>JAQIUQ010001915.1:0-389654 GCA_030378365.1 Hybognathus amarus | reverse complement strand
ATCTCAATATCTCAGCTCTGGAAGGGTCTCAGCAGCCTCCATTTTTGCACTCAGGTCTAAGTCCCATGGCCCTCTATCAGAATCCAGAGTTTCAAGAAAACTTTTTTTGCACAAAAAAACAGACAGTGGACCCCTTATTGTTTCTTTTTTTTGGTGCGAAAAAAATTTCTCCAATTTCTCGAAACTCTGGATTCTGATAGAGGGCCATGGGACTTAGACCTGAGTGCAAATGGAGGCTCAGACCCTTCCAGAGCTGAGATATTGAGAATATTTATAATGGCATACAAGCTACGTGAGATATCTGAGATATCTACAATGGCATAAATGCTACGTGAGATGTCGATATCTCAGCTCTGGAAGGGTCTAGAGCCTCCATTTTTGCACTCAGGTCTAAGTCCCATGGCCCTCTATCAGAATCCAGAGTTTCAAGAAATCAAAATTTTTGACACCAAAAAAAAAAACGACAGTGGTACCCCTTATGTTTTTTTTTTGGTGCAAAAAATTTTGCAATCTTCTTGAAACTCTGGATTCTGATAGAGGGCCATGGGACTTAGACCTGAGTGCAAAATGGAGGCTCTAAGACCCTTCCAGAGCTGAGATATTTAGATATTTATAATGGCATACAGAGCTGAGATATTGAGATATTTACAATGGCATAAATGCTACATGAGATCTCAATATCTCAGCTCTGGAAGGGTCTAGAGCCTCCATTTTTGCACTCAGATCTAAGTCCCATGGCCCTCTATCAGAATCCAGAGTTTCAAGAAAATTAAAATTTTGCACCAAACAAAAAAAACGTACAGTGGTACCCCTTATGTTTTTTTTTGGGTGCAAAATTTAAAATTTTCTTGAAACTCTGGGATTCTGATAGAGGGCCATGGGACTTAGACCTGAGTGCAAAATGGAGGCTCTAGACCCTTCCAGAGCTGAGATATTGAGATATTTATATATGGCATACATGCTATGTGAGATCTCAATATCAGCTCATAAATGCTACATGAAATCTCAATATCTCAGCTCTGGAAGGGTCTAGAGCCTCCATTTTTGCACTCAGGTCTAAGTCCCATGGCCCTCTATCAGAATCCAGAGTTTCAAGAAATCTTATTTTTCGCACCAAAAAAAAATAAACGACAGTGGTACCCCTTATGTTTTTTTTTGGGTGCAAAAATTTTGATTTTCTTGAAACTCTGGATTCTGATAGAGGGCCATGGGACTTAGACCTGAGTGCAAAATGGAGGCTCTAGACCCTTCCAGAGCTGAGATATTGAGATATTTATAATGGCATACGAGCTGAATATTGAGATATTTACAATGGCATAAATGCTACGTGAGATCTCAATATCTCAGCTCTGGAAGGGTCTAGAGCCTCCATTTTTGCACTCAGATCTAAGTCCCATGGCCCTCTATCAGAATCCAGAGTTTCAAGAGAATCGAGAAACTTTTTTCTTGCACCAAAAAAAAAAAACGACAGTGGTACCCCTTATGTTTTTTTTTTGGGTGCAAAAAAAAGTTTCTCCGATCTTCTTGAAACTCTGGATTCTGATAGAGGGCCATGGGACTTAGACCTGAGTGCAAAATGAGGCTCTAGACCCTTCCAGAGCTGAGATATTGAGATATATTCATAAGGGCTAATATTCAATGCTATGATGGATATCTCAATATCTCAGCTCTGGAAGGGTCTAGAGCCTCCATTTTTGCACTGCAGGTCTAAGTCCCATGGCCCTCTATCAGAATCAGGAAGATTGGAGAAACTTTTTTTTTGCACAAAAAAAAACGACAGTGGTACCCCTTATGTTTTTTTTTTTTTTTTTGGTGCGAAAAAAAAATTCTCCAATCTTCTTGAAACTCTGGATTCTGATAGAGGGCCATGGGACTTAGACCTGAGTGCAAAATGGAGGCTCTAGACCCTTCCAGAGCTGAGATATTGAGATCCCACTGTAGCATTTATGCCATTATAAATATCTCAATATCTCAGCTTTGGAAGGGTCTAGAGCCTCCATTTTTGCACTCAGGTCTAAGTCCCATGGCCCTCTATCAGAATCCAGAGTTTCAAGAAGATCAGAGAAACTTTTTTTTTGCACCAAAAAAAAACGACAGTGGTACCCCTTATGTTTTTTTTTTTTGGTGCAAAAAGTTTCTCCAATCTTTTTAGTCGTTTAGTCAAAAAATTGGAGAAAGTCTTCAATTAGTCATTTATTGAATATGTTGTTCATTTCTTTATTTTATACCCAAAAGTTTCCCTTTATGTTTTCCTATTTTTCTGGATGAATTTACCTTGTTTCATCCCTCAGATTTTTTTTTATGTATGAAGAATTATTATGAAGATATTTAACCTTGTGCTTATACTTTCTAGGGTATAAATATAATTTTAAAATGTCATATTATGATGTACACAAACCAATGATCTTTATATGTTCTGTTTTGTCATTATGATTGTTACATACTATGGTATCTTTCCATGATCTATGTAATAAGTGTCATGATTCTGCCATCATGTCATTGATTTTCTGAGTCGTGTGGCAGGATCATGGCAGATACCATGTTTTGTGTGGAAGCACATGTTCTGTTGTTTGGGCCATGTGCTTGTGTTGTCTCGTTTAATACCCTGCCCCCTTGTTATCCTAATCCTGTCATTATTACCTAGTCTGTGTCACCTGTTCCCTCATTAGTTTCTCCCTTTATAATCCCCTTGTGTTAGCTATTTGCTGTTTGGCGCGGTTCATTGTAAAACTTTGTCATTTTGTCAGAGGTTACCCGTGAGTACCTTTTCTCAGAAGAACGTCTTGTATTTGCTGTTTGTTAATAGTCTAGTTTTCTAGTTTAGTTATCCCTTGTTTGTTTTGTCTATGTTTTGCCCCCTCGTGGGTTTTTGTTTTCCCCTGTTTTCTGTTATAACAAACCTTGTGTGTTGGCATACTGTCTGTGTTTGGGTTCATCTGCTATCCACATAAAAGAATGAACCGGCCACAACTGAACCCAGCACACAGTATGCTTTCTTCTATCGATCACCAGTCGGATGGAGGTCCTTGAGAGAACACGCTCAGGTCGTGGATGAGAAGAGGTTTTTCTTGCCTGATTGCCTCCTCAATCGCTACCTCATCACCGGTCTCAATGTTCCCCCTCTC
The DNA here is from genome assembly GCA_030378365.1 of Hybognathus amarus. Lineage (NCBI taxonomy): Eukaryota > Metazoa > Chordata > Actinopteri > Cypriniformes > Leuciscidae > Hybognathus > Hybognathus amarus. The sequence goes on along the minus strand of JAQIUQ010001915.1, from coordinate 386,529 downwards.
TTGGCTGAACGGGAGAGACTCAGTCCACCGCCCGTTTCGAGATATGGTGGCCTGTTTGTCTCAGGAGGGGTCATCGGCTTCCACCATCTCGTCACCACCTGCCAGGCTGCCAGTGATCCCGGAGAGTCACGTTTTAGCTGTTACGCTGGGGAACCAGGCTTAATCCACTTCGACTGCTGAGGCGTCATCTGCACCTGCAATTCCACATGGTAAATGAGGGAGACGGTTCTCATGGGACTCTGCTTTTGAGTCCTCTTCTGTTGAGACTGCAGTCCCTGCTGTGCTTTCAACTGGTCACTTACCTGGCTGTGTCTGCTGCTCCGCGACCCAGGAAGAAGAAAAGGAGGAAGGGAGCCTCTTGTCCTCGGTCTCTGTCTCCCCATGAGCCTGCTCCCGCCAGCGCTGTTCCTGAGTCAGCAGCTGGTTGCCTGGTACAGATTCTGCCTCTGTGAGAGCTGTGGCTGATCAAGCTGCAGAAGCAGCCCTGCAAGCGGTGTCTGCTCGCAAGAGGATGCCTATCATTGTTGCTGTTGAGACTCTAGCAGACTACCTTGTCAAGATCCTCGATGTGCCCGTCTTGTTTTGTCCTGAGCCCACTGTTTCCCCTGTTGCCTTTAAACCCCATACTGTTTCGCCTAAGTCCCCTCCTCGTGTGTTCCCCTCCAAGCCTGCCTGGATTCCTCGTTCCCTGCCCTCATCTCGTGGACCTAAGACCCCCAGCACTCCCATCCACCCTGGACCACCCCCTGTGAACTCTGTGATTCCTCCACCTGCTCTGCCATGTTTATTGTTCCTCACCAACTCTGTTATTGTTTTCTCTTGTATACCTTTGTTAGTTTTGTCATGTTTTGTTGGTTTGTGTCTGTCACAGTCTGTCTATGTTTTGCCCCTCGTGGGTTTTTGTTTTCTTCTGTTATAATAAACCTTGTTAGAAGATGAAGCCAAACGCAGACAGTATGCTATCCACGTAATAAGTTTATATGAGCAGAGCAACAGATACACCAACACTTCATAACCTCAGAAACTCGACAGCACAACCTACAGTTTTCCTCTGCGTTTGCAATGTCTGCACAAAGACCTCTCCTTTGGAGAAAACTGTTGATTTTATACTTGAAAAATAAGTTTCACTCCTTTAATAATTAATTAATTAATTAGCCAATTAATAATAATTAATTGCATTGTTAGCCCACAACTTAAACAAAATTATAATATTAAATGCTGACCAATACTTAATTATATAACTTTTTTATATACTAAAAATATAATTTCATACAACAAGCAAAATTTATTTGTTTCATATATAAGTTATGCATGAATACATTTATATTGCTAAATGCAGTGAAACCTCTCAATTGTCAATCGATGAATTAATGCATACATTACTTAAATAATAGGGGATTATCATGCTGATACGTACTTCCGGATTCTGTGATCTTTGTGCACTGCCATTTCCGTTGAATCACCAATCTCGCTGGCGAACTGATGGACTACACCAAGTTTATTTATACGGCTTCCCTGGTAAATTAGTCTGACTCACTAAAGTGCCGGCTGCAAACAAACATGCTACCTTGTTTTTTTTTAAGTTTTTAACCACTTCTTCCTTATACTCAATTCAGTCGGGAATCCATGAAAACTTAAGTAGGGTTGGCGTTGTTGGTTAGATTTACCAAGTGGAACAGAGCAGTGACACAAATAGCATTCGTCTCAGGCATTGTTGAACTGCGTCAGAAATGGACATGCACAAAGTTGACAAATCCCGCCCATGAAACCCGGAAGCGTGATAATCCCCTATTACAGCATATTTTATGTACGGACAACAATAAAAAAACATGAATAAGTGAGTAAAAGAACAAATAAAAATAACCATCACAACGGTTCCCATTCTGCAGCATTATTCTGATGAATTCACCAGAGGTGACTGCGCCTTCGTCCCAGAGCTTGTTGCTGTGCTGTGCTTCACAATCTGAGGCAATAATGGCAGGTGGAGAGATGGAGGGTCTCGTAAGGGCAGGTGAAGAGATGGAGGGACTCGTAAGGGCAGGTGGAGAGATGGAGGGTCTCGTGAAGGGCAGGTGGAGAGATGGAGGGTCTCATCCATGGCACCACTTCCAGGATTCAGCTCTGGGCTCCTCATCCTCAGTGCTCACACCAGTCTGCAGACATTTCAGATCCTACAAAAATGCAAACATTACACAAAAGCAGTCATTTCAACAGCACAATGCCATTTGATTTATGTATTAAAAATAACCTTACTTTATACTTGAGTAAAATCCCTAAAACCTTTTTCCTCAACAAATGCTGCCATCATCTTTCCTTGCAGGTCCTGCTCCTCCACAAAAGCTCTGCAACAAATGCACAGAAATCAAGATTGAGAAAAGTGCTGTAATTTCTCAGTTTGAAATTACAATAATTCAAATAAGCTACAACTTATTATTTCATTGATTTTGTTATACATTTCTGTAGTATACTCACTCAAAGTCTTTGATGACAGCATTCAGCAGCATGAGCCTCTCCACTGGATAAACACACATGTTGTCCTGTCCCTGTAACATACAGAAAAAGATTCACATTACGAGCTCAACACTACATTTACATGCTGAGGTTGATGTGTTAACTCACTTTTTATACAACTTAAATGTTCCTCAAAATATCAACACTAATAAGAGACGAATTAGATATATATCATGTTTAGTTACGTAATAGATTTGTTTATTTGTCTAATGTAAACAGTGTTGACAACAGTGAATTATCCTACACAGAAGCACACATAACGCTACACACATTTTTTCACACAACCGAAAAAACCGACATGGGTACCCCTGTCGACTTTTTCAGGTCAAAATTTTGAGTTTCTCCAATCTCAGCTCTGGAAGGGTCTAGAGCCTCCATTTTGCACTCAGGTCTAAGTCCCATGGCCCTCAATCAGAATTCAGAGTTTCAAGAAGATCAGAGCAACTAAAAATTTTGACCCAAAGAAAAAACGACAGTGGTACCCCTTATGTTTTTTTTTTGTGCGAAAAAATAAGTTTCTCCAATCTTCTTGAAACTCTGGATTCTGATAGAGGGCCATGAGACTTAGATCTGAGTGCAAAATGGAGGCTCAGACCCTTCCAAAGCTGAGATATTGAGATCTCACGTAGCATTTATGCCATTATAATTATCTCAATATCTCAGCTCTGGAAGGGTCTAGAGCCTCCATTTTTGCACTCAGGTCTAAGTCCCATGGCCCTCTATCAGAATCCAGAGTTTCAAGAAGATTGGAGAAACTTATTTTTTTCGCACAAAAAAAAACATAAGGGGTACCACTGTCGTTTTTTTTCGGGTCAAAATTTTTAGTTGCTTTGATCTTCTTGAAACTCTGAATTCTGATTGAGGGCCATGGGACTTAGACCTGAGTGCAAAAATGGAGGCTCTAGACCCTTCCAGAGCTGAGATATTGAGATCTCACGTAGCATTTATGCCATTATAATTATCCTAATATCTCAGCTCTGTATGCCATTATAAATATCTCAATATCTCAGCTCTGGGAGGGTCTAGAGCCTCCATTTTTGCACTTAGGTCTAAGTCCCATGGCCCTCTATCAGAATCCAGAGTTTCAAGAAGATTGGAGAAACTTTTTTTTTGGCACCAAAAAAAACATAAGGGGTACCACTGTCGTTTTTTTTTTTTTGGTGCAAAAAAAAAAGTTTCTCCAATTTTCTCTGAAACTGATAGAGGGCCATGGGACTTATATCTGAGTGCAAAATGGAAGCTCTAGACCCTTCCAAAGCTGAGATATTGAGATATTTATAATGGCATAAATGCTACGTGGGATCTCAATATCTCAGCTCTGGAAGGATCTAGAGCCTCCATTTTTGCACTCAGGTCTACGTCCCATGGCCCTCTATCAGAATCCAGAGTTTCAAGGAGATTGGAGAAACTTTTTTTTCGCACCAAAAAAAAAATCATAAGGGGTACCACTGTCTTGTTTTTTTTTTTTTGGTGCAAAAAAAAAAGTTTCTCCGATTTCTCTGAAACTGATAGAGGGCCATGGGACTTAGACCTGAGTGCAAAAATGGAGGCTCTAGACCCTTCCAAAGCTGAGATATTGAGATATTTATAATGGCATAAATGCTACGTGGGATCTCAATATCTCAGCTCTGGAAGGGTCTAGAGCCTCCATTTTTGCACTCAGGTCTACGTCCCATGGCCCTCTATCAGAATCCAGAGTTTCAAGGAGATTGGAGAAACTTTTTTTTGGCACCAAAAAAAAAAAAACATAAGGGGTACCACTGTCGTTTTTTTTTTTTTTGTGCAAAAAAAAAGTTTCTCCAATCTTCTTAAACTCTAGATTCTGATAGAGGGACATGGGACTTAGACCTTAATGCAAAAATGGAGGCTCTAGACCCTTCCAGAGCTGAGATATTGAGATCCCACATAGCATTTATGCCCTTATAAATATCTCAATATCTCAGCTCTGGGAGGGTCTAGAGCCTCAATTTTTGCACTCAGGTCTACGTCCCATGGCCCTCTATCAGAATCCAGAGTTTCAAGGAGATTGGAGAAACTTTTTTTTGCATCACACAAAAAAAAACATAAGGGGTACCACTGTCGTTTTTTTTTTGTGCAAAAAAAAGTTTCTCCAATCTTCTTGAAACTCTAGATTCTGATAGAGGGACATGGGACTTAGACCTGAATGCAAAAATGGAGGCTCTAGACCTTCCAGAGCTGAGATATTGAGATCCCACATAGCATTTATGCCCTTATAAATATCTCAATATCTCAGCTCTGGGAGGGTCTAGAGCCTCAATTTTTGCACTCAGGTCTACGTCCCATGGCCCTCTATCAGAATCCAGAGTTTCAAGGAGATTGGAGAAACTTATTTTTTCACACACAAAAAAAAACATAAGGGGTACCACTGTCGTTTTTTTTTTTGTGTCAAAAATTTGAGTTTCTCCAATCTTCTTGAAACTCTGGATTCTGATAGAGGGACATGGGACTTAGACCTGAATGCAAAAATGGAGGCTCTAGACCCTTCCAGAGCTGAGATATTGAGATCTCACATAGCATTTATGCCATTATAAATATCTCAATATCTCAGCTCTGGGAGGGTCTAGAGCCTCAATTTTTGCACTCAGGTCTAAGTCCCATGGCCCTCTATCAGAATCCAGAGTTTCAAGAAGATTGGAGAAACTTATTTTTCACACACAAAAAAAACATAAGGGGTACCACTGTCGTTTTTTTCCGAGTCAAAGTTTTAAAGTTGCTCTGATCTTCTTGAAACTGGGTTTACTCATTTATTTAAACATAACATGCATCAATAATTAAGCTAAAAGTAAAACAAAAAAAGTATTGCATTTACTTGCAATGTGGTACCCAACAGTATGCAGACCATAATAAATAACTATTTACAGCTACAAATATATGAATTATACAATATCATGGCTACTGACAAGAATTCTTTTATTAATAATTATAGGCTTAAATTAAAATATCCTGACAGTGAGACTTAACCACACAAAAATGCCTACACAAACAAAACCATTAAAAACCATAAAAAAATGCCTAAACGGGTAGAAACTATGCACACAATGAAATTATATATTACTCTACCCCCTAATAAATCTAATGCAATATACACTACAAGTCAAAAGTTTTCGATCAGATAAGATTTTTTATGTTTTTAAAAGAAGTCTTCTGCTCACCAAGGCAGCAATTGTTTAGATAAAAAAACAGTAATATTGTGAAATATTATTACAATTTAAAACAGTGGTTTTCTATGTGAATATACAGTAAAGTGTAATTTATTCCTGTGATCAAAGCTGAATTTACAGCATCATTACTCCAGTCTTCAGTGTCCTAAAGAAATTATTATAATATGATGCTCAAGAAACATTAATAATTATTAGCCATGTTGAAAACAGTTTTTTACATTTTTATTTCAGGAGTCTTTGATGGATAGAAAGTTCAAAAGAACAGAATTTATCTGAAATGGAAAGCTTTTGTAACATTAGTCACTACCATTCAAATGTTTGGGTTCAGTAAGAATTTATTTTTGATTTTTGGGGGAAAGACACTTTTATTCATCAAACATGAGTTAAATTGATCAAAAGCTACAGTGAGAGATTTATAATGTTAGAAAAGATTATATTTTAAATAAATGCTGTTCTTTTGAACTTTCTATTCATCATAGAATTAAGGGGGGAAATGCTAGGCTACACGACTGTTTTGAACAATGAAAATAACTATTTATGTTTTTGTGCATAAAATCAGCATATTAGAATGATTTCTGAAGGATCATGTGACACTGAAAACTGATGTGTAATCAGCAACAGTAATGATGTTGAAAATTCAGCTTTCAAATTACATTTTTAAATATATTAAAACAGAAAACAGTCATTTTAAATTGTCACAATATTTCACAATATTACTGTTTGTACATTTTTGTTCCATCAAATAAAGCAGCATTGGTGAGCAGAAGAGACTTCATTTAAAAACAAAAAATCTTACTGATCTAAAACTTTTGACTGGTAGTGTAAATGACTATGACTGTGACAAAGTCCTAAGTTACCTCTGATGGCAGTGTATGCCCTCAGTCTGTTTGCTTTATATTCTTTTATAAATGTTTGTTACTCATTATTTGGTGAGTTTTCTAGACTGAGGTCCACATTACTGATAAAAAACACCAAGAGATTTATTTATTTTATTGTGGTATTTACATAAATCATTAGTTTTATCTTCAATTGCAAAACTAACCTTCTGGGTTCACGTCTGCAGCATGGTTTCCGGGGGTATATAAGAGGACGGCGGCCTTCCTGTTCCTCATTTTATGATATCCCAAAGAATTCTGGGTAGTGTAGGCATAGTCCATTTCTCAGTGGGAGGGGGTTATTGTTTAATGTTTTATTGTGTTAATGTTCATTGTATGTAGAAATGTATTTGTTTATTATTCATATTATGTTCCTTGTATAATTAAGGTTGAAGTATTTTGATTTTATTTTCATTTTAAGTGTAGTTATGTATTATGTGTGTGAACATTATTTAATTTCCCTATTACTGTAAAATGGTTGACCCTTTCAGTATGAAGGAATGTATGTTTGTCTGTGAAAGCAGTTCTGGTGAGGAGGGTCATCTTGAGTGAGTTATTTGGTTTTTATTTGATTTTCTTTATTTGGAAGTCAATAAAGATTTCACTGATTGCAAGCAGTGTCTCCTGCCTTTGCTCTGGTCATGTCTACACAATAACATAGTATTCAATATAAATAGTCCACATTTTTGTCCAAACCATGGTAAATTATTACATTCATGGTAAATGTTTATAAGGGTGGTGATTAGGGGATTTATAGGCTGAATCCCAATTCACCCCTTGGCCCTACCCCTTATGTATATATACCCCTACGAAATGGAACAACCCTTCATGAACCCGATACGTCATCAGTCGTCGGCATTGGCTCTGCTGTTACAGAGTTTTTACAGGATTTCTCAATGACAACAATGGCATGGAGAACAACCTCCATGGACCGTGCTGCCTAGTTCAAAGTAAACTAGTGAAACGACTGAAACCAGCTGCAATTTTGTTCTCTATTTGTTGTTACTGACCGAGAAACTGCTTCAGATGTTTCAGTGACAGAACAGTCCGAACGAATCCGAATCATTTCAGTCCGTTACGCAAGCGTGTTTGGCCAATTCATGGAAAGGAAATAATCAAACCAACGAATGATTAATATCGCTTGTTCAGTCGACAGAAATACGGGACACATAATAACTGCTGAAATATTTGGACTGAAAACGTTTCTCTCAAGTCAGTCGGAGCACTCATGGTACACACACAGTGCGTATAGTCGTCCAGCTGCAGGCGCCACTGCGACCGCGCGCATATCTAACCAAATTTAGCTGCACCACCAGAAAATAGGAGGAGGGAGGTTGGGGTGCCCTCGGGCCATATGGAGATGATTGGCGGGCCGCCAATTGAATAGGCCTGTTCTAGAGACTCCATTTTTGCACTCAAGTCTAAGTCTCATGGCCCTCTATCTGAATCCAGAATTGCAAGAAGATCAGAGAAACATTTTTTGCACTGCTAAAGTTTGACCCTTTGAGTTTTTTCGGGTCAAAATTTTCAGTTTCTCCGATCTTCTCGAAACTCTGGATTCTAACAGAGGGCCATGAGACTTAGACCTGAGTGCAAAAATGGAGGCTCTAGACCCTTCCAGAGCTGAGATATGGACATCCCACGTATCATTTATGCCATTATAAAAATAATGGCATTGAAGCATTACAACACAAAGAGTGAGATTTGAACCCAAATCCTCCACATGATGGAGCAACACTTAAACCACTGAGCCACTGGAGCTTTCTTCATCCTCTTTATCTTGGGGGCATGTCTTTTTTAATTGGACAAAACCATTCAAAAATAAAGCATTTTAACACAAAGAATGGGATTTGAACACAAATCCTCCACATGATGGAGCAACGCTCAAACCACTGAGCCACTGGAGCTTCCACTCTTACTCCTCTTTTTTGGGTGGCATGTCTTTTTTATTTGGAAAAAAAAACAGTGAAAATAAAGCATTTTAACGCAAAGAGTGGGATTTGAACCCAACGCTCAAACCACTGAGCCACTGGAGCTTCCACTGTTGATCCTCTTTTTTGCTCCCTCTTTTTTATGTTTTTTTTAGAAAACCACATAAAAGCACGTGTTCACGAACACACTATGTGTCCAATAACCCACTATTTTTGAAAAGTACTAACCCCCGGCCTTCATGCAATAAGCAGCAAGTGGACAGAATCCCACCTGCAATCTATTGAATGGGGATTCAGACAGTTTTTTTTGATGGACATTTTAATTAAAGTTCCTGTCATGATGAAAACCATTTATCTGCACTCAGCTGGGGCCCCAGACTGGAGTCCGTAGCACCAAGCGCCATCCCATAATTCCACTGTCCACGAACCCACTATTTTTATAATGGCATAAATGCTACGTGGGATGTCCATATCTCAGCTCTGGAAGGGTCTAGAGCCTCCATTTTGCACTCAGGTCTAAGTCTCATGGCCCTCTATCAGAATCCAGAGTTTCAAGAAGATCAGAGAAACTCAAAATTTCGACCCCCAAAAAATAAAAGACTTTTTCGTTGCAAGAAAAAAAGTTTCTCTGATCTTCTTGAAACTCTGGATTCTGATAGAGGGCCATGGGACTCAGACCTGAGTGCAAAAATTAGCCGCTTTCCGACCAAGTAGTTACAGGAACTTAGTTATAGGAACTGTCCACTTCTAAACAGTTCTAAGAACTACTCTCCCCAAATTCGGTTTTGCTGCTTGCGTCTCGCACTGGCCAAGTGGCCATATGAACTGGTAGGAGGGGTAACGCAAGCACGGCGATGGTCTTTATAGCGTCATCACTGAGACGTAGCACAGCCACATACAGTACAACAACAACAAACCAGCATGGAGGAGGCTATTGCATTAATAACGGAGAACGAACGGCGGCGTTTAAAGATTATGCTTGAGTTCTGTACAGAGAAACACAGAAGACGAAGGCTCCAGCGTAATATGATATTAAGTAATATGATGGAACGGGTAAGTTCAGCTAGCATTAGCAATTAGCTGGTTGAATGCGCTATGTTTGTCTTAATCCTCGTTGTAATGTTTTGCAAAAACACACAGCGTATGGCAGACAGCGCGCTACAAGTTCCGTGTTGACAGAATTGACAGGTTGACAGTGGGCATGACTTAGAAGTTGAACCAATCAATGTAGACCTAGGGAAAGGGAACTGAAAAAACTCCTCGCTCTAGACTAGGTACTGAAAGAGTTATAGGAACTACGGCTCTGAGGAACTGAAAAATCCCCAATTTAGTCCGGTCAGAACACGAGAATAAAAGGGTTATAGGAACGTTAGGTTCTAGGAACTGCAAAAGTCCCTCTGGTCGGAAAGCGGCTATGGACTCTCTAGGCCCTTCCAGAGCTGAGCTATTGATAATGGCATAAATGCTACGTGGGATCTCAATATCTCAGCTCTGGAAGGTCAGAGAAACTTTTTTCTTGCACCGAAAAAGTCGACAGGGGTACATTTTGAGTTTCTCTGATTTTCTTGAAACTCTGAATTCTGATAGAGGGCCATGGGACTTAGACCTGAGTGCAAAAATGAAGTCTCTAGAGTCATTTTAAATGCCTATATGTCTGCTTTGCTTATTTATTAAATCCAGGGAATTGGTTAATCAAACATTGATTGAAATTAGGATTCAATTTATTAAAAAGGAAATTCACTTTAAAGAAAGGCTTTATAAAAAACAAAATGTAATGGAGTGGTCAAAATCATTCTCCTTTAGAATGTCAATCGGAGAATCAGGCAACTGGAATAGGGAGAGATCTTGTGGCTTGCGCGTCACAAAACGCGCTCTATTACGGGACAAACGAGCTAATTGAATATAAGATAAGATGGCAAAAGGGTACATAAGAGCAGGATTGCATTGTCTTTGTGTTTTCGTGCATCAATCGGAGTGTCTGGTAGATTAAAACAGTGAGAGATTGTGGGTGGCCCGAGGCTTAAGAGCTGCAAGACGTGCTCCAATGCGGGCAAAGGAGCGAATAAAATATATGATAAGATGAAAAAATGGTAAATAAGAAATGGATTGCACTTTATGTGCTCTCATCGGAGGGTCAGGGTCTTGAGATCTTGTGGCAGGCGTGACGTGACGCACTCCAAATGGGCAAAAAAAGCGAATAAAATATCAAATAAGATGACAAATAACCCTACTGTACACAGCCCTGGATAATGGCCGAGACAATTCGCGTTATAACACAGAGATTAACCATGGTAGAGACTCATAGCCTACTCATCACTGTGTCCATTTCAGAAAATGACATTTTGTGAAGGCCTCTCCTGTTGTTTTGTTTCAACATGCGCTTGCTGGTAAAGCCGACTAACAGCACATGGAGAGTATGCTCGGTAATCTATTGCTTTTCCTGCAGTTCCTGGATGTCACTGTTGAATTTACTGTTGAATTTGAACCACTGAATTTGTGGAAGCGAATTTTCAAGGCGAAATAAAATGGACCCGAAAATTGCCTGTTGAATATTATAGGTTGAATTTTTAAACAGTCTGAAAATTTTGGAAGTGAAATATGAAAGGAAAGGTGAATATGGATTACTGAATTTTTAATCATGAAAATGTGTTTGAAATGTTTTTAAACAAAATATTCACGGCTTAAATATTCAACCATGTTGAATTTCAGTCCATAAAATGCAAGCCTCAAAATACAATGGATTAACATGCAAGCATGGTTAACGCAATGCATTTTTTTTTCAATTGGTGCAATTCAACATGCTTTTTGTTTCAAAAACATTTGACATTATTTTACTTCCATAAAATTGCGTCTACATCCGACACACATGGCACCCTTTAGCGTCAATATGAAACGCAAATATATATGGGCCAGAAGACGCCTCCTAATGGTCTAACCCTAACACTACCCCAGACCTAAACCTACCCATAACCGAAGCGTGTTAAATTGACACTAAAGGCTGCCATGTGCGTCAAATTTAGACGCAATGTCAAAAGTGTCACCTATATGATGTCCAAGGATGAGAATGCTTTGCATATTCATGTGTTATATATATTATACATTTAAATTATATATTTATGTATTTAAAAATATTTTAATAGTATTATGTATAGTATTTATACAGTATATATAATATAGTATAAGGTTTATTATTATAATGTAATTAATTATTTTTGTATTTAATGATATTTATATTTGCACTTGATGGAAAGGGTTTGAGTTTAGTTTTAAATTATAAAGCACTTCATTTTAAGTGGTCTGTTAAACTCAACATGATGCAACATCACATCTACAAGTTTGTTGTGTTTCACTTCAGCAAGTGTGCTTACAATATACATTCCATTCCTAGTGATATCCTATCTTTGTCCCTCAGGGTTACATCAATTCACTTTTTACAGGGGGAATCTGGGCCAGCGCTCCAGAGCCTGCCTTGTCTTCTCTCTGGAGACAGTCTAACTCTTGTAACCTGCTCACAATAACCAAGGAAATGGTCCATGAACATTGTCATTAGACTTCATTTTATTTCCTTGATAGTGCAGTTCAATTGATTAAAGGGAATTATGATCCAGTCGCCTCTAGGAACATTTCTATACTGTGCCAGTTAGGGTTGCGTATTAAATGAATCTATGGTTCCGAAATTGGAAAGATAAAATAAATGTAGTGTCTTTAGGGCATACTATCTACTTTGGCGTTTTGTAAAAAGTGAAAATGACTGTAATATCCAAAGATAAAATCACATGGAGACAAATTATGATTTATGTTTTTTTATCCCGCCTAGATTTCTGGCCTTTTATTGAGCGCAATAGCTGCCATTCACTACTGGGACACCAATTTCATTACACATTCCCTGTGATTACATGTGTAGCCTGATTCAACTTCATTTGGAACTTTCTTCATTCGAAAAAGTAACTTGATGTCTACTAAACTGTTGTATGAAAGCAACATTTTTCTTTTATGAATCCTAAATGCTCAACATTCACATATAAGTGAGGTGTTGGGGGCACATTGGCCATGCAGTGTTTTTAAAAGAAAGCAGAAAACTGTGCACTGTATTTTAAAGAACAATACAAATACAAATTAAACACCATTAGACTGCTTTCGCTAACATGACAAAAAAACTCATCTAGAGCAGTCTTACTAAAATTGGATTTGACTAAGAATTTATTAGCTATATTTATTGTAGAAGCTCTAGAGCTAATCAAAATGTCACACTTTAAATGGAATGCGTTTTTTGATTTCACCGGCAGAAACTTTTTGAAAAAAGGACGAAGGTACTGAATATGCAGGCGGATGCATTATGGAGGATTGGGATCACACATAGTGTCAGCCATCTTTTTTGGAAGCTAAGCTAGCAGGCTCTTGTTTTGTGGAGAAAGCTGAGTAGTAACCTCAGGGGCTACCATCCTCTTTTTCACAGACATGTCCAGCCGTAGATGTCTGGGATTTTGCTTTCTGCAGTCGCCATGCATTGTTTACATGTACAGCTTTTGTTTCAATCTGAAAATCTAACTGAAAAAAGTCATTGGTTGATGTGCGTTTTAACATTGCTAAGAAAATTCCCGCTGCTCAGTGAGAGATACAGTACGAGACCAGTAACTTACATCTCAAAGGTGTCTGGTCATTGGTAAGTTAATCACGCCAGTGGGCTTGAGTCGTTCTCCCATGGCCCTCACTCGTCCTGTTCACCAAAGTAAACATAATGAATGGCGACTGTAGAACGCAAAAGCCGAATCCCAGACATTTTGGGCGACTCTCGAAACAGAACACCATTTTTGGGCAGACTCACTCATCACTAGTAGCATTCACTGTTGTTTACCTACTGATTGGTTACCGGTAGGCTGTGGCCTCCTGAGGGCAGTGAAGCAAGTGCATTCTGGGAGTTGTTGTCTTTCATACACATAGGCCAAAAATAAATTTTCATTACTTTTTTTTTCAGTCTAGAAAGCTCCAAATTAAAAAATAATTTCACATTTCTTCTACATAAATTACCCATTTTAAATACACATTCATCTTTCCAGTGGAGGAGTGACCCTTTAATATTGTCCCTCTTAAAAACTAGGCTACATGACTCATTTCCATGAAGCTGTCTGTTGAGATAGACTCATGTGATCCCTAAAGTACTGCATTACACCTCAAGAACTGCATTCTGTATTCACAAGTGACCTTTTGCATAATCAGATATAAAATATGCATATTTGGCGTGCTGTCCAAGTAGAGGGCTCCGAGTCTCTAAATTGGGCCCAAACCTAGAGCACTTATAGACACATGCACATAGATTTCTATTTTACACCTGCAAGAAATTGTAATAAAATCTTGAATTATTTTACGTTTAACTGTGCAGTTTTGTTGTTGGTTGAACAGTGAAATGTTTCTCTAAGCCTTCACTCTGGACTTCAACAGGAAATGTTGACCATTTACTCCAGAGGAAACCACTCCCATACAGTGTACAAAAGCAAAGAGGAAAGACCCACAAACGTCAGTCTATTATCAGTATATCTCAGAGATATGAAGGGCTCTATACTTTACAGACCTCGTGGGGAACTGATTTGTTGCCCACTGTAACTGATTTGTTTAAACCAGTGCAAACTCTTCTTTGAGGTCAATATGATTTTTTTTTAAATAACACTTTTATTTTCAGAATCCTAAAAAAAGCTATCACAGCATCCACAAAAGTATTAAGCAGCTCAACAGTCAAATTTACTTAGTGAAATTCGTTTCGTTTAGTGAAATTCGATTAATTTTTTTACTCAAATATTAGTAAAATTAGTTAATTGTGTCTCAAAACAGTTAGTGAATTCAATAACTAAGCTACAGCAGGTTTCTAGTTTCAAGCATGCTTTGCTTTCAAAGGAGTAAAAATGTTAAAATTAGTGTTATTTTATGTTTTAAAATATAAATATATTTAAAATATTTTAAAACTTAAACTGTTTAAGGCTATCCTCAAATGGTTTTTAAAGGGATACTCCACTTTTCTTGGAATAGGCTCATTTTACCACTCCCCAGAGTTAAAACAGTTGAGTTTTACCATTTTCGAATCCATTCTGACGATTTTCTGATATTTAGAATAATATCAGTAACCAGACCGTTTCTGGTCTCATTGACTTCCATGGTAGAAAAAAATATATACGTCAATGAGACCAGAAACTGTCTGCTTACTGACATTCTTCTAAATATCAGAAAATCGGCTGAATACATTTGAAACGGTAAAACCTAACTGTTTAACTCTGGGAGAGTGGTAAAATGAGCCTATTTCCAAAAAAGTGGAGTATCCCTACCTGATTTATCAACCAATTCGTATCGAATTCGTACGAGTGATTAAAAAAGTGGCTAATTCGTACTGAATTTGTAATCAACCTCACTCGTACAAATTCGTATCGATTTGTCTAAACCCACGTGACGGTTAAGTTTAGGGGCGGGGTTAGGGGTAGGTCATTCGTACGAATTCATACGAATTGGCCAATTCGTAAAATATGTACGATTTAGCAAAATCGTACTAATTTGTACGAGCTGAGGTCGTATGAATTGTTACGAATTAGCCACCTCGTGAAAATTCGTACGAATTCCCGTGAGATCGGGTTGAGTATCCCTTTAGTTACTTGGGTTTTACAGTCGTTTTCAACATGAATTCTGAAGAATGATTTTATTCCTGACTGGAGGTTTCCGTAAATATTTAGTTTATTCAGAGTTACGTTTCAACTAAGTTTAATGGTGCAACGCAAAATTATTTTGTAGAAAGTTGTAACTTATGGCGCTTTTCCATTACCAGTACCAGCTCTACTCTGACTCAGCTCACCTCGGCTCGACTCAGCTCGCTTTTCGTTCTGCTTTCCATTGCAGACAGTACCGCCACAAATAGTACACGGTCGTCATAGCAACGCCTTTCGTTCCTCGTTGCCCCATCAAGCTCTCGATGGATCCTCTTTTCGGCCACCAAACAAAGGAAAGTCTGCACCTCCTCGTTTGACCACAGCGCATTCTTCCGAGTTGCCATAATAATAGTAGTTAGTTTAGTAACTATCTCTGGCCAAACGATTTAAAAATACCCAAAAGCAGGACCAAGTACAACTTTTACACAGTGGAAAACCAAACAAAGGCGAGCTCGAGTCGAGCTAAATCGAGCTGGTACTATGTAGTGGAAAAGTGCCAATATTGCCCATTTACTGTTAAAAAAAACTAGGCTATGTTGTAATTGAGCCTGTTCTCATCCCAATGCATCATATACTGATGCTTTTGACAATGCGTATACATCCAACGCACCCTTCCAATGGCACCCTTTAGCGTCAATATGAGACGCCAGATAAGGGCCAGAAGGCAAATCCTAGTGGTCCAACCCTAACCTTACCCCAGACCTAAACCTACCCATAACCGAAGTGCGTTATATTGACGCTAAAAGGTGCCATGGATGTATACGCATTGTTAAAAGCGTCACTATATTATGCCCTAGGATGAGAATGCATTGTTTAATTTACTGTACACTTGAAGCTCGTGCAACTGGCCCATGATGGTGGACGTAACGCCACCCCATGAATGGTTAAAATGGGTTTAAAATATCTGTGCATTTAGTGGACAGCAGATATTACAGGGTTAATGTTAGTAGAATGCTAGTTTTAGTATTCTGTCCATGGAACCACTAAACCTGCAAAGTACATTTGCATGGTGTATACCGTTGTATACTATCAAGACAAAACACTTAGTTGCCATAGTGATTTTTAAAGTGTGGGCTTTGGTTTGTTGGATGAGAGCTTGACATGCTTTTAATAAATGAACATCAACTTCCCTATATCATATATACAACAAGAGAGGAGAGGACTGAGGATGAAGTTAATCAAGACTAGTGTTATGCCCGGCACATTCTAGGAAGTCAGGTAGAGCAAGAAAAAGCGAGACGGGGCATCCATGTGATCAAAGGCATGTCGTGCAAGATCTCAACCAGGCCAGGATGGGTTCTACGTAATTGGTACTTCAAACCCTACAAGTGCTGAGAGTGAACATCTCAATTCAAAGTCTTCATCCCAGACACTTCTGAATATACCTGCAGCATCTGTGTTTGTGCGTTCACTCAGCGGCGTAGCCCCTCGTGTTTTGATCTCAGGTGAATCAAAAGATTAAAAGCAAATGAAGAAATGCTCATCTTGACGATGCATTCATCAATGAGGATAATTTGAAATTTGCTATTGAGGTGGAATAACCTGCCTTGATTCCAATGGGACTTAAAAACTAGCCAATATGAGAATATTTAGCTTTGAATATAACTGGAATCTGAAGCAAAGTTAATATATTCATTCACTCACACAAATAATATTTATAAGAAGCGTTGATTTTATTTAAAAAAAATATATCAGTTTATCCTAATTTTCAATTGTAGATGAAGCACCACCAATGTCTCCTCCGCCCATACGAATCAGCAGAAACAAGATGGGGTCATGGCTTTAAGCTGATTAGCTGTAATGGATAAACTCTCTGTGCTGTAGGCAATCAGAGTGTATGCGCGCAGAGAGGGTCTCAGAGGAAGAGATTGGTAGACAAGGACCAGGCTTCGAGGAAGACTCAAGCACAGAGGGTGAGGTGGCAAAAGCAATGTTTATAGCTAATCAGTGAGACACACCAGGGTTATGAGGGCTGGTGGAGAGGAGAAGGAACAGGAAAACGTCTCGGCTTCAGGCAAACCCGTGTAAAAAACATCAAATGCTTCTTATAAACCAACATGGAAAGAATATGTCTTTCTTGCTAGATTGGCATTAAAAAAAACCTCATGGCAACAATCCAAAAACTGCATTAATTCTTCTGGTTAACCAGCATTTTTAAACGTCTGAACGCTTGTTCTGCCAAGCTAGCTGCCTGTCAAGAGGCACTTGTTTCTATCTAGTAAATGTCCTGAATCTATTTCCTTCCTCTTTTGTATCTCAGCATGCAACCCCCTTGCCTCTCTCTCTCTCTCTCTCTCTCTCTCTCTGTGGTGCTGTAATAAGAGGTTGGCTGATGAGTCTCAGCGAACACCTGTGGCAAAGCAAATGCTCTGAGAAACAACAGCCGTAATAAGACTACATTAACGTCTGAACCTGGCAACAGAGAGAAAAATATAGACGCACAGTAAAGGTGTTTCAGACCCACCATCACCTTCTGGGAATGATCTCTGGAGACAAAAGACCACCCAAGAGATGTCTATGTGTGTGTGTTTGCCAATTGTTTCAAACCAGAGCCTCCATACAAATTCATTTACAGCACTGCAATAAAAATATTGCTGTGCCTCTATGTTTAGGGGAAGCAAGATTGATTGCCAATGTATGACAACCCTGAAGGCTTGGCTTTGTGTTCAAGTAAAATCACTGCACTTTATATATGAATCTTATCACCTTTCAACAGCTTGAATTGGAGTTTTGTGGCTTTCAGTCCATGTCTATTTGGTCTGAACTCTGAAGCCAGCAATATGCTCCTGAAAGTCCAACCCAATCACATAGGAGAATTTAACCATTTTACGTGGTACCGATATCATTATGAATTAATTCGTATTCGTACGAAAATGTAAAAAGTATTAGAAAAAAAGTAAGAATGAATGTCCTTTCCTAACCCCACTCCAGGGTCTGCGTCTCATATTGAAAAGGATGCCAGTCACCTTTATGACACCTTGGGTTCTGGGTGTTATATTGACCTAAAGGGTGCCATGTGCGTAGTATTTCGATCGAAATGTCATATGGCGTCAGCTATATGACGCCAAAGGATGAGAACGGGCTGGATCATACCGATTTCCCAAAATGTTACAAATTGCCATGAGACATGTGTTGGAAATTTGATAAAAATAACTTACAGACTTTCACTTCTGGGAACATGGACAAAAACGACAGATGACTTGTTGCATTAAAGCCTTTGGTCCAAACAGCTATGACTCTCTAGTAGGAAATCTATGACTATCTAGTAGGAAAAAAAAAAAAAAAAAACATTTAGAGGTTTTAATGATATAGCCCACCACAATGCAGTTTTAATTCTAAGTACATCAACACATGAAATTAGTATAAAAGTGATTTCAGAGTGTCTTTTAATTAAAATACTAAAATATTGAGAGTTGACGCTAAACTTTGCTAGTCTGTATTATACACCAAACAAAATTCAATCAAGACCGCAAAATGTTTCTCATGAATTATTGCCTTGGGTGATTATTTAACTAATTTTGTTTTAATTTAAATTGTTTGTTCAGATGGCATCACCCTTTTGAACTGTTTTAATCCACTTATTACCTTTGACTGTGGGAGAGGTTCAGACATGCCGAGTCTATGTGAGGTAAAGAAATAGCAAGCTCTTTTCAGTTGCAGTTATTTTTATGAGATTAAAAAAAGATGAACCTGTTCCCCGAACACGATTCAGCAAGTGCACACAGTTTCACCTGAATGCTTTGAACATGCACCGTTCTTGCCACAAGGCTGAAAAACTCCATAAAACATGTTTGCATAATGCTGAAGTTAACATCAGCATGCCAAATAGAAGACAAGTGCGTGTTTCTATTTGACATTTTCTGCATTTCAGTTGTTTTAACTGAGATAGCAAATTAAATTTGCTAGTCATTCACATACGGAGGGGTTTGTGTACAATATGCTCTTATGCACTTAAAATGCTACCCTTTCATACAAGATATTACAGCTTTCAACATGTAATTATGAAATTAAAAATAAAAGAATGCCGTTTTGCTGTCAAGAAGGCAATTCTGTGGTTTCCATAATCCTGTTAACATACACCAGCACTCGCAGTTTTTTCTGAACAAAAAAAAATACAGTGACTCAGTCTAAAAGAGTTCCTAAAATAAGTTTATTTGTTCTTTGGTACAAGTTTTGTATGAGAGAAACATTAACATACATATCACTGACTTAAGTGGAAAAAAAAACCCAACCATTCAGGAAATGTCAAGGCAAACCGACAAGATAATGCAAGTGTTGTTTTTGAAGATTGCAGCATGCAGGCGGCAGGACTATTTTGTCTTAAGATGATCCAATCACTTGTTGAATCAGAAACCACATTGTGCGTTTATAAAGTTGAGTAGGTTCCTTGATCTAGTGAAAGAAAATGCAAGTGTTCTGTTACATGATGGCTTCGGTCTATCTCTCTCTTTTATGCTACTTCACTCGTGGTTTGTATTTTCAGCCCAAAAGCCTGTGAGGATGTCACAGTCCTCATAATTAAAGGTTTAACATGGGGGAGATGCCCTGACACAATCTAAAAGGACTGTTTTCAAGAATTGGCTGATATAATTGTTAGCGCTGGATCTACCACAGCAGTAGCGAGAGATAAAAGTCAGTAATTGCCATTTTCGCACAGGAAATTAAGGCTGCGACAAAGTCCTGGCAGCCCTTTGGTTCCTCCTGAACTGACAGTGGAGGTAAACAAGTCACGACACTGGCAGTGAAGACATTAAAGTGCCTTAGGACTTTGTATTGGCAACACCCCACATAGGGGGCCGTGTGGGATCAGAGCCAATGAGGGGGAATTTGGTTATTATCTCAGTGCGAAGCCGGCACTCAGAAGGATCCAATGAAGCAAGTCTTCATTAACACCCCCTGAATACCAAGGCCTGCTGCATAATGCAACTGTTTAAAACCCATTTGTTTTGCATTACAAAATGGAGCCTTCTTTAAAATCCCATTTGTTATGAGTCACGCTGAATGACAGCAGCGTAACACGTTGTTACCCTTCAGGAACTTGGCGTTAAAGACCTTGCATTAATTCAATAAAGCAATGAGACCACAGTCTAATAGTACTGCTAAGTCTCTGCTGTTTGCGGGTTTTAAAGAAAGAACGAGGCAATTATTTGAAGCAAAGGGGCTCAAATGTCTTTTTACTGGCACTGACTGAAAATATGTAAATCGGGTTTCCCATTAGAATTCAAATATTCCTTGTGTTTGTATTAGTGTCAGAATGGATTCTTTCTTTGAGTGCTGTTTCAACCCACTTTAGCTGTGAAGGGAACACAAGTCACAGTGTATTGTGACTAGTTGATAACACATTTAACATTGCAAAAGCACTGAAGGAAATGTCTATGCTTAAAAGACTCAAATTTTCAAATGAATTTGAATATTGATTGATTTAATTTGATAGAGAACAACAAATAAATTATAGGCATATGTGATAACTTTTATCTCTATATTTTGCAATCTGTGCAGTCATCTGTGCACATTTAAAAAAGAAATAGGTTAAAAAGTAAAGCTTATCTACAAAAAGCTTGTTTTAATATAAAACAAGAGTATGTTCTTTCATCAGAGGACCTTTTTCCATATACAGGAGCTATAAACATTTCATGTATATTGCCATTGCTATTTACATTAAAATATTTTAATGCATTTAATAATATAGATTTTTTTCTTTTAAAATGATATATATAGTATATATATAGCCTATTATAAATATATATACTATACATATTTAATATTGTGGAAAATATAGGGTAAATAAATATCAGCAGGATTTAAAATATAAACAGAATGGGGATTCATTTTAAATATGATTTTTTTTTCCAGTTTGAGAAAGTTCTTCTATATTTTTAATGCAGGCTTTAAGTGCACACGAATTCTAATAGCGAGAAAAAACATGAGATGACTAAAAATGTATTCACATCTATCTCTACATATAACTATAACAGCACAGCAAATGTTAAATGGTATCGCTCATCACCATTCTGTCATCATGTACTCATATTTTCCCAAAATTAGCAATACGATTTGCTTACTACAGAAGATATTTTGAGAAATGTCTCTTTTTGTACATATAGTGTATGTCAATGAGCATCCTTCAAAATATAGTTTTTGATGATGACAGAATTGTCATTGTTTGGAGAAATATCCCTTTAAGCTGTGTGTTTAGTTTTTGGAGTCATTGAACACATGTATGTATTAAAACACAATTAATCCTCAGCTTCAAACATCAGTGTCCAGAGGCGGTGACCTGTCCACACAGGGCGACAGTGAGTCCTGACTGTGTGTAGAGCTTATTCCAGTGTCAGAGTCGGTGTCTGTTGCATCTGTAGGGGAGCATGTCTGTCTTACCTTGCCTACTGTCTGCTGAGAGACAGTGGCCCTGATCTGGCTCTTCAGAGATACAGGGCTAGGCTGGTCCAGACAGGCCCCCAGCTCAAGCACACTGAGTTGGGCAACTAAATGCTGGTATTTCTGGTTCTGGGACTGCAGGTCTGTTTTGTTCCGCTGCAGTTCCTTCTCGATATCTTGCATTTGGACATGGAGGGAAAGTCCAGCTCTCATGCTTGCCTCTAATTCTTTACGTAAGCTTTCCAGCTCGACGAGATCTGAGGAGGACAATGAGAGGTTGGGTTCCAGCTGTAGTTCTGGACAAGCAGCTGCTGCTCCTTTTAAATCCTCCAAATCTGAAGTCCAGTTCCTCAGCTCTAAGTCAATATCTTGAGAGAGCT
Source organism: Hybognathus amarus (assembly GCA_030378365.1). Lineage (NCBI taxonomy): Eukaryota > Metazoa > Chordata > Actinopteri > Cypriniformes > Leuciscidae > Hybognathus > Hybognathus amarus. The sequence continues at coordinate 364,586 of JAQIUQ010001915.1, read as the reverse complement.
GGTCAATGAGTTCTTGGTGCCTGCTAACATGTAGTTCTAGTTGCTCGATTCCATCACTGGTGTACAGGTACTCCTGAAGCTGGATGTCAAATTGGGACATGGACAGCGATTGGCCGTCATCGCTTTCGGTGATGCTGGAGCGATGCGTGGGGCTGTTACTCTGTTGTTTCTCTGCATGCTCAATCTCCAAGTCTAGCTCACGCATCTGGTCAATCTGCTGCCGGATGGTCTGATCCTGGGAGATGATTAACCATACAAGCTTATTGATCTCTTCTGAGCCCTCGGATGTCTCTCCTTTCTGGATCTTCTCTAATTTACGGAAGGCCTTCTTCACCATGCGCTTCTGCTTCTCCGTAGACACCGTCTTGGCGTACTGTGCAGGTCCTTGGTCCCATCTCTTGGACCTCCCTCCCCCGAGACTTCAAGGCCCTCTTGGCTCCCTTGGATGATGGCACAAAATCACTGGTCTTCATGAGGACAAACTGTATGAAAGGTCTCTCATCACCCCAAGCATTCCATAGCCGAAGGATCCGAGTAAGAGGTGGCAGAGCTCTCTCAAAACCCTTCCACCGTTCCAGGATGCAGAAGTCTTTAGGTTCCCCATCTAAGAGCCTCTTACTCTCTGGTACAGTCTTGTGGTCCTCCAATAAAGCCTTAACTATATCTGCACAGGTTGTGTGCTTGGTCACACCACAGACTACTTTTTCTTCGTGACACACACGCACCTGGATTTCCTTCCCTGGTGTCTCTTCTACAACCTTAGACCTGGTAAAGAGATATAACAAGTGTGTATTATAAAAAACACAATCGCTAGTGTTAAAACCTTTTATGGCTACTATGGTCATTGTATATAATAAAAGACAAATAATTGAATATTACCAATATGATTAAAGGAGTAGTTCACTTTAAAAAAACTTTTGCTGATTATTTACTCACCTCCATGTCATCCAAGATGTCCATTTCTTTCTTTCTTCAGTCGAAAAGAAATGAAGGTTTTTGATGAAAACATTGCAGGATTTTTCTCCATATAATGCACTTTACTGGTAACCAAACGGTTCAAGGTCTAAAAGACAGTTTCAGTGCAAACTGTTCAAAGGGTTTTAAACGATTCCAGACGATGAATAAGGGTCGTATCAAGTCAAACGATCGCTCATTTAAAAAAAAGCTCAAATTATATGCTCAAATGGTCGCTTGCTCTGTTCTGTGATGCGCGTTGTGACTCTCCTGTTCAAACTCGTTCATCAAAATGAACAAATCTTTTTCCGAGTTAATTCGTTCATTTCGTTCATTGAATGAACCAAATGATATGAAAAAGATTCGTTCATTTTGATTAACGAGTTCTAACAGGAGAGTCACCAAAGCATATCACAGAACAGAGCAAGAACCATTTTGAGCTTGTAAAACTTAAACTTTTTTTTTTTAAATGAGCGATGTTTGAGCGATGGAATGTTTTTATCAAAAAACTTCATTTATTTTCAACTGAAGAAAGAATGACATGGATATCTTGGATGACAGGGGTGAATAAATTATCAGCAAAAGTTTTTTTTTAAAGTGAACTACTCCTTTAACAGATATTATTTTGACTAGGTGGACCATTATACATTATTATTATATTTAATAATAATAATGCATTTATTGAACACAAGTATTTGAATTCAGTCTATTTCTGTCTAACTTAAACATAAAAGCAATACTATAATTTAGCATTAGTGAGTTAAATTGTGTTATGCTGATTCCATCACAGTAAAATGGGATTTTAGACATTCGTGCCTAAAAACACCCGTGGTAAATCACATGGACTTGAGTGTCTTGTTTCAATATTACACTCAAATGAGGTGAAATACATAAAGCTCATATATATTTATGTTTCAAGAGTAATAACTGTACTTGACACAGATTCACATCCATAACTCAGATGTTAATGACACACTAAATGGCTGACATTATTAAGATGAGAAAAAGGCTTAATGACAAATGTATCATACCCTCAATTATCTGAAATGGTTGTTTCATGATTTTTCATTCTGTTCAGGTCATAACATCAGGTATGATTAATGATCTCTCTTCAATCAGAATATTGTAGAGGCTAATTAAACGCTATTAAAAGCACATTTTAAATAAAGAGGTACTGTTTATTATTAGCTTAATAAATGACAGACAGACAGATGGATTGCATTTTTAAAGATTGACAAAAAAAGCAAGTAGTATATTTTTTCTTAATGAAAGACCTCAAGAATGTAACATATGCAAGAATGCAGGTGGTTAGTTAATATTTAGAAAACTCTGCTGCTACTCCACACAAAAAGTAAATAGTTGAGCTATTTACATAGCAGACCACCTAATACACTGCTTGTATACAGACACAAACTGATGTAATGCTTAAATATATTGTGTATTGTATCGGGTTAAAGGCTTTTATAGACAGAAAAAGTATACAAAACTAAATGCAAGATTGCCATTTGTTTAGTGTTGTATGACATTCATTTAAATTTACAGTATACAATGCTATTCTAAAAGTTAATCCCATATTCGCACCTGTGCAGGTAATTCCATATGACATCATTACCATTACATCATAATAGAAGTGTGCAAACCAAGCATTTACATAACAAGCAAGTAAAAGTATATACAGTGGCTTGTTCACACATGTCAGAAACATTATACTGAAATAGACAAAATGCTACAATACAATACAAGCATTTACACTCAGCTGGTTAACAATGTGCATGCTCTATTGGCTTGCTATACAATTTTGATCCATTTAAAGAGCTTGTTAAATGAATCTGAACAAAAAGAAATGTCAGAACAGTCTATGGGGAATTCAATATTGTTTTCATGCAATGGTCTACTTTATTTAGTCTTTTCCAAAATTGACATGAGCACAGGAAACAAATGAGGGGGAATGGAAGCACCTGTGTTTGTCTTGTGGGAAAATCAATGGTGACCAGCAGCATCCTGTTACATACATCCTGCCAACAAGTTCATGTATTGTGAGATAATGGAAAACTATAAATGTCCATTTCATGGAGATTGCAAAGAAGCAGTACAACAAACTTACAAATGTATAGTATATAAAACTTCTGCTGTATAGAAGCATTACTATTGATCAGTGAACATCAGGTTAAGTCAGTCCACATCACAATGCATAAAATAAAAGCTGGTTTTGAAATGTAGATTTGATGTATCTTTTGTACCCACAACAGAAACACTGTCAGAACCACTGAAGGTGAAAAGAACAGAACAGTCTGCCTCTCAACTCATAGAAGATAAAGAAAAAACATGTGTTGCCACAAAGACAGGATCATTGGACTACAGAGAACATGTTGGATCTTTCTACCGACTCAACATAGTGTCTGGACAAGGAACATTATCTCCTTGACAGTCAATATATCAAGGTTTATTAGGCAGTACAAAATGATTCTTGGGAAATTAAACCTCAATTTAATAAAGATGTGGGTCATTCAATATCTCATTAACACAATTCATTATCTTTATATTAATACATTTAGTCTAAGTTTTAGATATTGATAAAATAATAAATCCCCATGCAGCAGTTGTAACATTTATGACCATGTAAGTTAAAAGCAGCGAGATCATATTAAATGGGTACTGTCTGTGTCAAATGATTCATTAACATGTTATCTGAGAGGGCAGAGATATTTTAAGGCACATGTGAACTGGCAGAGAGGTAAAGAGAATTTTCACGGTATAATGTTGAGGAAACATGCTATCTAGCAGTAAAAGCCTATCCTTGCCTCTATTTTACCCTGCTAGAAAGCATGTTTCCTTAACATTATACTGTGAAAATTCACTTTTACCTCTGAGTCCTGTCTTAAAATCAATTTATTATATATATGGAATATATAAACACTTTTTCAGAAAGATCGCTTTACCTCATATGCATAATTGAGACGACAAAACATATTCATTGTATTTCAGAGCAGTTTGTCTCAATAGCTCTAGTGAAGCAAAGTACAGGTTAAAAATCGCAATGCTGCTCTAGAAGGTTCTTATTTAGGCATTAACTAGTGACATTACGAACTAAAATAACCACACAATTATGGCAGCTGAGGTAATTTAGTTAAGTGTAATCACCACCTCCATATTTAAACTGTCGCTGTAAGAGCATACCTTCATGAAACAAAGTATGTCTATTAATTAAACCATGGATAAATCAACTGTTCAAATGTCAATCTGTATGGACCACATTATAAAGCTGACACAGTGTTAGATTTCCTTTGATTAGATTTCCCTCTGAACATTTGAGATAATTACAGTTTGCTTATGCTTTAAAGGTGATTTTACAGGAGCATAAAGGTATGCCCCTTCAGAGAGTTTCAAGCTTACCTTACACTGTTAAAAAAGACTGGTAAGGACAACTAAAATGTCTTGCTGTGAAAAAATAAATAAATAAAAAAATCCTGCACAGAACATATATTTATAAAAGGAGAAAAATCTGGCAAAACAACCCGATCTCACGGGAATTCGTACGAATTTTACGAGGTGGCTAATCCGTAACAATTCATACTACCTCACTTGTACAAATTAGTACGATTTTGCTAAATCGTACATATTTTACGAATTGGCCAATTCGTATGAATTCGTACGAATGACCTACCCCTAACCCCGCCCCTGAAACTTAACCGTCACGTGGGTTTAGACAAATCGATACGAATTTGTACGAGTGAGGTCGTACGAATTCAGTACGAATTAGCCACTTTTTACTCACTCGTATCAAATTTGCATACGAATTGGTCATGAGATTTCGTGGTAGATAACATAATCCCTGTTGCATAGCCATTTGAGAGAGAGAGAGAGAGAGAGAGAGAGAGAGAGAGAGAGAGAGAGAGAGAGAGAGAGAGAGAGAGAGAAGGGAGGGAGGGGGAGGGAGAGAGACCTCTTTAATAAGCACTAACAATATTGAATAATAAACCATTCAATCTATATGGAAACACTGAAACATAAAAAGTAAATCATGGCACTTAAAATTAACTGCAAAATGGTGTCAATGAGAGAAACTTTAAAGTGTACAAACACTTAATAATTTATGTCAGTAATTTATGGCCTCAATTGAAGTTCATCTCACACAAACTAAAATATCTATTGACGCCACAAGAGTCTAGCCACCCTCAACTATAAGCTACTGAAGATCTTTTAGAGGATAGTTCACACAAAAATGAAAATGACATCATCATTTACCCACCCTCAAGTTGTTTAAAATCTATGAATTCCTTTTTGTTGAAAACAAAAGAAGATAGTTTGAAGAATGTTGGTAATCAGACAGTTGAGTTGACGGTAGCCATTGACTTCCAGAATAAGAAAAAAATATATACTACGTAGCATAAGTCAAAAGGGCCTGGTTACCAGCATTCTTCAAAATATCTTCTTTTGTGTTCATCAGAAGAAAAAAACTCATAGGTTTGAAACAACTTGAGGGTGAATAAATGATGAGAACATTTTGGGTGAACTATATCTTTAAGCAAAAACGAATTATTTGCGTCATAATATTTATGATTTGTTAGTCTCTAATGACATTATACTGATACATTATGTCATACTGTACTGATCGATACTGACAGCAATTATTGTGTAATGGCTGCTATGGTTACTGCTTGTTCGTGAGTGTACACATTTAGCACACTCTTCTAACTTTTGTTAATTTAAATATTGTTTAAATGCTTACATAGGCCTACATGAAATTAAAAAGAACATATACTTTAAAAACCTCCCACCCCTTTCTTTGACCTCCTTTAGTGGGGTTAATTTTTGTGTCAAACTCCTTATTGTGTCAAACTCCACTTGTTCAAACAGGTACACCAAAATAACAAGCTTTTCTGTAAACAAGCCAGTTAAAACAAAAGATGTTGTTGTCATAATTACGTAGACTAATTATAGACACAACAAAAATAATTAAGTTAAACATACTTGCCGCAATACTCAACACTACAATATCAAACCAGTTCATTTCACCAAACACTCACGCGCTAATACGCACACCCGTCTTCATGCAGGATTTAGTATTGAGAAAAAAATGACACATTTGGCGTTACTTAACGCTAGCTACCTGCATCCAGACATACAACAGATCCAGCAGAACAACAGCATTAGTGTAACTCGACTCTCCGCGACCATGCGGCGAAACACTTGAGTCAGAGCAAGTGTTGTTACAGTGACGAACCGTTTACAGTCCATATTAACTAGTCTAGGTAAAAGTTTCTTTGCGAACTGTTCTGAGAAAAAAAGACAAATATTTAATTGCTTCTCAAGCTTTCTACCGTTTACTTTGTTTCGACATAAAAAAGCCTATATTTAAATGTTATATTAAAATGTATGTGGTGCAATCTCAAATGAAATGGATGGTTTGAATCATACCTGTTCTTCAAACGCGCTTTCAGAAAGTTTTTTCCAAAAGGAGCCATCCTGCGTCAATGTGATCACAGGTCAGATCCAAGGCATCGCGCAACAGAACGGAGCGCATAAACCTAATCAAGAAAGTAGCACTGAAGTGCTGATCGTGGAAAAAGTTGAACAACTTGCCAGCTTCAAGTAAGAGAGTTTCAAACAGGGCCGGCCCACTTCACACGGAGGGAGGCGGCTAAACTCTCCTGTGGAGCTGATTGTGATAGCATCTCTGTCTTGTACCACTAGATTGGTGAACCGGGAGTGTTGTTCTGTTTTAATGTCTGTATTTCTACGCAACTCTTTTTTTATTAAGGATCAATGGTGAGAACCTTTACCATCCATTGGAAAAAATGGTAACACTTTACAATAAGGTTCATTTATTAAACATTAGTTCATGCATTAACTAACATGAACTAACCATTTGTTACTGTATTTGTTATTCTTTGTTAACGTTAGTTAATACAAATCTAGCTGTTCATTGTTTGTTCATGTTAGTTCACAGTGCATTAACTAATGTTAACAAGATTTTAATAAAGTATTAGTAAATGTTGAAATTAACATTACCAATGATTAACAAATGCTGAAGAAGTATTGTTCATTCTTTGTTAATGTTAACTAATGTAGTAACTAATGAACCTTATTGTAAAGTGTTACCGAAAAAATGCTATTTAGATTATTAAAATGTTCTTTACACTAATATAACAAGTTTATTTTAAACAGCACTGTTCACTGAAAGTTTTTTTTTGGGCAAAAAGGTGTCTTGTGAAACCTTTATTTTGTAGCCCTCAATCGGGTCGACTTTTACTTCATAAAAAAGGTTCCCTTCATCTCAGTGGAATAATATTTTGTGACTTTTCATACATTATCTATCTATACATACACAAAAAACTGGGCTTGATTCGGTTATTCTGAAGGTATGTATACAAATGTTTACACTTCTGGTCTGCGGGGTCAGTATGATATATAAGTATCAGTATGGCATAAATGCACTGTATCATAAAAAAATAATATTTCATATGCAAGCTAATGGTGTAGTTGAGGAATTGTGTGGTATATGGATACAAAAGTACTTTTTATCTCCAAAAACACAGCATTAATAAACAGAAGTAAAATAAGTAAAAATATATATTATTTGTATGATTAAAAATGCATATTTTTTTGTACAATTACTCAATCAATTGTTGGGGTCGTAAACAGGAACCGAAGACCATTTGAAGGTTAAAAGAATGAGCCTACATGTCTCAATTCTCAAATTGATATTCACATCTGATAAAATTTGAATTATTCAGATATCACTAAGCTCAAATCAGTTTAAAATGAATTACACACTGTTAAAATTAAATACAAAAGACTTTTGTTACAACTACCCCACCACTGGAATGGTTTAGCAAACACAGATAATCTACATTATACTCAATTAATTTTAAAACACCATTTGGAAATTTTTTTTTAAAGAGTGCACTGTAACATCTTTCAAACTGATTTCATATGTTTCTGCAACAATTTTAATTAGTTAGTAATCTAAGCTCAAATCTGTGTAAATTAATTACAGAAGGTAAAATTACATACAAAAGAGTGTTGATTTTACAACCTCCTCCACTAAATGGTCTGTAACACCAATAACATGGATATTTAATTTTATTTGTGTAAATAAAATACGATTTGTTTTCTATAGTCTTTCCTGGACTCTAAAGTCCTGCAATAATTCTGTAAAGAGTCTTTAACCACCATGTGTGACCACCATTTCAATTGCTTAAACTGATGTTGTAGTGTTGTAACAACCTCTCCACTACAGTATATTGATGAATAATAATGCATCATAATATATGATGCTATCTGGATGGAATGTTTTTTTGGAAGCAATCAATAGTAAAGACTGTTTCATTACAGAATGTACGGAGAGAATTTTTCAAGGTTGAACATCACATTTTGGACCCACAAAACAGTTTACATTTTTATCTCAGCACATATGAGCAACATAATGAAAGTATGCTGGACAACAATGCAAAGATTGGTAATTCTTGAGGACTTGAGGACAGATGTCCTCATCCTCTCTTATCTTTCATCACCATACTTCTAAGAACAAATCATAAATTCTACACTCACCTCTGCTCCTTTAGAATGAAGAGGGGAACATCAAATTAGCATTTATGGAAGTTTTGACGTCAACAAAGTGGTTTCTGAGGTGTTTGCTGATGTCATCATGACACAGGACAAGGGGGCGAGAGAGAGAGAGAGAGAGATATGGAGATGGATATGGGAGGGGTAGGAACGATAGTGTGGCTCCTCTGACATCATAGAGGCTCTTATATACCGGGTGGAATGGAGCCCGCCATTCCTCACTTCACTTCTGAGAAAGCCAAGAGAAGACACAGCAAACAGGTTGGGAAAAAAAAACAAGAGAGCATCGTGACTTCAGCAGGACGTGCTGTGATTTTCTCTACTCTCTTACAACTTATCCCTCTTATTCTTCCACCCATTTTCATACCATTTTTTGACCTTTAACCTTATGGACTTGGGCCCAGCTTGAATGTACAGAAACTGTGGGGCTACTAACAACATGCAGATGCAGCTGACCTCCGTTATGCTCCTTTTTTTATTGTGTAATGGACTATGTTCAGGTAGGTGCACTTTTATCACTTTATACAGACTGATTTTACTTCGGCTTATTTAGCTAAATTTAATTACCATTCAAAATGACCAATACATTGCAAGATAAAACGTATACAATGATGATCTTTGATAGCTAACATTCACATGATTTTTTTTTATGGTCTTATTTTGGGTAAACAGCAACTGTCTATTATCTTTATCTTATTGATATTAAGCATTTTCATCAATAGTGTGTATCATTAGATTTGATCATGTTTGGATAAGTGAATGAATAGTAAAACCTTGAATAAAGATAAAACGACTTTTATTCATGGCATAATAATTTCTCCTTGAGAATCAGTCACTTATATAAAAAAAGTAGTACAAACATTAATGTTAAAACCAAATAGATTTAAAATATGTTGCAGGGCAAGTGTTGTATCTTAAGGTTCTACCCATCTCAAAAACCCATTTGACTTTTTCTTAAGATCTAACTGAATTTAAAACACACTCACGACAAGAATGCGCAGAATTTATTTGTACTTTGATATGTATATTCTCAGTGCTACTTTTAAAACATGACAACGTTGTGTGTTTCTCCCTCTTCAGAAATAGACCAGGGAAAAAGGGCACTAGAGGAAGATGTACTGAGAAGTCTCCTCTCTTCAAAGGTACAGTATTGCTTTTAAAACACCTGTTGACCCTGAGCCAACAGAGGCAACACTGGCCTTATATGGGGCCTTTATAAAGATATGCCCTTTGACTGTAGCGTAGCTGAATTTTCAAAGAAAGTCATGGTTATTTCATGCTTTCTGGTACTTTGAAAACAGCATGGTACCAGTAGAAGAAATTAGATAGATATATATATATATATATTCTATATTTATATATATATATATATATATGATATATGTGATATATATATATATATATGCATTTTTTTTCAAAGTTTAAACAACTCAGAAAAAAATGACAGCAGATTATATTAAACATTAGAATATTCTTTACCAATAAATCTTTTTACAAATGCATCTGAAGAAGCTCTTTCAGAGAATAGCACGTGGATGTGGGATTTATAGTAAATATATGTTTGTGCTTCTTTCACTTAATGATTTCTAAAAAGGTTATTGTCTTAATGAATGCTATGCTGTACAGCGTTCCATAAATTTAGATGCTAAGTGATGTTAAATGTAACATGAAATTACACATTTAAAAATAATCTTGATTCAGGCAGAAATTCAGGAGCAGTACTCAAAAAGCAAAATGGATGAAGGTTTTACGCTCTATTGGTGGACCAAATGATGTGCCATTGCCCAAAATAATGCTCAGCTGCCTTCATTTAATGAGCAATATTCTGTAATGCATCAACATCCATTATCTATCATCAGCACATCTGACTATTATCCATTATCAATAGAGAATATCACAGCATCATGGTGTTTGTCATTTTCTACAGATTTTCTGGTAACACTTTACAATAAGGTTCATTAGTTAACATTAGTAAATGCATTAACTAACATTAACTAACAATGAGCAATGCATTAGTTACAGTGTTTATTAATCTTTGTTAATGTTAGTTAATATAAATACATCTGTTCATTGTGCGTTCATGTTAGTTCATATAGTGCATTAACTAATGTTAACTAATACAACCTTTGATTTTAATAACGTATTAGTAAATGTTGGAATTAATATAAATGCTGAAGAAGTATTGTTCATTTAGGACATGTTAACTAATGTAGTTAACTAATGTTAACTAATGAACCTTATAGTACAGTGTTACCGACCACAATTTCTGGCAATCTATCAGTATATAATAAATGTTCTCTTCTGCAGAGTTAATTATGACTTCAAATAGGGGCATTCAATTTAATGTCTTTAATGCTAATACTTTTAAAATGTCTGCTGGCCAAGTCTAATTAATTGTAGTGAAATAGAGTTACTTTAATGGCAGATCGACAGCCTGAGCCTTATTGGTGCCATTTCCCTCTGTTATTTTAAAAAGGAAAAATCTTTCAATTTGATATAAAGCACTGATAATATGAACTCTTGTTTTTAATATCACATCCAAGAACTGGAAGGGGATTGTGTTATTTAAGAACAGTGTAATATAAGACTTACCCAAACGTATACACCAACAGGTAGAAACGAGATTTCCAGAAATCCCAGCAGGCCTTGATCTAGTTAGATTCATCCTGTGAAGCCCAATAAAGTGGCTAGAGAAAACTCAAAATGTCCTTATCCATTATTGGCACCCTGTAAGTGGACTGAGAAAATAGCAATGGCTAGAAGACAGCATAACTTTTATATATGGTGAATTATAGCTGATACTGATATTGAGTTATTGTAAACATTTTTGCTCTCTTGCCGGCGGTGTGTGCAGGTAAAGCAGGGCAAGCACATCGCCCCCTTGTGGCAGCTGCCTCTCCAGGATGTGTGCCGGTTGATGAACAGTCTCGGGGAGTCCTGGGGCAGCGAGGAGGAGCAGGAGGACACCGAGGATCAGGCTGACTATGAACAGAGGGTCTCGGGTACCCTCGGACAAATGCTTGAGGAAATGCATAACGTCCAGAACCTCTGCAGGGTCCTGCAGCCTAGAGAGGTGAGAATCGACACAGGCAGCCATTGAGACAGTATCAATTGACATGCTCTATAAAAACAGTCGACTTTGAGCATGCTCTCTTGTAAATGCAGATTTCTTCTTCAACCACTTAACAATTCATTACAAAGAATAATTTTCTATGTCTCTGATGCAGATTTACGTAAAAAGGCAGCATGAAAATAACAAAAAATTAAATCTCTTTACAATAAGATATCATTTGTTAATGCATTAGCTAACATTAGCTAACATGAGCAATATATATATAATTAAAGTTAATGAAAAAGCTAATCATTGTTTGTTCATGTTCACAGTACATTGACAAATGTTAACAAACACAACTTTAGATTTTAAAACTATTAGTAGATGTTAAACTGATACAAAACACTCTTAGTTCATGTTAACTTATATAGTTAATGTTAACAAATGAAACCTTATTGTAAACTGTTATCAAAATAGCTTATGCTGGCAAATTGATTACAACACATAAATGGGCTAAATGCTTTTATAAACATTTGAATTCCTCACATTAGCTGATGGTTTTTATTTTATAGCACTACAGCACCAATTGCAAACCATTTTCTTAACAAATCTAGAGTGAATTGCTTTGCTTAAAAGCAATTTGCTTAAATTTCGCTACATCTCCAGTTTGCGGGTCAATTCATGTGCCGTTAAAGATCGCACAATTACACATGCCTTTAAAGTGCACCTCTGAGACTCCATCAGATACACATCTTATTCAAGCACACTTCAGTGGAGCTCTGAGGAGAAATGAATGTCCAGGCGACATCAGTCATGAGGTGGCAGTTGATTGACAGCACTGTCCACCCAATTGCTGTGATTTTCAGTCCTGTAATAATCTGTCTTTTATTTCAGCTTCAAGATGACCAAGAATATCTGGAGCTGGACAAAAACAGTGACAGTCCACTGAAGAGGAAATCTCCATATATACTAAAAAGGCAACTGCGCACCAATAAATCAAGACGGCCGTATATTCTGAAGAGAAGTGTGTATTACTGATGCACAAGCATCAAACATTTTTACATTTTGTGAATATGTGTCTGTTTTCACTGTCATAGTATTACATATAGTAATTGTATGTTCTGTTTTAGCTAAACCTTTATTTATTTATGTGATTCAGAAGTCAATCCCTTCTTCTTCATTATGGGATGGATGATGTAAATAAAACTGCAGTCTATTCAAGAGGTTATTATATTTATTTATTTATTTATTACATGTATTTTCCTTCCAATGTAATTAAATCATACTTATTAAAACTATTTATGATACATCTATTATTATTTCACAGAAGAAAGTATTCTTCAGATGAACATGATATAAAGAACATTTATGAAGGATTTTGAGACAGAATTACTAAAATGTGTAACTTAGTGTTTAGGCTACACATTATAATATATATATAATATAATAATTATAATATATATATATATATATATATATATATATATATATATATATATATATATATATATATATATATATATATATATATATATATATGTATGTATATATATATATAACATAGAATCTTTTAAAGGTTTACGTTGGATTTTCAAAACACGATTGGGAACAAAATTAAGCTATTAATTGAGCTTAGACTTTCAGTTTAAGAAAATTTTGTGGCATCTACATTTGTATAGGATTGATTGATATGACGATTAGCTGACCAATAAAACATCATTTGCAATTCCCTACTAGTGCAACATCCGTAAGACGATAGTTAAGTTTTGATAAGTCTGCCCTTCTAAGAAAACCAAATCTGTCTAAAATGTGGTCTGTAAATGGCATATAAAACACTCTTCTGAACTCTAGCTGACATGCCAAAGCAATTAAGTAAATAACTGGGAAATATATATTCCATTAAACTTCATTAAGGATATTTGACTTATTTGATGAGTAATAGAACAGTATCTCTGATGAATGCTCGATGATTTGTCAAACCCAGAGCTATTTACACATCACTTTCATTAATGAAATGGAAAAGAGAGAGCTTGTTGGTTTTCACTTCTCTAATTGGCCAGTGCTAATTAAAAATACTAATGCAGCTAAGTAATTGGCTTCAAAATGTGCTGAACAACTCAAATATATTTCTCTGTGGCCTTTTGACACAGGAGGCTGCAGTGGTAATGATTTCTGATACTATGAAAATATATAGCCTATGTATAGTCACTGTATAGTTATATATATATAAATATGAACACAAAATTACAAATATAAACAAAAGCACAAATGGTTGTGTACAAGGTGTTTGTATTTTAATCTAGTAAATAATCAGAGACTGTTCACCAGTAGATGGCAATACAGTCTAATGCAATACTGGCCCTGAAAAGTCAGCAAGTTAAGATTCCTTACAAGTGATAACTATTATTTTTCATTTCAAATATCAAAAAACATATAGATGTTATTTTTTATTTTATATAGGAGTGCAATTGTGCATTGGGAAATTATATACAAGAAACATGTCAAATAAAGATGAAGAGACTAAGAATCATTACTATAAATTCTATGATTCAGTAGTGCTAAAATAAATATTTTGGTTATGTTAATCGTATAAGCATCAAAGCAATCAGAGGAATTTTTTTATTTTTTTTATTTTTTTTCTATTATATAGAGATGAATATATATTTTTTTCATTCAATAGAAAGTAAATAAAGTTGGTTCTTTTAACCTAAATAATCTAAATGTGATAAAGGTCAAAGATTTTTTTTCATCAATATTTTCAAATAGTGGACATCTTATGAATCACTGTCTTTATAGGACTTGGAATGTTTTTTATTGATACACATGTGCAATCCTGTTTAGAGAGTGCTTTTCTCTCTCTCTCTCTGTCTTTTTTTAACCATTTCTGCAGGCATTGATCGCATATGGCTCCTTGTCTTGTTTGTCACTCACTTTATTGCCTGCTGCTGAAGAAACAGCCGTGTCCTTAGACAAGGTCCCACCCAATATAGACAGGAAGACAGACACATATCTCTGTATTTACAGAACACTGATTATTTGATGGTTGCTGGCATCCTGCAATGGTTTTGACCAAAGCGGCTACTGTCTATCTATCCATCATAACTATATATTCAATCTTATAATACTGTAATTAATAAACTATATATATATATATATATATATATATATATATATATATATATATATATATATATATATGACATTTAGTATATAATGTATTATTTAAAATACGATACGCTTTATTTAAATGTCACACAGTGAATTCTGATGCTGTCCGTTTCAGTAAACAGTCTTTCTTTAGTCATGCAAAAAAAAAAAAAAAAAAAAATGTCACAATTCTTTAAAAAAGGTCATGGATTGTGAATGGACACTGGGGAAATTCAGTCCTCCTAAGCATCATCTGTTGTGTCCATGCTAGTGCCCCTTAATTGTTTTGGCCACAATCCAGTGCTGGAGCACTCTTTAATTTAGCTCAAATTTTCCAATAGAAGCACAGATTGACAGTTTAACTTAGCCACGGATCTCTGCTGCATCCTGGGCCTGATGCAAAATGAAAGTCATTGCCTTCATCTGGGCTGGGCGGAGCATCTCCTACCAGCCGGTTACATCAAGATAATTGCTTGTGAAAGAGACGAGATTAGTTCTCTTTGAATCTGATTGTGTGAATTGGATGATGGTATAACAAGCATGACCTTGTTCTCTGCCTGCAGAGTAAATAATTAGGGTCTGCATATGGGCAGTATTACCAAGCTCAGAAGTGACAGCCTCTAACAGGAGAGACTGAACTAATCGAACTTACTGTCTTCTTGAAATGAACCAAATTGAAATGACCTCCTCCAAAGCAAAAATAGGTCCTCATCAAGAGTTCTCAAGAAAACAAGCTACTTATTACTTCAAAATGAATGGCCTGATGGCCTAACAAACCACAGGACACTCCATCAAACATTTCAAATATAATCAGAGTTTTGGATGGGTGCATACACTCATAAAAATAAATGTTCCGATTTTTTTTATGTTGGGAAAAGAACCTTTACTGTAACCTACACTGTAATAACTGTAACCTACACTGTAAACATGAATAAGCTTTATCTAATCAATAGAATTGTGGCAACAGATTACAAGCAATATTATTAATTAAATTTAACAACTTAGAATTGAGTAATGATAAATCAAATGATTTCTTAAGAGTTAACCATTTAAAATGAGTAAAGTTTACACCAAAAAAAATTGAACAAAAATATCTCACTAACAGACCGACGTCAAAGATTAATTAAGAACTCTTTATTTTATATTGACAATATTGAAGACACCTGATGTTAACAAGCAGAATAACTGAAGGAGAACACCGTAATTGTGACTTAAATTTATGTTTTTTTGGTTGTTGTTGTAAGTTTTACTCATTTTAAATGGTTAACTTTTAAGGAATTAATTTGATTAATTATTACTCAATTCTATTTTTTAAAATTTAATTAATAATTTTGCTTGTAATCTGTTGCCACATTTTTTTGGATTAGATAAAGCATATTCACAGCAAATATATTTCCACAATCTGCTTAATTGTTGTTAAATGTCTATAAAATAATATGCATCCATTACTTTTGAAAAGTAATAAATTCTGAATAAAAAGTCAACATTCAACTTTTTTCTAAGGTCAGATAGCCTCTTTAAATTAAGTAGGCAGTTCTTGGCCACAACAAGAACAGGGCTTGAAGGTCTGAATTATGTGCTAGAATGCTAGAACGTTCACATGGATACTTTAAAGTAATGGCACATTCTACAAATATTACAAACATCCCTTTGGCATTACCCTAATAGCAAAGAAACAACAACAACAACAAAAAGCAAACTTATCCAATTTGTTCCTCTCTTCTGCTGGCTCTTTTTAAAGTTCCCACTAGAGCCTGATGGTCTTCGACAGGCTTCAAGCAGAGCCATTAAAGAGCCTGATAGAGACGGCAGCAGTAATTGTCACACGGGAGGAAAGAAAGGTATAGCCACTACACAGGCTTTTAAATGAGCTGATTGCATCTCTTTGGTTGCCAAAATTGAAATGAGTACCCGCAACGTCCCACCTCTATTTTCCTAGCCTCACTCAGTTATTACATGGCCTGCAATGGGAAAGAGGGAGAGGGGATAGGCCAGAGTGCCTTTGTTCTCCGCAGCACTGCAGTCTCTCCCGTTTTTAGCACTCCCAATAGTGTGGTGCTTTTAAAGAAGAGCCTTGGGAAATGAGCTATCTCCACTCTACATGCAGGGAAAACCCTGCCATTAATCTTTAATTAAGACTGTTACAATGGAGAGTGACACTGCAGTAATGGGAGAGAGAGAGAGCAGAGAGGTCTGCTAACAACAGGAGACCGACAGCGTATGAGTACATTGAGTACATCAAAAACACGTACTCTCATCATCTAACAGATGTGGAAGAGGACCCATGACTCTTCAGCAAGAAAGATCATTTTACTATTGTTATACACTGTATTGAACTTCCTGAAATATTGATGTATCACGGGGTGTGTAATATTTCCATGATAGCGAGGGCAATCTGTGTTTGGGTGTATATTGATCACACCCTTACAGGAGAATATGGATTTATATCTTGCCTAATGGCTCATTGCTTGCAAATTGATCCTTAACACTCTCTATTCTGCCTTGAAGTTTATGTAAAAGAACAGATTAACATCATAACTGTAAAAAAAAGAAATAGTTATTGCAAATTGATATTAGAAGGGAGAGAGTTTACTAAACTAAGGGTATATTTGTTACATCAACTTAAAGTTGGTCTTTTAATAAACATAATACAGTAAACAACAAATTATCAATTTAAGATTAATTAAATTATCATAGATAGGCTACTGTGTATTCTTATATAAGGGGTGTAACGAGATACCAACTCACGATTCAATACACTGATTTTCAATACATTCGATACTCACGATACAATATTATTGCGATACTCCAAGAGATATGGTAAAAAGGTTAACAAAAATCTACTGTTGATTCCAGAGAATTGTACTATAAATAACCAAAAGAAAAAAAAACATAATTAAAGGAAAACTACTCACTCTAACAACATAACTTTTAAAACAAAATGGCATCAAAAACAATACAATTTTAATTATTCTTATATTCTCGTATTGACCAAAACACATTATGGCCCAGTCCCAATACCAACACTAAACCATAAGGTCTTCCTTGAAGTGGACACTTGTTGAAAGTGCACTTAGCGGAGTATGTGCGCACAAGTGCCCGAGGCTGTGAAGAGCAGAATTGGGACAGTTTTGCACACGTCACAATCTATGTTCTGTTGTGAACAAGAATAGCCATTATTAAAATACCCTAAAAAGTATAAAAAGCTATATAAGTCAAGAAATAAAGCAGTTAAAAGATTAAGTCAAACTTAAGTCAGCAGGCTAATGTTAAAACATTATATAAAGTTATAAATCTTCACTTTGCCCTCAGCCAAAACGATTTGCCAGGGAACAAAACATAGTTTTGCCGATTTAGCCGTTGTTTAACCGCACTAGACACAGAGCCCGTGGGAAAGGTTAGAATGGCTAGCCGAAATAAGGCTGTTCCGGGGTACATGAGTGCTGAGCGCCCGGTGATCACCTGGAACTCCTAAACGTCAGATAAAATTTTTAAATAGGCGCTATCTTTTACCTTTATTTAACCAGGAAACCCCATTGAGATTCAGAATCTCTTTTATCTTTATAAATAAACCACAGATTTGAGCTTAAATAACTATATTCTCGACTGAAAAACTCCTAAAACTACATTTCGTGACACATTTCACGGCCTTGAAAAACACTCTTCTTCTGAGTTTCCACTCCCGAAACGTCACAATACTACAAGGATTCTGGGTAATATCCCACAGTAAAGTGAGGTCTGATGCGCACTTGCGAAAGGGGTGCATGAAGTGCCCTTATGATCACCCCTGGAGAACACTATTAGAGGATTGGGACACTATGGTCTTGCACCCCTTAGCGAGAACGCGCATTGAGGGGCACAAGGGTGCAAGTGCGGATATTGGGACAGGGCTTATAACACTATTGAAGTGCAAAGGATTATAGGTATTCCCCCTCCCCCAGTCACAATGTTCCGCCAATGGACTGCTCAGTACCCAACAAAAGTTTCCACTTCATAGACGTTCACAAAGTTTCCTCACAAACTCTACAAAAAGGACAGCCTAGGACTTTGTATAAAAAAATGCATTATAATATATAGCCTAAATAAATATAAAAGGTCAATATAGCAACATCTCAAATGGATCCAACTGCTAAGCATGCATGATATGTATATGTTTCTTTAATATGTATATGTTTTTGTGGGAATTAAGTTTCTCCTAACACATCAAACTACAAAACCCTTAGCGGTGCCTTTAATTTGAAATTGTCCATATTAAATCAGTTCATCTATCACATATCTTCTCACTCTGTCTCATGTCAAATTGTCTTTCTCTGGCACTGGCAGGACAGGGATCTATCAACTGCTGCAGAGTGATGGACACCATCAGTTTCATAAAACTGCTCCAATGAGGGAGAGTGTCATCAGACAGTAGTTAATACTTATGAAACTTTAATGGTTTACTGATGAAAGCTGCGTAGAGGAGCAGGCAGGAGCCCAGAGCAACACTCCGAGGGGAACAGCAGGATAAATGAGACTAATTATTGTATGAGGGTAGATTCGGTTCCAGCGCCCCTAGCATGATATGTGACAGCAGCTGAGAAAAGCCAGATGTGTGTCTCCACCTTGGTGCATTGCAGTGATGGGATATTAAACCACAGTGGCTCAGCGGACAGTAAGCATAGCCAGAAGTGGTCCATTCCAACACCTGTGGCATTGTGTGTCTGGGTCCACAGATAAACACCTGCTTATCGGTGTAAGGCGTGTGCTAACCAGCTAATGATCGCCATGAAACGGACCCTTTGTTCTTATCGGACAGGGACTACAGGTCTTATTTTATTCCAGGTTTATCCTCCTCCCCTTCGGATTCATCTAAACCACTTGCATCCATGCTGTAATTGACTCAGGACTGTCTGAGTAAAAAAAATAAATGGCACAGCTCTGTTGCAGTGCTTTGTCAGTGAAGCAATAATATATAGTCTGCAGTTACATTTTAAAGGGATATTACACACAAAAAAAGGAACATCATGTCATCATTTACTCACTCTCATTTTCAGTTGCTCTGAGCTTTTGTGTGGAACACAAAAGAAGGTATAAAAAAGTTCTTCAGAATATCTTCTTATATGTTTCTCAGTAGAAAAAAGGTTTAATGACATTAAGGTGGGTAAAATCTAGTGATAGACCAATATATTTTTAATTATTGGCATCAGCCTGTTACATTATGGCCAAACAGGGCTTATATTAAGCCAGGATTAGGCCTTTTCAATTAGTGCATTTACAGTAAGGAAGCTTTTATAAATGTGCCTTAGAAAAAAACATTAGGTGTGCATCTTGAGACAAAAAAATGGCACTGATATATTTTAAGATACGTCAGTGCAAGTTGTTCCCTTTCGTAGCTCACTCAGAGTTACGTTGGATGACTATAATGGGCTTTCGCTTAGAAAGCCAATCATCTTCGAGTATTATAAAACGAGCCAATGGCAATGAAATGCCATAGGTCTGCGGAAATTGCGTAGCGTATTTCCGCCCCACCCCGTGGGTATTTAAGGAGAATGCGGATGCAAAGGCAGTCATGTTTTCGCTTTGGAGCCAAAACATCTCTTCACCCCACAAGCCAAAAGAACCTGAATTTTCATTCAGTGACATCTCTTCGAGACGAGTGATCTCTCCGGTGTTGGTGTGAATTGGCGGTACCCAGCGAGTTTTTCCTCTCCTAAAAGAGCTGCATGTGGCACGTCTTTTTAAAGATGTCTCACCCATGTTCTTCTGGGTGCGGTCGATACCTGTCAGCCTTTGATGGGCACAATCACAGCTTTGTTTGTCTGGGCTTAGAGCAACGCTAAAGCAGCACTTGTGGATGACTCATGTTCCTTCTGTGGGAACATTGCCATCATGGTACTAAGGTCGAGACTCAACGTGTTTCATTCGGCGCTCCAGAGGAAGACTCATTGTCAACCACGGCATCACAAGGCGGAGCAAGAGTCATCTGGAAGTGACGATGCGGCTGCATTGCCTCCTCGGGAGTGCCAGCGTTGCCCTATCAGATCCCAAGATGACGGCCATGCTTTCCCGGGCCACCGCGAGCATCAGGCTAGAGTGGAACCCTCCACCCTGTCCCGAGCACTCTCGGTTGGATGATTGGTTTCTGGGGGCGGCTGCTGGTTCATGCCTGCAGCCAACCCCAATACCATTCTATCCAGAAGTTCATGAGGAGCTGTCGAAGTCCTGGAAGGCCCTGTTGACTTCCCGTGACCGCTCAACAGCTTTGTCTGCCTTTCCTCCCCTCGATGGGGTTGCTGCCCATAGGTACACTGGAGTTCCCCCAGTTGAACGCTGATGCATTCCTCCACCCTTCTTCTGGATACTGTAGAACATTCTCGCTTTAATTTCCATATTCCATTCCTCCTGCTACTTCTTTTTCATTTCTGCTTTAATTATGCTTATGGCGAAACCTTATTCGTCGTCATCCGGCAGAACTCGGAGTGACAACGAAAGGGAACGGAAGTTGCGATAGTCTTTTCTTCCCTATTGTGACATGTAAGTATAACAGCTTCTCGAAGAAGAAAAAATGTAAGGCGGGGCTTGATCGTTGGTTTCTTGTGATTTGCTCATTTTGATTTAATCCTTTAACATTTATTTTAGCTCACACTGACTTGGTGTTCCTACACTAGACTTCTTCCATATTGTGACGTTTATCCGAGTGTAATGGCTTATTGAAAAAGAGAAATGTATCCTTGGACTTGGTTCAATGCATAAGTTGTTGATTGGATTTTGAGATGTGGTGGTAAAGTTTAAGCAGATTAAATGATTACAGATACCCTGTATACGTACATCAACTGAGAAAAGTTAGTCCTTTTCCTCAAAACAGACTAGTTTCATAACGTATTTAGAAAATAGATTGGGGGAATTTTATTTCATGCCAACATCAACATGTAACTGAAAGCCCCAGATGTCTTTATCGTTCCATCAAGTTTATGTAGCACATGTTTGTTCTTTAAAACAGTTTGCAGAGGTGGTTTAACGGAAACGTGGCCCTTCTGTCTCAGTGACTGTTTGTTTACACAATGACACACCCGCCCACAAACACATCAACACACAGATCACATCCTTGTCATCGCAGCCTCCCCGTGAGCATGAGAGCGTCTAATCGCAAAGGGACCTTAGATCAGTGGCCGTCAGACATCGCCGGCTTATCACAAGCCATTCATCACCCACATCTCTGTTTTGAGCTCCTCTGCTCCTTGGGGAACAGCTTTTTTACGGCCCTTTGTTTACCCATCAATCTGTTCATGCTTTTCTTTCCCATCCTCTTCATCACGCCTTTCCCTGACATCCATATCACTAGGCCCTTAAACTATTCAAAAACCCATATACATGCCAGTTTGTTCCTTTGTTGGTTTTGGATGTTGCACCACAAAACAGATCAAATACAAGTACAATCATGCATTGATTGCTCTTCTAGAGGAAGGACAGCTATTGAGCGGAGAATGTATTTTACAGACTTGCTATATTAAAGTTAAGGGCCGATTTCACCAGATTTCAAATACCCTATAAATATTTTTTCTTATAAAAACATCACTTTGCTTCAGAAGACCTTTATTAAACCCATGGAGCTGTATGGATTACTTTTATGATGGATAGATGCATTTTTTGGACTTGGATTTTTTTTTCTCCAGGATACAGTAAGTGTTCATTCATTTGTTAGTATATAAGCTCTGATTTACCGTGGCTGCCATTGTAATAAACAACTGAAAATATTCACAGATTGGTAGTAATCCAAGCCACTTGAGAGATGCTCAATGATTCCATGCATTCATTTTACAAGAATCAAGTCAATCAAGTGCTGCCGTCTTTTTCCGAGTTTTTCAAGAGCGCAGACTCAAGTTCCAAGATGTCAGCCTCATATCAGGACTCTGGCGGCTTCAGTTTTCTCCAATTTTTTTTTTCTTTTTACAGTCTATGGTAAGAATGTTTGGCTATAAATTTCCAACAACCTTGCAAAGTTACTGTCCTCCTTATAGCTCAATCAAAAATGTTTGGGTGTTTTGACGTATCGTACATGCTTTTTATAATCCCTAAAAGGGTCAACGCTTTAAAGCTTTTAATAGCTCATCTACAGCGATGTTCCTGAGGCACATGCAGTCTTATTGTTTTCTAAGGGGCGCCGTTTGCACCTGGCCACTTCATGCGTTTTCTGTGATCGGATAGCTATCCGATCGTGAAAAGACCAGGTGTAAATGCCCCCGAAAACGCATTCGAGACGGATTTGAATCCGATCGCTCAAACCACTTCAGAAGGTGGTCTGGGCCGCATTCCAGACGAAACTGGACATGTGTAAATGCATCTGGTTCTTGAAACCACATATGTAAATGTTACTACTCCCAAAAATGCTTAAAAAATAAACGCGTGAGAGCGTGTTATAGGCCATATGTCATGCTATTTTAGTCAGATATGACGACGCTATGCGACACGCATCACCTCAGATGAGCAGCTGAGCGCCTATATCAAGCCAGCGCGCGCAATCTATCGCAAATCAAAGTGAAAGTAAGTCGCAGACGATTAACACTACCATCTTCATTAAAAGTAAAGAAACGAAATGATATTACCAGTTCTGTTGCCGCTCTCTCTTATCGCCGTCTTTGCTGATTTTGAAATTAGCCGTTGATCAATAAAATGCAGCTCATATCTGTTCCTTTCGGTGACGTGCACTTAGCCTACATTAAATCCGCATATAGCGCGGGAATTGAAAATCGGATTTATATTCGTTTTGCAAAAACACATTTATTTGACCAGGTGTAAATGAAATCATTTTGATAAATCAGATAGCTATCCGAATATATGGAAACGCATGAAGTGGCCAGGTGTAAACAGCCCCTAAGTGACATATTTCACTGATTCTTGAGACAAGGGACAAACATACTTTTGAAAAGTGACAAAGAAAAAATGAAACAAAACTACATTCATTTGAATTGGATATGTTGGGAACTTTTTCTTCTTAAGTTTTAAGCTTCTTAAGGAACTCGAAGACCAGGAGACTCGGGTCTGTATCTTAAGCCGGATTATTTTTTTGAGAACACAAGCTGTTGCGTTGCTGTAGTCTTACCATCCAAGTCTTACAGCGCTGTAGTCAATGAAATCTCACCCAAGTCTGCTTCGCCCAAAAATCGTACCTAAGTCCGGGCTCAGCCAAACAGCCTTGGCATGGTTTACGTTCTTGATCAAATTCGAAAAATTACGTCATAAAGTAGGCTATATACATGAATTTTTTTTTTTACAAAATCAGTTAATAAATACAAATTCAGATCCAAAATGTTGCATTTGTTTACATTCCTTGATAAAACTAAAACATTGGAAAGCAAGAAACACAGAAGACTTGTCAACTGGGTGAAAATAACACTTTCAATGAGCCGCAGAAATATGGCCCCACATTATGCATATTCCTGATGGAGGGATGATGTCAAATTTATGGGTTTGTTACGTACTGTATAAAACCCGGGAAGTATTCTCGTTGTAGTGCCATTCGAATTGCTTTTGAAGGCATGAAACTTACTGATTTTTAAAAGACGATATCTCTGCTTACATTGAACTTTCAGTGCTGCAACTTTGCAGATACTATTCATGCACAAACAGCAACATTACACACTATTTAAAATGAAAAAAGTGAAATCGAATCAACCACCCCTTTAAATATACATTCCAAGGGGGAGGGATTTCACATAAAGACTGAGAATTTTACCAATCCTAATCCAATCAGCATAACTATTCAAACGTTAGAGACAAGAGAACAGGACGGGCAAGACTTCTCGTACTGAGACAGGAACTCAAAAACAAAAAGAAATTCCTGACCCTGAATTCACACCCAACCTCCCTCTCCCGCCTCCTCTAATCCTCCAGCTGCCATCCTCATCTCCTCTGTCTCCTGTCAGACCCATCACTCGCCTCTACACACCAGTGGAATGGCGGGCTCGGCTGAGGGGCTTCCAGTCCTCAGCACCATGGACAGTAGATGCCTGGGATCCCACTCCAGCCAAAAAGTCCAGAATTCCACATCGGCCCATCAGTACACTAGCTCACCCTTGGCTATACCTCCATCTCCGCCATGGCCCATTAGTTCACCAGTTCCAACATGTATCCAACAAGTCAATCAACATGTATACGTGGATCATATTATCATGTTATGTAGTTGTTTTACATTACTTAATGAGTATTTTGGGAGCACTTTTCCACTCGTCAGCTTACAAGTAAACCGTCAGACAAAATATCTGAGTTGACGTCTGACAGAGCTCACAAAACAACATGTTTTTTCAACTTGTTAATCAATAATTTTCCTCAGTTGTCAGCTGCCACTAAACTAACCAAAAATATAAACCTTTATTTTAAAATTCTTGATTAAAATCATGCCTACTTTGAAGACGTTGACACATACAAGCTGTGACCACAGGGATTTCAACTTGTTTGCTGAATATGTAAAAAAATGTAAAACTTACAAGACCATGTGTTGGACTGCTGCATCCATCAACAGAAAGAAGTCGAAGGAGGTCCTCAGGGTTAAAGCTGACCAAAATATGCCTGATTTTTTTCAAATTTGAAAAATATATGACAGAGTTGACATGAATTGATGACAGATTTTGAGGGGCTGTTGTTAATGTATAAAATAATGCAATATTCACTTAATTTTGTCATATTAGCCTCATCCAATTAACCTCATATTCATGTTTGGGCATTTTAAAACACTTTTTTATGCATTTTGATACTGTGACCTCTAAGGGGGACAAATTAATTTGCATGGGCATTCATAGTATAGTGCCGGTATTTTATAAAATATATATGAAATAATATAAATATATACAAAACTAAGTGTCTAAGGATACACAAGTCTTTCAAATCCAACTTTTAAAGCCTTTTTAAATGAAAGAAATAAATGTTTTTAAGGCAAATTGCAACATTTTAATGGGGAATATGTTGGGAATATGTAAGAAATTTCAAGAAAGTTCTGTTGCTTTCGTTGCAAATTCAACCCCCATGCTGTCAGCGTTAACGGTGTAATATTGAGGTACAGATAAATCTCGTAGTTTCACTGTATTGCTCTTGGGCTTAATCAGCTTGCAGTTTGAGACAGATCAAAGCAGAATTACTTTCATACCAAACTTGGGTGAACTCTCTGAGTAAAAAACAATCGATTGGTTCCCACTCCCTGCCTATTATCTTCTGCCTGCCTCTCTGAAGGTATTAACATCCATAATGATTTTTCTTGGGAATCAGATGGTGTGAGAGATCCTGAGCACGGCGGATCATTTGGGAATAGGATAAGAGAAGCCTCTCCGCCTCAGATTCACATCATCTGATTGTATGGTTTGCTCTCTTATTTACGCAGACTGGCTGCCATGGAAACTCGAATCGATTGGGTGATGCTCCGGTGCGGGCCAAGAGTTATTATGGTATATTGGTTTTTCTGGACCATTCTGACACCTTTTAAAATGCACATTAGCTACGGTTTCCCACATATCTCGCCTGCCATATGGACTCACCTCAGCATTAGTTCCACTCCACTTTGAAGGGCAGTGCTGCTATAGCCTCAGCTTTTCTGCACTGAAAATGTAGAAATCGCAGGTTGTGCAATAAAAATGTCCTGTCTCTGGATATGTGTGTCTATCTAATGAATGCAATGATCTGTCATTTCAGTTAATGTTAATAATCAGAGTATGTGCTAACTGTAATGACCACGCAAGTATATGAAATATGGCAAGGTTTAGTATGACCTTTGCTCTGCTGTATGGAAAGATGAATTAAAACGGAAGACTGTAGTGCTGTTCTTCATAAAGCACACCTGTCATCTTTTGCTATCAGAAACATGTATGTTCAAAAGGCAATTTTAACACACACACACACAAAACAAGATAAAAAGGGAATAATTTGATCACAATGTAATGTATTATACAATAAATAAGAGAAAATTCAAAACCATCCAAAATTATTGGACACTGAAAAAATATTAATAAAACACATTTGAACAAGTGAATAGACACACTAAATAAGTTTTATTTGTGATTGAAGAAGTCATGTGTATTACAAGTGCCTGCAGTCTATCCTACAGTATCCAACATTTATCATGGTAAACTTTATTTAATTATACAAGAAATAATTTGCTAAGAGCTGTCAAAACGGTTTTCAGTTTAGCTTCCTTTCTTTCCTTTTGTCTTTCAGAAACCAATGTATGTATTGTAGTACTTGATCAAAATGACATAGTAAAAACTAATGAACGTTGGTGAAATCTCTATAAAATGTGCATTACTTACTGAAAGCCTGCTTCACTGGTGGTTCAGAGTCGCGTTTATTAGAGCGACTCGCATTTTACCAAGCTTTTGCTTTTTCGAGAGATACTCAAAAATATTTCAACTGCTGGCCTCTTTGGTGATTCAGTAAACTCCATCGTCATCGAGAGGTTTCAGGAAGAGAAAAAGCAGGCAGCGTTCACGTCTCTGGGGCTGCTGGGCGGGGACAGTCCTGGCCGTAAACTAGCTCACACCGGCTGCAACAGAACCAGAGTGTCAGAACCAAACATACATTCGTCAGATTTTACTATCTTGATTTCAGCTCCACTCTAGGGGCACAGGTGCTTTCGTCAGAATATGCGCCCTGACTTCACATGAAGGACACTCGTATGGCGACGTGGGGTATTGGCGTTCCCACAGCGTTCTGATAGAGAATGTTCTCTGGTTACGTATTTTACCCTAGCTCCCTGAATGGAACAAGACGCTGCGTGAAAACACTGTGGGAATGCCAATAATACGTAATTTACTGTGCAGAATTATAGTTGCATTTTGTTGTTGTTCTGTTCCTTTTTTCACTGACCTTCAAATAGACCAGCAACCAAATTTCTGCAACCTATGAGAACTGCACAATCACAGCCATCAAAAAAAAAAAAAAAAAAAAAAAAAAATTTCAGCAATTTTGTTGCATTTTTGTTGCATCATCAGTGCATCCTTATAGCATCACTTCAAGACAAAGTGATTGCACAGCCCCAAGGAAATATCTGTTGCAAAGTGTGTATCATTTATATTTGATTATTTTTGCCATTCTATTTTAACTTGTGTAATAATCAGAATAATGTTAATATAAAATCATTAACTGTTTTTTTTTTAAATAGTAAGCCAGAAATGGAAAATCCACACAAATTGCATACCCTGTAAATTCATTATGGATGTATCAACATTACACAAAGCATATGAATAAACAAATAAATACTGCATGAAGCAGTTACTACTTTGGGCTATGGTTAGATAGAATCCAATGACATATGTGACCATTTCAAAACTCTAAAATTACTCTATATACTTTATCACAGAAGCTAATGTTTATTCTCTAAACCAGCGAAGAATATCTGTGGATTGTTTGAACCACTATATACACAAATGCAGGCCTATGAAAATATAAGGCAGAGAATATTCAGGTGGATCTATGCTGGCTGGTGTGTGTCCAGCCAGTGTGTGTTTTTGTATATTAAGTATAGTAGTATTTAAAAAAGTATATAAAGATATTTTTTTTTCCCCAAAAAATGTTTTACTTTACAATCTCTGGATTTCCAATGATGAAATGGCATTCATTTTTGTCAACTCAGCACTTGAGTCAAAGTATATTTAAGTACAATGTACAAGGCAAACAGTTCTAATGATAAATGTAAAAAAATATATGTCATTTTACAATATAGAAACAGTACCATGTGACAAACAGTGTGGGAGAAATACAACATAATTCTACATCATAACACATTCTCTTCACCTATGCAGCACAATATGTGAGATGTCCATGGTTGCAATGTAGTATTAGTACAGTTAAATTACAAATCAAGTACAGTACAATGCCAGTCAAGTCCAGAGTAGACACTTGGAAACAAGTCAAAGCCTAAAACCGACAGGCGTACTAACACGACGGCATTCTTTCTTAGCTCATGCATGAACAATTATGTATTTCATTGTTTTATTAGGAAGACAAAACCTTCCGATATTTTCGTTTGTAACATTTTCATTACACACCCAGCCCTGAAAATGTAGCTGGCTGTTTAAAAAAGGACCTGTGCTTTGCTCACAAGAAAGCATTACAAAACTATTGAAAACATACTGTGACATTAAATAGCCATAGAAGTCAGAAATGCATCCAAAAGACCATTCACAAATACAATTGGGCAAGAGGTATTAACTTCCAATAAACTGAATAAAAAAATGACAAGGAAACAATATGCAGTTCTGACCTGGGATAAAAATAAATGTATACAGCAATTTAACACATTCTAGCCTGAGAAATAGTGCTAGTAATGGCTTCTTGGCAACCATGGCAAATTACATTTTATGACATAATATGTTGGTGCGAAGCACTTCTTAATTGACGCCAATTTTGCATCTTGGGTGTTGGCAAAGACGGACTTCAAAAATCATGCAAAGTACAGAGAATTTTTTAGGATTTTAGGTTTGTATGAACTACTACTCATGAACTGCATTGTGATAATAACGTGGAAAGAGATGGTATGTCTTAAAATAAAGAAATAAAAAACAGGAGATAAACACATTCTACAACATTACAGAGTCATGTAAACAGTTGTCTTATTATTGCATTGTTTATGTGACATGTTCAGTGTAGATGGTTGTGAAACGGTTTGACGTATTTCAAAACAAAAGTAAACAAATTCTCAAACTTGATAGATATATGGTCTTTAGTGCGTAAGACCTACACAATGACATAAAACTTCATTTAGATGGGAGCTGTCTAACAATTTCAGCCAGGGGTTTGCTATGAGAACCGTCTTCACTAGGGTAGTTGTTGCTGGTGTAATTTTATGGGGGAATGAGCCAAACAAAATCCAATTTACCCTGGTAAAATTGCGCTGGGCAAAAAATAGGAGAAAAATACTGAAAAGTGGAAGGAGGTTTACCTCATTTTTCACTGTACTGTCCAATCACAACACTTCAGAAGATGGGCGAATACCCACACTGTTCCAGTTCATGCCTTTGAAGAATACTACACCATCTTTTTGGCCCAAGGTTGATTGAATAACATTTCTGTTATCATTCAGTGGGGAGATAGAATGAAATGTTGCCGAGTAGATTCATGCCACAATACATTGTATATTCAAGGCAATATTGACCCTGTGTTGGCAGAAAGGAGAGAAGGATAAGCAATTTTTTAGATGTATCAAAGAATTTTTTTTTTTACTTTAGCCTACCGAAATGAAATGCTTACAATTCAGCTTCAAGCAACTTTTTAAATGACTACACTAGGATAATGTGTCTGAAAACAATTGGGAAATACTGTAGCTATGTGGCAAAAAAATTCACTTGAACTGTATTTGTCTTGTTTTCCAACAAACATTCTTAAAGGGTTAGTTCACCCAAAAATTAAAATTAAGTCATTAATTACTCTCCCCATGCTGTATCCACCCTGTAAGACCTTCGTTCATCTTCAGAACACAAATGAAGATATTTTTGATTAAATTTGAGAGGTGGATCACTGCTACATACAGTAGGCTGCCTATAAGGGATCGAAACTTGACGGCCCAGAAAGTCAATGAAGAAAATGTTTCAATATTCCATGTGACAACAGTGGCTCAAGTATAAGTTTATCAGAGTGACGCAAATAATAACGAAAATAACGACTTTATTCGACTAATTCATTTCTTCCTTGTAGGCCTGAGACGAGAGTTCAAGAGATTTCCATGATGCGTACGCGAGAATTGAATTGAAGTAGTACACTCTAAAAAAATGGTGCTAAATAGCACTAAAAGTGGTTCATTGGCTCGTAATCATAGGGGAACCATTTTAAGTGCCATATGGCACTTACCTTTTTCATATGGTGCTATGTAGAACCATAAGAGGTTCCATAGAGCATGGTAACCATCCCAGAGAACCACTGAAGAACCGCTGAAGAACCAAATGGGCTTAGTGGTGCTATATAGCACCATGACCACCGCAAAGAACCCCTGAAGAACCTTTTTTTTTTAGAGTGTAGAAGGAGATCGCAATTCTCGCGAATGTGTTGCGGAAATCTCTTAAACTCTCGTTTTTGGGTGAACGTTCCCTTTAAAACATGACATATTTAGTAAAGAAACTGATGCAAGGTACTAAGAGTAATCATCTCAAATTAGTTTATTTCTTACTTCACTGGCAATATTTTTATTTTCTTATTTAAGTATAAACCCAGATCTTAAAGGGATACTCCACTGTTTTTTCATATTAAACTATGTTATTCCCTTAACTATGAGTTGATGCATATCTCTCTGTCTCAATTGCTCTTGCGCGCAAGAGCATTTTGATCGCACTTAACTAGCCCAGTTCATTCAATAGGACCCAAGCAAGAGCGACCAAGTAGTGTAACTCGACCAAGAATGGTGAACTGAGTGCACACACTGAGACGGAGAGAGTATGTGTTAACTTCATCTTTGTTAAGGAAATAACATACATGCTATTCCCTTAACTAAGACTAGTTGATAGTGTCTCAGTGTGTAGACGAGAGAGGTCATTTGTCAAAAAAATATTGTTGGTTTAACTTAAAAAAGTAAGTAACCTAGTTGCCTAAAAAATGTTAAGTTGATTGATCATCAGAAACTAAAAATAATAAGTTATCTCAACTAAATAAATTATTTAAGTTGATTTGACAAAAGAAAAAATGTTGTGAATCTTGAAAAATCTTGAAAAATCTTTTTTTACAGTCTAGTTGAATATGAAAAAATGTGTTTCAGTATGTGAAAATAGTATCCCTTTAATAGATGTATGATTCAAGTAAGAAAAGTTTTTAATTAAAAATATATTCATTTTGTTTCTCAAATAAATAAATCTGATTTTAAAGTGTCTAGGAATCTTCACTGGAAAGTAAGGCAAAAACAACTTAGACGAAGCTTTTTGATGAGGAGTACACATTTCGGAGTGATAATGTTAAAAGGGAGAAACCTACACCTCCCTTTGATGTGTGAAATCCTAAACTGCTTTAAAATTTTCCTTTATGAATAAATAAAGATTTATCATGTAAGAGTAAATAAATAATTGCATAAATAAATAAATAAATAAATAGATAAATAAACGGATACTTGTGCCTTAAGCTACGGTTCAAAAAAGTTCTCATTGACCGGCACTTTGTGTAGTCCAGAGGCTTATGCTTCTAATGATAAGCCATTCTTTCTGACTTGCCGTCACCACAATGCGAACACACTCAATATCAAATCCTATCTTGTGGTCCACATCATAAACCTCAATGTTTCCATTTTTAAATTCCCCTAAAGTTATATAGGAGGAGCACTGCCTTCCTTTTTTGGTTCCTATTAATTTCTCTCCCACTTCCAGAGCTCCATGATGCAAAATGTCATTCTGGCGATCATCTGTTCCTGTGATGATCTTGATTTTGCTGATTTTTGTTGCCTTGTTGAACACTATAACATAAAAGTCCCCAGTGGACGGGGCCTTGCCCCAAAAGTACTCATCCACGCTACTGTAAGCTTTGGCAGCATCATAGCTCTCAAACACATTTATATTTGTATACAAACTGGCAGGTGGATTGTCTGGGATATCAAGGGAGTCTTCCTCAAAGTCATCATCCTTAAGTTTGTTTTCTGCACCCTTATAAGAGGAATAGTAGCCCATGTGTTGGAAAAGGGATGGCTTGAAGCGAATCGCATCTTTCTGGGCCAGTAGGCCTCGGAAATGGATAAGAAGCCAATCGCAAGGCATCTCCTGATAGAACATGAGCAGGAAATGTGCAAGTCTGGGAAGGTCTCGTGAGTGGTACAGCTTCCCTATGTATCCCAGTTTGGAGAATTCCAGCATTACCCAATATGATCCCTCCCTAGATGACACTACTTTCTTCAAAGCAGTAAGGAAGTTTCGGGAACAGCGCACATCATCCTCCAACATCATGTAGAAGTCTGACAGGTTGGTGCAGAAGTTGAGCAGAAACGCGTAATCTACATTCTGTTTGGAGCGGAAGCGTACTCTATCCTCCGGATCGTTCATAATTCCTCTTCAACCCATCCAGGGATGGGTAGTACTCCTCAGGTGCATGGATGACTAGCAGCCGTCCTGCAACTGATATGGTGGCCGAATTTCCTTGAGATTTCCTGAACTAGACTCTCGCACCACGCCAGGTTCGAAGTCTGCCAAGTGGACAACCACAACAATCTCCTTAAGCTCCTCGTAGCTCGATTGGTCAAAAATGGACTCTGATGGTCTCCAACAAAGTAGTTTCCTCGTTTTCTTTTCACAGATGACAATCCAATAGTGAGATACTCTATAAAAATAACATGGGAAATCATTAAGTGAATCAAAATGTCTGATTTGAACAGAACGACATTGTTTATAATGTGAATACTATCCTATAGTCTGGTAAAATATGTGAAATAATATCCATAAATCCATAAACAAGGTACATTTAGTTACATTATTTATTTATTTGTTTAGAAATCTTTCACACCGGTGTATACAGCTAATACTAAGTGTACAAAGGAAAGCAGTCTTACTCTTTCGAGGCAAAGGTGTTCCAGCAAGGTACCGATAAGTCACGTTGATTGTTCCAGAAAAATTTGTAATTTCTTTAAAGGTATGAACATATCGCTCCGAGTTCAGCGGATGCATTGAGGTTTCTCGCAACTGACGTTTATCTTCCTCCTGAAACACATTCAAGACAGACAAGTCTATAAGTTTAGCAGAGCATTCACTATGCGCCTTTAAGGCTAGACAGTCAGGCTTTTTGTACTTACAACAAAATAAGCTAATTTCCTGCACAAAATATAATAGCATTGTAAGGGCATGTTCACATATCGCGTCTTAAGTTCGTTATTTCAAATGTAGGTGCGCGGTATGCGCTCATAATGGAAGTGACGCGGTCTCTGCGTTTTTTACGAGCGCGTCCGCGTCGCTTCGAGATAAAAATATCTAAACTTTTCAGATTGCCGCAAGCGCACCATAAGCGCACAGTAGGTCACGTGACAAAAAACCAACCAGAGCGCAACCTCCCAATCGCTTTGGAAAAGGGAGAATATGGCGCGTCCAGCGTTTTCTACGCAATTTTAGGCGCTATATGTGAATCCGGCCTAATACAACACTATACGATAAAGTTTACTGTGGCTTCATAAATTAATAAAAACTTTAAAAAGCAAAACACATCTGATTTCATCTTCATTGTCTAGAAGTAGTGTTTAAAAACTTTGTTAAGGTAATTAAATTAAGGTACACTGCCATCTTGCTACCATGAAAGTAACTTGAACGCACCTGATGCCGTAAACACAACTTCCTATGAGGACTTGAACACACCAAGATGTCTTTTGCATCTTTAAATGTTAGTGCTGCAGGTCATTATTTTTTGATTTGGTTAATATTTAATTGAATTGAATTGTAAAATGAAGGCCTTGAAAAATTAATTGCACACACAATTTTACGAGCTCAAATGTATAATCTAGTAATAAAATTATAGCATTGTTGCTATGCTTCAATATCTTTTTACCACACATGAATTGTTCACACTTTACTAAATCTTTGCTGGCCGTGATGGTGTTTGTATTTCAATTAAATGGGGGTTATTTAGAAAAGTGACTTAGTCAAAATGGGTACAACTTTTAAATAATTCAACAGACAAACACACACGACATGTTATGATCACAAAGTTTTGATCATGAAGTTGGCCTCATGAATAATAAACGTGTCTCTAGCATTTGGACTGCCTCTACATCATGAAATTTTAAATAGGCTGCATCGTGAGCTCTGATAATTATACATGCATAACACAGCACTGGCAGCCTTACACGCAACATTTGGTAATTAAAGCATATAAACAAAATAACTTTTCAGCAAGGAGATAATTAATTCTAAATCACATGCAACAACAGTAGTCAAGTTGTTGTGAAGCCCACTATTGTCTTGTTATCTGCTCCACTGATGTTGTAAATAAATTGACCTCTGTAATTTACCTGCTGGATTTCAACAGGTAAACAAACTCACCAGCACGTAGCCATCCTCCATGTAGAGGTTTATGAAGAGCAGGAAAGTAATCAGAGCCACCAGAAAAGGAATGGTGGAACGTTTCCGGAAACACCTCATCTTGTCCAGGTACTTTAACACCAGTCTCATGATGGAAATACTACTGGTGTGATCTGATAGAAAACAAAGAGAAAATACTGCATCAGGATGTATCATCGATACACTACATATTAAGATAAAGGACAAAGAGGTGGAGCACGGAATACATTGTTAATATATTGCGCTTTTTGGAGCTTATAATCATTCTTATACACATCCTAATAAATCATTACAAAAAAATAAAAGCACTGGGTTAAAAGCAGTGAAGTCAGATTTGCACCATTGAAAACTGAATTGAAAAGTCCCCCTGTGGGAAAATCAAGCGTTTAATGTTGTCTATTTGTCTATGTGGTGTTTTTAATATGTTTTAAAGAGAAATACTCAACAATGGTGCTGAGCTGACATGAATTTTCACAAGGTTTGTCGTAAAACTGAAGAGAACCAAAGATGATGCCACAAACTATCTTGTAACCAATCACATCAATGTGTGATCATAAACGAGTGGATCTCTGAGCTTGTGTGAGTGAGTGGAGGCGGGGCTAATTTGCATAGTCATAGAACCGTATATACTAAATGAGGCAAGGGTGTAGAGTTACATTGAAGCTTGAGGCATGAAGACATATTTTTCAAGAAAACAACATAATTTTGGTGATCAAAGATTTTAAAAGGATAAAATGATTGACTATGGGGGACTTTAACCCCCTGGGGACCAAGGTGTATTTGGGGTCCTTGAGATGTTCTGACATGCCCTGACATTTGTACTTTTTTCAGTTACTTATAAACATATTAATGGCACAGGTGAAATTACACTCTATTTAGCACAAACATGGCTACCATAATATGTGAGCAAGATGTATGTACATGTTTGTACTTTTGAGAGAATATTGTTTATGCGTGGTTATTGAAAAAACTAAAAATTTAAGTTTCTGAAATAAGGCCACAAAACACATACGAAACATGTGTCCACAAGACTTTTGAATAATTGATTTATATTTTGATTCTATATATAATATCAAAATATTTATTTATATTTATTTTATTTATATGACAATTAATGACAGAGTATTTTTAATCTATGCTGCACTTATGTAAAAAAACAAAAAAACAAAAAAAAAACACGGATCAAAACGCTGGGGCCTCAGAGGGTTAAACTCTTGAATTTGAACTGAATTTAGGATGTATAATTGCAATGTAAGGAGGACTTTGTAGATTTAAAATGAACTCATCAGTTATGTGATTATCACTAATCAGCAGTAAAGTCCAAGTGTTGGGTTGATAAATTGTGAAAGTTTTGAAAAGCCTTGAAGTTTAGATGGACCCCTAGAATCTTTAAGAGTGCGCAGTAAATCACAGAAATTACACAGAAAGAGCTCACTGAAATTATGATGTCTTTATTATTCAGGAGAAACTGCCACCAATTTCTAACTGTGCAGCCATCAGAGAAGCACTTCTTTTTGTATAAAAGACAGGACATTCACTATAAGGTCACACTTAAAAGAAGTGGAAGCTTTGTGTGCTTCCAAGCCCAGTAATTAACTCGACAACGATGTAGGTATAATGCAGACTTCAGCTGAAGAACACGCTTTGAGGTTAATACCCTGACCCAACTCACCAGGCATTAGCAAAGTAAGTACAGAACCCTGTGCCTTTAAGTTCTTTTGTTTTGCCCATTTTGAGGTCTGTGCGTCAAGTACAAAGTACGGTTCTTAAAAGCTATAATGCGAAAGGGCATTTCAATTTTTGCTATCTTCATCTGATGATGCATAGCTGAGTGACTGTCTTTGAAATAGGGAAAAAAAGAGTTCAGCTATGTGCATGAAATAGGCCCCAGGCGTTCTTTTATTCTTGACCTCAAATTACACAGTTATCTAAGAATAGCATGAAGAACGCAAGTGTTTTGGAAAGCTTATGTGTAACAGCCTTTTTGATGGCTCCTGTTAAGCACCTTAGACCACTAATGGAATACAAAAGACCTTTACAGCGATTCCCTTGACCAGATGTGTATCCATTCTGCCCACTGCCAACCTGTTTCAAATGGGGATTGTCAGGTCGATATTCTATGAGCTCTTGCTTGTACTTAGAAAGTAGTGAAAACAGTGAGACCACATATAGTGTTTTACACTACAGCTTAAAAGAAATTAATACTTTAATTCAGTAAAAACTTAATTTCAATTCATTAAAAAATGCTGAAATATTAGGCAGCACAACTGTTTTCATAATGATAAATTATTCTTGAGCACAAAATAAATCATTAGAATGATTTCTGAAAGATCACGTGACACTGAACACTGGAGTATGATGCTGCAAAATTCATCTTTACTTGAAGAAAGTATAACTAAGTAAAAGTTATTTTAGATTGTAATAACATTTACAGCATTTTTGATCAAATAAATGCAGCCTTAGGCCGTGTGTCCACCAAAGGGTTTTTAGCCAGCTGAAAACCCAAGACGCTCTGCTGAAGACGCCATGATTCTGGGCGCTTGAGAACATTTTGGCAGTGCAGAGTTTTTTTCCGTTGAGTCGTTTCCGTTGCTATGATACAGAATATCGGCAGCACAGTTTGAATGTTGTGACAGTTGGTCATTGTGGTTTAGGCCCGCCCCTCCTCCACTGTGATTGGACGGCTGGGTAAAATGTGACAGTGATGAGCGCTGCGTTTTAGGCCCCGTTTACACGATGGGAAAACGCAGATATTTCTCTGCATTTTGCCCTCTCATTTACACGAAAACACAGTTTTTATCACTGAAAACGATTATTTCTAAAAACTCCGGGCAAAGTGGAGATTTCTGAAAACGCCGGATATTTGTTGCCGTGTGAACTGGGATAAACGGTGTTTTAGTTTCTCTCTTGTCGATTCTGAGGATTCTAATTGGCTTGCATGGCTTTATCCTTAACCCCTACACTGCCGCCAATAGGTTTGGCATAGTTATGATGGCGCTCGACGGCAAATTTATGCGGGTGTGTGAACGATGTTATTTTTGAAAATGGAGAGGGGGAAAATATTCGTTTTGCTAGATACCCGGCTTTGTGTAAATGTGGCCTTATCCAAAGTTGGAAATTTTTCAACTCTCGGCGACCAGTAAAAACGCGGGGCGCTCAGGCGTCTCGTTACGCTCATGGCAATTAAAAAACGCAGCGCTTCCATTGAAACATACGCCAGGTGCGTGGAAAAACGCTTTGGTGGACACACGGCCTTCGTGAGCATAAGAGACTTCTTACAAAAACATGAATCCGTTTTTTTACAGACCCCAAAGTTTTTAATGACATTCTATATCAGAGGCACTTTTTTAATACATACTTTAATATATATTTCATTGGATACTGTCTTGCATTCACAATGACACATTGCATTCTTGGTGCTTGTATAAATACCGCAACTACAGTACCATCGATTATAGAAAATGTCAGTTCCTACATATATAATATGTTCTTATCATTCAGATACAACTTTAACCTTTCTTAAACCAATTAATTATCATAAGACAACAGAATGTAGACAGCAGAAAAATCATTTTGACAAACGAATATCCACACTACATTCAATTTTCTAGGGCATTTAATTACACAAGTGGCTGGCTTTTACATTTTCCAGTTCAAACCATTTAGCATTTTGATACATGCAGGTGGACTCATGTAATGTTAATGCAGGATAATATCAATGCTGGATTGATTTAGCCTACAAAACCTGCTTCATCCGTCACTGGCAGTGAAGTGAGGAGACCACTGATGGTTTTGCATGGTACCTTATTTTAAAACTTGGTAAAACCTGGATATAATCACATAAGACATTTTAGAATTTAGCTAAAAAAAGGTTTTTTAATAAAAATGTTATTAATGACAATGATGAAACTACAGTTAGGCTGAGTAATACCTGTATTGCCCTCTTAAAGGCATACTTCAGGATTTAGAATTAGCTTTGTATTAGTAGAAAACCTGTAGTATTTTCAAATTACCATGCTTTTAACCCTCATATCCCCCTGAGACAAGAGATTTATGTATTTTTTTGTCGGCAAAAAAAATCCTCCGATGACGCAAAAATCTTAATTTTACATGTACAGCTTTTGTTTCAATCTAACTGAATTCATTCCGATTGGTGAATCTGAATGTAGTCTTTACATGAACGCTAAACAAGTGATCGGTTGTTGTGCATTTATCATTGCTAAGAAAATTCCCGCTCTTCCGTGAGAAACGTGCCCGGTGCGTCTCACAGGTGTCTTTCATCGGTAATCACGCCACCAACATTCTCCCGCAGCCCTCACTTGTCCTGCTCGCCACAGTGAACATAAAGAACGGCGACTGTAGAACGCAAAAGCCGAATCCCAGACATTTTGGGTAATGTCGAAATCCCGGGGAGACTCGCTAGAAGCCTAGACTTCTTGTTTAACTACTGTGCCCTGTTACCAGTAGGTGTGGCCTCCTGAGGACAGCGTAGCAAGTGAATTCTGGGAGTTCTTGTCTTTCATCCACGTAGCCAAAAAAAAACATTTTCTGGCTTTTCTCAGTCTAGAAATCTCCAAATTCAAAAATAATTTCATATTGCTTCTACATAAATGACCCATTTTAAATACACACTCATCTTTCCAGAGGTGAAGTATCCCTTTAAAGATGAATTAAAAAATTGTTGATCCCAAAATGAAAACGGTCATCATTTACCGTCACTCATCGTTGGGGACTAAACAACTGTAGATGCCATTGACATTCATTGTATGGACAAAAAATAGAGACGCTTTTAACAACAACAAAAAAAAAGTCATGCAGATTTTCAAATGAAGAAGTACATGATAACAGAATCGTTTCATTTTTAGGTGAAATTTTCCCTTTGATTTTCAGTAGCATACCTTGCAAGTACCATTTACGAGCTCATACAAAAAAGAATGAAGCAGAGACAAAGTTAAAATGGCATTATAAATGTTTCAAATATCTTTCTGCAAACTGCCTGCATTTGCCAGGTATTCTTCCACCCCCTTAAATCTCCAAGTGTCCAAACACATCCGACGCACCCTCAGGCTGAAAATAAAACATCCATTAGAAATGTCTTAAGCTGAGCTGACATTATCCCTCTTCCTTTCATGAATTCAGAGAGTGCCGCTTGTTGACATACACACAAAATCAATTCTGAGCTTTGAAACTCAAAACTCCTCAAAAATGGTTGAAAAACAAAGATTTAATAATGACTGCATTTCTTCCCAGACTAAAGCAGCAGATTTAGTTTGTAAAAAAGTGAAAACCACCAGCCTGGTACCTTCATATGTTGCGTAATTACACCTGACAGGGTCTGATTCTGGAAGAGCTGAAATTACAGGCAGACGGCAAAGACACGTACAGCTGCCAGGGATCTCGCTTTTGCAGAGGTCTCATTTGAGGGAGTGCTGACGTAAACAACCTGAGGTTCATTTCCACTTCCTGTCGCTCTGTAGATCATCACCTCCTGGGGAGAGCAGCCTTTTTAGCAGTCAACATAAACCAGGCATTTATAGCGTTAACGCCGCACCAAACTAATGGGCTCAATTAGAGAACGAGAGAAGTAATCCAAAGAGTTGATTTCCTAAAAACACAGAAAATCCAGATGGTCCCTCTGTCTAAAATCAGCTTGTTTGTGCATTACTTTGCCTATACTAATGCAGACTGCCACACTCCTAGGAAGTATACTTATAAACACCCATTCATTTCAAAGCGAGGACATTGTGCTAGCATCATTTTGAGCTGCGCATTTGCAGATATTTATCTAGCGTTCTTATCTTTTCACTCTCCTTTTGGTGATGGAGGGAGTGCCATTTCTCCCAGGGTGCCATCTCTCTCTCTGCCTTAGTGACATGAAATAGAGAATAAACTTCAGAATGAGAAACAAGAAGCTCCCCGGTGAGAAGAAGGCAATTACAGTCATGTCTGATGTGCTGCAAGACCCCATGAATAAGAAAAACAAATCAGTTTACAGAGTTGGAAATGGCTTAGAGAGATGTTTGAGGAAGGATGTCTAGTAGATTGGGAGACTGCTATGCAATTTTTATTATGTAAATGCACTATGAGAGAATGTGGAATTAGAGAACTCTTGAATTGATTTGGATTTCATACAAACACTCCCAGCATTCAACAGCAATTCAACTAAAGAGTGAATCTACATGGCTATACATATGGTGTAAATCTGCAATCAAAGATTTACTGAAGCAAGCAAGCAAGTCTTGTGTATCTTATAAAAGCCTGATTCTTTAAGGCCAAAATACAAACATAGCATGTCGGCAAATTTCCTTACAGCTCTGTATTAAAGTAAATTAAGTCTCTAAAACATCTTGTCGCTGAATAATTCCAATTCTAATTCTCAAGCCAAAACGAAGCTAAACCCTTTCAGTTTCTTGCTTGCCTTGAAACTCGAACGCTAAGCTAATGTTGAAATCGTGAGCCACCCGTATTCTTTGAAATCAAAACTGCTTCATAAAACCTCCGTCAGTTGTAGCTTTTATATGCTACTTGGGACGCAGAGGCGTACCTTGCCTTAATGCGAAAACCTGTATAGAGGAGAGGGAAAAAAGCCATTTTGACTAAGAGAGAAACAGATTAATAAAGCTGGCAGTAGAAAGCAATTCTTCCACATTTGATCTTGTTATCTGTTTTACATTATTTCCCAAGGGTATGCTGCACCTCGCTGATATACAGCTCTGCGCAAATAATCAATTAAGCCAGCAGATTCTACAGCTTTCTGCGCTTGCTTTGTGTCAGAGCTTCAGCCACTTAAATAGATTTTTCTCCTCAACAAAAGGGCTGAAAAGCAGAAAAGAGTACCGGCTGAAGACGATAAGAAACACCGCCTCTAGATGAACACTGTGGGCCTCAGCTCTGTGACTGAACTTTTGTTAGATTAAATCAATTTCTTTGTGTTAATCAATTTGTATACACCGCAGTCTTGTTTATTGAAATTTGCCATTAGGCATAAAATAAAATATATAAATTATGTGCAAGATAATAGCCCTCTGAAAAAAATGGGCAATCCACAAAACAAATTATGCCTGGTTCATCATGTTTGTGCTGGTGGAAAATAAAAGGTTGGGATTTATGACTAATTTGACTGCTTATGAAAGCTTATTAATAATTTTATTAGTTCTAAATGAAACAAATGGAAGTGCAATTAAAGCTATGCTTATGAATCTCTACAGTTCACTGTTAACCCCTTATGAGCACAAATTACTGAATTAAAATAATAACTAAATATACAAATGAATCCAGATCAGTATGGTTGTACCCAAAATTCTATTTTGATAATGAAAATTAAAAATGTGCAAACTGATCTAAATGCATACTGTAAATTATTACAGTGCGAAGACGTTACAAGAACTGAATAAATTGTATTTTATTGACTGGCTATTCATGACACACACGTTCACAACATGGTAAATTACCAGGCTAATGGTTAAAAATCCTGAATGCTATCTTAAAAGTTGCAGGTCGATTCATTCGGAAAAAGGAAAAAAAGAGGTTGCTTAATAAAGTTTATAGATCAATTGTGTATTCAGACCATACATACATTGACCAGTGAGCTTGTTTACTTAGAAAAGGTTTATCTAAAATGCATTTTCTATAAAAATATTGTTTATAAACATTACCACATGATCAAAATACCACTTTTTAAGGATCGAGTACTGAGAATCCGATTTTTTTTTCTGGTACTCGCCAAATACCGATGCCTGTTGTTGGCAATTTTCTAAGAAAAACACAATAAGACTAATGAACATATCAGCATCTTTATTTTTAACAACTTAAATAAACTTTAACCAATAAACTATTCATCGTCACGAAAAATGAATAGGGTAAGCATCTGTGTTATTTTATTGCTCTTGGGATTATCTTTGAACATTTTCTCTTGCCTTGCTAAGGTTTGCTGCAAAGTTTGTTGCTGAGTGCTACTACTCAGTGGCACACTTTTGTGTTTCAATTTCAGATGTTTTATCAAGTTACTTGTATTATATGTACTGGCTTTTGTACCTCCTCTTGATATTAATGCAGAACAAATCATGCAGATTGCCATGCGTAGGGTCGTCATTCATCTGATTTTGAAAATATTGCACTGGAAAGTTCTGTCAGTTACGTCACGT
Organism: Hybognathus amarus; assembly: GCA_030378365.1. Taxonomy (NCBI): domain Eukaryota; kingdom Metazoa; phylum Chordata; class Actinopteri; order Cypriniformes; family Leuciscidae; genus Hybognathus; species Hybognathus amarus. The sequence goes on along the minus strand of JAQIUQ010001915.1, from coordinate 321,753 downwards.
AAGGTATCGGCCTTTGGTATCGGGGTATTTTTACAAGTACGAGTACAAGTACATGAGCTTGGTATCGGGCCCAAATACCGATTACTGGTATCGGTGCATCCCTAGTTTAATGACATAATAATGACAACATTTTTCTTGAAATTTCGATAACACTTTACTTGAAGAGGTGTGCATAAGACTAACATGGCACCTACATAATCATGACATGACACGTTATGAATATGAAGGAAGTTTTATACATGTTTGTGACAACTGTCATTAAGTGTCTTTCTCTCAGTTATGACATTTTGAATGTAAATTTGACATTGTTTGAGATGTCTTGTTATGACACCTTGACATAAACCAATACTGTCAATATAATCATAACCTGCCAGTGTCTTTGCCATGACAACATGACATTACTAAGACAACACAACTTGTCATAAACATGACATAGCAGATAAATTATCAAACTTAAGAAACCACCTAGCTTTATTGGTTAACATTATTATTAAACTGTTAGGTGGTTGGTTTTGATATTGGCTGTCATGAAGGCATTAGTTGAGGTCACGAATATTCATGACAGTTATAATGGCCTCATGACAGCCAATGTCAAAACCAACCACATGACAGTTTAACTTAATTTAATGTCAAGTTGTCATGACAAAGACACTGGACAGGTTATGATGTTATGGTTTATGTCAAGATGTCATAACAAAGACATCTTAAAAATGTCATATCTGCATTCAAATATGAAAATTTATGAATACTTTAATACATTATAGTTGGAGTCATTATTCGAAAGACACTTAATGGCAGTTGTCATAAACATACATAAACCCTATTTCATATTCAAGACCATGGTTATGAAGGTGTCATGTCAGTCTTATGCAAACCCCTTCAAGTAAAGTGTTAACCGAAATTTCCTTAAAAAAAAAAAAAAAACGAATGAAGTGAACATTGGCCAAATCAAATTTAATTTGTAAAAATAAATAAATAATAATAATTCAGAGTTTGGTTAAAGAGTAACTAAACACTTAACCAACTTTTTTTAGTTAATGATCTGTTAGAATGGAGCTTCATAAATGCTGTTCATTGATTCGAGTACATTTTTTGACAGTTGGCAATAAAGTCTTTTAATTTTCAAATATATGGTGTAAAAACGTCTGAGTGCTGCCCTCTTCAGGTTAAACAGAAAGCTCCTGCAGCAGGGGTACTCTCTGACGTAGAGAACTCTCTGACACTACTCTGTCACGCCCTTGGTGCGAGCTCACCACGCCCTTGGCAGCCCCTGGTATAAAAGCATCTGGTTCCGTCAAAACTACTCTAGCGAGTCAGGAGTTGGATTTATGAGTATTGAAAACGATCAGGGTAGCATCATGAGAACACGAACTCAAAAGATGGACTAATCATTTCTCTTTCCGGTGCTGACAGCATAGACTATATGGGACTGACAGGAAGAACGAAAGACTCGGTCCCGGCCGAACTCGAGAGATGAACTAATCTTTATTCTTTCCAGTACTGCTGTGCTATATCGCACGCCCGCTTCCTTTCGGCGCCCATGTTATGGTGTCGTTCACACCAGACGCGGAGCGCCGCGGCGAGGCGCAGCCGGCCCGCGCCGTGAAGCGCCAGTTTCGGCGTCTAGTCTATTTTTTCCGCGAGCCGCGAGTGATCCGCGTCAATTCCGGAAGGAAGTTACACCAAGACAAACTCGACCATCCGGTAAATGTAATCAAGATTTTCGTAAGTAGCCTACTAGATGTTTTGGAATATTTAACATGACATTTTAATTATATAATGATGAAATGAACGAAATGATTCGATAAAAGATTCGTTCATTGTGCTGAACGAGACTCAAAGATCCGAGTCAGTAACATGATCCGAACTTCCCACCACTACAGCTGTCAATTAATCCGTCACTGCGGGTCTCATGTGCACGCTCCCGCTCAGCCCCGCCCTTGGCTCGTCCCCTCTCTCTCCGCTGGGGTCTGCCCACTTTTTTAGCATTTTTCAAATTTTGCCAGTGGGTGGAGTCAGGCTTTGACCAGGGGTTTAGTTACACTTTAAACATCTGTTGAATAAAAACTAATTTGTTAAAAAATACTTTCGTTAATTAGCTAAACAAAAAATGCTGATATACAAAAGAAATTCCCATCTTTAGCAGTATGTCAGCATTCTTCTATTATAGCACTGTCTAGCACATCTTTGTATCTCAGAAGTCTGACTGCTGGTAAATCTCTTAGGGTTGTGCCTGGGCGTATTCCAGTGTTTGTACATGCTGCTGAAATGGCAACTCCTGACATCGGTTTTAGTTCAACACATTCTTAAGGCATAATGAGATCCCTTCGCTGGAGGGATTGCAGAATCTTCACTAAAACACATGAAAAACATTGTTCAACTGCTGACACTGTCAGACACAAAACAGAGAGCCACACACATGCAAAATCCCCCTTTTCTACCTCGTAGACAAGAAGTATCAAGTCACTAAATCCTGCGTATAAAATAATTCTTTTGTTCCTTCACAGAAGGCTGGGAAAGCTGAGGTGGGATATCAGTTTCTGCTAGAACAATGTGTAAGTGGCAATTCGTAAACAGAGTGGACACTTGTTGTTTAGAACCATGACAACACAAAGAAGGATCTCTTTCCCCACATCTAGGTCTCAAACCTTCATCTAAAAGCACATGACATTTCTCAGTGTTGCATGACGCTTCATTTTATCATGTTCCTGTGAGATAAAAGATGATATTTGTTTATACCCTCGTCCAAAGTCTTGGTGGCAGCCTATTTTTAGCGACTCTCCTGCACAGAAGCCATGGTGGTGCTTTACTGTGAGGATCTGCCGAATGTCTATGTTTTGATGTATGAATAAATCCAGCGCCCTGCTCGGATTTGGGCGCAGTCCATCAGGCTGCAGCAGGCACCAGCTGTACAGGTGGCTTAGCTTCAAGTTGGAAGCTGTGTGAAGAGCTGGATTGATGCTGAATACAAAGCATATTCTATAATGGCTAACACATGCCAGTTTCCATGATTGTAACAATAAGGAAGCCAAATATGCTAGAATAGAATAGAATTGCATTACTGAGCAAAAGGGAGAGATTGCAAGATTCCTTATTCCCTTTCCTTAAGATGTTTACTTCTCAAAGAATAGAAAAAGATTCTTCAAGAAATAATTGTTATGTAAATGTATGTAAATGTGAATCAATCAATCCATAAATCAATCTCTTTCTAGTTAATGTTAAAGTTTTATTAAAGGAATAGTTGGTTACACTTTATTTCGATAGTCACTTTAGACGTTACTAATTATAAGTAACTTTCCAACTTTCCAAAGTATTTTTTTTTCTGCTATGGAGTTCAGGGGGCCTGTCATCTGTGTGACTACCAACATTCTTCAAATTATTTTTTTTTTGTGCTCAGCAGAAGAAAGAAGTTAATACAGGTTTGATACAACACTAAAAGATGACATAATTTTCATTTTTAAGTTAACTATTCCTTTACTGACTCCAAAACAATTAAAGTATAATGTATAATTCATACATTTTCATTGATACTTTTATTATTAAATATATATGTACATAGTACCTAGTGTCATTAGAAAAGTGTGATATTAAAAACAAAATAATTGTGCACATTTCTCTCATCTTGTTCATCTTCTTTAACCCTCTGGGGGCTAAGCCCTTTTTGGTCCGATTTCTCTATTTTTACATTTGGGCTTATCTATATGTAATGGAGATGGATCACTATGTGTTTGGTATCTATGGATTCAGAAGACACTAAGCTAACATAAGCATGCATGCAATGTGTTTATAAAGGAAGTATGAGTGGAAAATGTCCAATATACTAGAGAATTTCAAAACGGAAATTCAATTTTTGTCATTTATTTCTGAAAATCACACATCACAAAACAATAGTGAACAGTTTTTGAACCAAAAATATATTTGTCAAAGCCTTTGCTTGACAGACATTTGTAATTGTTAAATAAAATGTGTAAAGAACAATTAAAAATCTATTTTTTAAAAATCTATATTTTCTTAAAAATCTTTATTTACAAATAGTCCCAGGCATTTTTCTTAGGAATGCTTAGAATTTTCGAAGCAATGCTTTCTCCTCGTCACTCTCATAAAAGTGCTAAAATAATAAATAATGCTAATTGTATGTATATATTATAATTCTTCTGTCTCTCTCTCTCATATAAATCTCAGCGCGCTCTCGCTCTGTAAAGCCTTGTTTATACTCAACGTGTTCTGTTCGCTTTCTGTCGTCTCCTCCACCACTCGATGCTGTTCCCGTCATATCCCTTACTATATAGTACCACCACTTGCAAGGCTACAGAGTCCTACGATTTGCTAGAATACGTCATGGTAACCTTCTGCTGATTGGGTAAGAAAACTATTTCTCCATCGGCAATTTTTCCATTGGTTGTTGCTCGTGAATCTGCCAAACAACATCGATTTCATTGGCCTTTGACGTAGTGTATTGCGCGACAAGGAAGTGTGTATACAAGCTGGGTAAGTTACCACTGTTTTCAGTGGAATCTGAGGAAGACGGCAAAAAAGACTGCACCTCTCTATCATGAATAGTTTTTAACATAAGTACACATTTATAAAAGTATGTCATTTTGGATTGTACTCGCCCAATTCAGTCCCAGAGGGTTAATAGATTTTATTTCACCAAGCTCTGCAAAATGCATTCTGGGATTGTCTTATCTGCGGAAGATACATTTATTTTATTTTCTTATAATCAGAAACACATTTACCAATGGGTGGCTAATGAGTCACATTCGCAGGAAACAACTTCTTCCGTGTTGAAAAACAAGGTTAAAGAGGCTGTAATTATGCTTGTGGAGCAGTTTTTGTGTTGTGAGCATATCAGTGATGCCTTTAAATGAACATTTTGGAGCTAAGCCACTGACCTCGCAATATGTGCAAACTATTCTGGTCTACGTTGTCTGACATTCACACGTTTTTAAAATCACAGTGTGGCTTCTTGCTTAATACGAGTGACTAATGCTTACTCAAATCTCTACCTCTCTGTGCCTTTAGTTATGTGGTGCATCTTACAAGGTTAGCCTGTTGAGCAAGGCTCTGTCATTGCCGTAAGGCAGAATTTTACCTTTAAGGTCAGTCGGAGACACAGAGGCCTTTGAAATTCTATCAGCAGAGAGTGTAATGAGGAAGAGAGGCATGAGAAATGATTCATGTGCGAGCGAGCCTCTCACAGGCGCCTCTTAGCAGTTAGCACTTTGACCCAGATTATAGCACCAACCCAAGCCTCAAAGGGGAGCTCTGGAGATGGACCTCAGCGATATAACTTCCGTTACCACTATAAAAAGCACAAATACACAGTACAATCTTTCTTATTCTTTTGTTCAATATTATCATTTTCTTTTACCCGCTTCCACTTTCTTCCTTGTCTTCCTCGCTTTGCTTCCATTTTCCTCAAGCACACTCACACAAAACTGCACCGTTTCTCCTTTCCTTTAAACATAAAAGATCCTGGCTGCTAACAGTATGTGTGTGGCAGTATGTGTGAGTTTTTAGTCCAGTATATATTCATGTTCCAATTCCAGTGTATGTTTGCTATTATTTTACCTTCGTTTTTAACACAGTCTCATCCCAAGACGTCATATAACTGACGCTTTTATGAACTGACGCTTTTATTTGGACCATTAGACAACAAATCCACAGTAAACACCACAGGTATATCATGAAGGCTGCAGATACGAAGATGAACCTTTACTTTTGCTGATTGCTTGGAAAAGGGTTTGGCATGGTAATGGTTATGCTAAAATGCTAAAGTATTTCAAGGTTGAGCAGTGAGCTCATTGGCTACTGATATAGCAGGAACCAATCAGCTATGCCCTATAATGATGTGATTGCTAGTGATGTATGTCTCGAGACCGGTCTTGGTCTCGATACCGGTCTTCGAGACCACTTTTACGTGGTCTCGGTCTTGTCATGGTCTTGACGGTCTTTGGTCTTGTCTTGGTCTCGAACCTCTCGGTCTTGTCTAGGTCTTGCTGTCTCAGACCAACATAGTGGTCGGGGATTCAGTAATACAATACTACAATATTCCACGACGATATCCACAACAGATTGAAGCGCAAATCCGAAGTGAAGACGGTGCGCGCGAGCCACACGAGAAAACACTGATCGCAGCGGCAACGAGCACTTTGATCATTTGATTTAAAAAACGCATATCATGTACAGACCTTGATGTATTAATATTTAGTAAAACCAACATGACATCATGACTTTTGCGTAAACATACATGGCACATATCAGTGACATGATAGGTTTTAATTTCATTCAGGAGATTTTGGGTAACTGACAGATGACTTTGAGCGCACAGCCAACAGTGTGTGTCTGTGTGTAACCATAGCGACAAAACAACCAACTTTCGGTTCCTGCATTTAGGCTTATAAATTTTTTTTTTTAAAAATATTTATGTATTTAAAAGTTGCAGAATGGATTCAAGTTATTGCTTAGCTTCAACAACACTAGTCTGTTTTTTGGTCTCGGTCTTGGTCCCGAACTTGGTCTGTCTTGGTCTTGGTCTTGTCTTGGTCTCAATACCCTCTGGTCTTGGTAGTGTCTTGGTCTCAGTTTTAGCGCGGTCTTGACTACAAGTCTAGTGATTGCAAGCAGATTGAGTTACGGAACTATCAGCTTTCGCCATCTAGAGTTTCATGACAGAATTTTGAAACTCATCATTTCAAGTGCACTTCAATTCATATACAGTATACATATTCTAATTTTCTCATCCAGTCTGGCTGATTTCTCATGAATGTACTTATATTGCATGCCACACTTTAGCACCCGAATTAAAATAATAATAATAATAATAAAAATTAAAAAACACTAATGTAAATTTTCATTCAACCATAAGGTGATTACATGCTTTCTTTTCTGCTTTCCCCCAGGCAGATAGCCACATCTTGACATTACAAGCTGCTTGATCCGTTGGCTCCAAGGGGAGAATGACTGTGAAAGCCAAACCATTGTGCAAAACCCCTCTCCCTCTCCATTTAAGAGAGAGGAATGGTGGGACAGCACTCTTTCCTAAAAGCTCTGTAAAAAGCCAAGGTGACCGCTGGGTCACAAGTGAGAAATGGGAAAATGGCTGTGGGCTGTGCGTCCAGTAGAAGATAACATGAGAAAGCACTATCTCCTCTCGCACATTTTTTTGTGAAGAAGAAAATCCAATGCATTCAAAACCAAAACTGTATCTTCCTCTCTGTCTCTCTCCCTCTCTGAAATGATGGACAGTTCATTGTTTATTTATTACAATAGATACCGTGCTTCAAAATAAATTAAAAAATGCTCTAAAGGGGCTCAACAACGCTGTTTCCTGTTTGGCACGATTCATTTGCAAAAAGAATGGTCCAAGTAGACCCTCTAGAAAATTTTAATTTACAAGCTTAAACAAAGTCATAGGCAAATATGTGCCACATGTATGCAGCCAACATTCTAATGACATTTATAGATGTAATAAACATCAGAGTGAAAAATATAACCATTAACCTGGAAAATGTTTAAACATTAAATAGAACTGTAAAATGAATGATGTACAGATTTAATTTATGGATCAATGACTGCAGTACCTGTACAGTATGTGAACAAAAATCTTTCAGAAGCAAAATTCTTATGTTGGTCATAAAGAAATAATCTGTGATTCTGAATGCCACTATCAACACCGGCGTGGTGATTGACAGCTGCACACTCTTCTTGTTCATCCATGTCAAACTACAACTCACGTAAAGTTGATAACTCCGCAAATGACTGCAATTGCAGATTTCAAACAGAGATGGCGACAAGAGGAAAAAATGCGAACAGCAGCTTTAATACTGATGCTCTCTGGGGGGATTTCAATTTAATCAAAGACTGAGATATATTTTTTTGGCATATGTATGCTACTAGAAAAACGAAAGTGAGTATTTGGAAACATCAGACTGCTGGGTCCTGCATTTGACCCAATCAGGGTGCGCTTTCCCAGTAGCGATTTTGAAAGCGCGCATATGCAAATGTGCTCTCCTATGTCAGAACAAGCTAAATATTGAGTCTGGTAATAAAGCAAAATAACTGAGAACAATTAGAAATAGTCCTCAGATGACATGTCTGTAATTTATATATAAAAAATCTAGTGTTATTAGATCTCAAACAGTTTCTTTAAAGTAGTTATTACTCCACCACGTGCAAAACCAACGTGGTTTGACGACAAATCTTGCGACAATGGACTTTGGGAAACAGTCGTGACAACTGTAATTTCTCCATTGATGCATCATACTATGGAAGTGAAACAACGAACTACATAGTTTACGGGAAACGCACCCAAAATTGCAGAAGTTTTAGAATTTAGAACTCTCATTAATAATCTAACAGCGAGTGACTGTAAACATAAATCAACAAATCATTCTGCTGCTGTGTGAACACTCATTAGTTCAACTGTATAAAAGAGATACATAACTACCATTATGTGTTATGTTGCTTGCAGGTAAAATCTATGATGGCTGAAGTGACTTATTAAATAGAAATTAGCATAAATCTGGAAACAAATGAATAGGTAAAGTTCTTATTAGCTCAGGAAGCGTTTTCAGCTGCTGAACCAAATGAACTGGTAAGAAAAACATCTTCACATCACAGTGGGAAATTGGAATTCATTTAGTATTCATTCTCCACATGCCTGAATTATGACCTAGCTTTATGCAACATAATTATTCACACTAATCCATTACTTTTCATTATTTACATAATATTTTTCTCAATAACTTATTTAAAAGAACCAAATTGAAGGTTTTCATTTCATTTGAGTTCAATGTGTTAGTGATGGAAATATAAGGAAATTAGAAATGATACAGAATGACTTACAAACTTTTGATTTGTGCCATTCAGCGAAACTAATTAGAAAAATTGGAGGGGGGGGGGGTTCACAAACTGCAATATACATTTTTCAGCTGGTGTTGAAATATAAATATGATCTCCTTGAGCTTAGGGAGATGTTCACATGTCAAATGAGGCTCTAAGCCATTTGTACTGCAATCAGTCCTTAATTAACAAGCACAGCTCTGTTCACTGACATTTATGCTTGTAGCTGTGCGGAATAACTTTCTGACCTCCACACAATAGTTCAGCCATTTACAGTTAAATTCCCCAATCACACTTTTAAAATGAACAGTCACATCACAACCTTACACAAAAAGTCACGGCTATTAGGCAAGACCGTCATTAATTGCTAGTCTGGTCTTTAAGACAACTTTTCGACTGCAGCATAAATGGTCCAAAACAATACGCCAGCTGATATTTTACAAGGCTAAAATAAATGTACTGTAACACAACGCCAGGATAGCTTGTGCATTTCCAAGAAACTAATCTAAACAGATTTTTGGAAGCGTTGCCTTTAAATTTGCTCATACAATGATTGAAAACAATCAATCAATGTTTGATATGCATATATTGCGGAGAGGTTGAAATGGATGTATTGTCATGCATGTATGGTGGAATTGTAACATTGCAAGTTTCTTGAAAAAAAAGAGAGAGAAAGGAATAAACAAACATTTCAGAATAAATCTGCTGCTGCCTCTTTCTTTTGGCTTGCAGTCTCTTGTCGACTTTGAAGTTGCAGCAAGCCTGAGGTAAAATAAAATGGCAAACTTTTTTCTTACTTAACAAAGGTAAACTTTCAGCAGAGTTTCAAACCAGAGGAAGAGCTAACACTTGGCATCTTTCTGATGTTTAGCACACGCAGCACATGTTCCCCGGTTGCTCTAAGAATCAATTTGGTGCATAATCTTACAGCCTTTCAGAACTGCTCTTCCACATGGTGGGATAGAAGAACAATGGCATGTTCTATTGTGAGCACAATTGAATATTGAATCAGATAGCTGTAAAAGCAAAGGTTCTTTCATTATTGATGATAACAGAAAGGAATTGGAAGGTGGATATAACCGCTTGTTGTACTGAGACACTCTCTTGCACACAATACATTCACTCTTTTCTTTATGATTCATCATCTCTAGCTCTCATTTCACTGTTCTTTTATATTGTACATGTTCATGTCCTTCAAGTTACCATTTTATTGACTCTTGTAGCATTTTTTACCCTTATGTGTTTACCTTCAATGTTAAGTTTTCTTAGAAAGTGTTGTTTTATGCATCCATTTTAACCATGATTATTAGAATAATTTTTTATTATCACATAATTTTTATTATCACCTGACTAGAGTGTTGCACATTGACTATCTAAAACACTTAAAGTAAAGAACTATAGTAATAGCCTAAATAAAATTGTGGCTTAGGCTTCTTGCTTTCATGTTTCAAACTAATTTTTATGAATAAACATATTTATAACATTATTTTTTCCTTTTGTTAAAGGGTTACTTCACCAAAAATGAAAATTCTGTCAGTAATTTACTCACCCTCATGTTGTTCCAACCCCGTAAGACCTTCGTTCATCTTCGCAACACAAATTAAGATATTTTTGATGAAATCTGAGAGCTGGATCACTCCTCCATATTTGTCCATAGGCTTCTTGAGGAATTGAAACTTGCCGTCCTCGAAAAGTTGTTTAATACATTGCTAAAATAGTCACTATTGGCCGACACTGGTCATGTGTGTGATGCGTGTGACGTACAATAACAGAAGCTTACGTTATTAAACTAGTAACCTGACTCGAGGCAGAGAGAGAAGTAAATGAATAGTTGAAATAAAGTCGTTATTTTTGTTGTTTTTTAATAACTTTAATAACTTTTCGAGGCCAGCAAGTTTTAATTCCTCAGAAGCCTATGGACTATGCAGGAGTGATCCAGCTCTCAGATTTCACCAAAAATATCTTAATTTGTGTTAAGAAGATGAACAAAGGTCTTACAGGGCTGGAACAACATGAAGGTGAGTAAATACTGACAGATTTTTCATTTTTGGGTGAACTAACCCTTTAAGACATTTTGTATTTATTTATTTTTAACCGCATCCCTTTATTTTGCGAGTTAGCACCCACATTCAGTCCTCGAGGTAGTTGGATGTGTTTCAAAAATGCTCCACACAGCAAAGCCCTTCGTATGATGAGCTTTTGGACCTTATGACTTGCGCAACCTGAACCACGAGATTGCAGGTGCGCCGTCTGGCTCAGCGATACCTATGAGGTCATAAGTGTCCAGATCCAGTGAGCCTTCATTTTCTCTCAGGATATGCACACTGAGGTGGCAGGGTCTTGGAGACATCTATATTCTGCTTTGGTGATGAATACAGCCTTGAGTTATTCAAACATAGAGGGGAATGGGAAGATGCCTCCTCATCATTAAAAGCTGCCATTGAAGCAGAGCTGCATTTGGCCACAAATCTAGCCCTCCAGCCCATCAAGCAGGCAGCCTGTTCAATTTGTTGTCTAAGAGTTTGACAAGACCATCCTCGATGCCCCTGTCTTGCCCACTGGACTTTTTGGCATTCACAGAAAAAAAGCCCAAAAGAGCTGAAGGTTGGTTGCTAAATGGACAGTATTAAGCCCCGTTCACACCGCCAGCAACACGCAGCGACAAAGCGACAAGATCCCATTCATTTCAGTGGAGCACTGGCGACATCCGGGCGACACGAGCGACAGTGACCGTTGGCGACAGAATGTGGGCATGTCAAGCGACAAGAGACAAGCGACAAAGTAAAAAACATTTTTCAACTTTATGCAAATGAGAAGCGATTTTCGAGAGCGACAACCAATAGGAAAGAAAACTTTCAGTGGAGCTCACGTCACCGTCTCGAGTTCGTTTTTCATTGATCGATCATTGATCTAGTAAATGATTTAATCCACTGAACACTGCTGTGGTAATAGAAAACACTCTCCCAACAGCATACGGTTTCTTTTTAGCCTTAAAAGTCATTTATTCCTAGTCAAATTAAAATGATATAGTTGTATATATCACTTGTAATGGTATTTTGTATAGACATGGCCAGACGTGCAAGTCTACCGATAGCATCAGAGCGACCGCACTATGAACTCCCATAAGCGACATCAGAGTACAGAGCCTCAGCGACACACAGCAACAAAGTCGCTGGCGGTGTGAACGGGCTATTAGCCACCCCTCCACTGGTGGTGGCGAATGTAACACCGGGTACTGCGGGACGTGTCCCATAGCTTCATTCAACGCAGCGTAGAGTTCTCTCGGAAGGGAACTGGGTTACATAATCTAGATGATTCTCACATTTCTCTGTTGTGATCTTGGTCCACTCCTTTACAGTCTCCTTCCATAATCGTGACTTAATGTTTTGTGACTATTTGTTAGGCACTTGGCTCTCGAATATGGTTGAATTAATTATCTTTCAGCAATTGTTGAAAAAAGTGCATGCTATCACTATTGACTACAATATTTCATGGAATTCATGCTGGTTTATGCTCTATTGTTCAGCAGGGTATCCGAAAGTGTTCTCCAATTTGAATTGTTCTTTTTAAAATGTCTCACAAGTTTTTTATACTGTGCTTCAGAACATTTCAAAATTTTGTATGAAATATGCTTAAAGAGTTTTGAAATGTTGGAAGGTTGTTCTCTAACTGATTGATGAAAAAAGAGAGAACCCATGAACGCATGCGGTTATAGGTCTTAACTCTTCATAAGAGGAAGTTAATGATCTTTTTCAAGATAGAGACCCCTTTAAATATCACAGAATAACAACCTGCACTGGCTCTGTCTTGAGGCAAAGCCCATCATAGTTCAGGATGGAAGTTAAGGAGGCCTAGACTTCAGGGAGAAGAAGCAGGGCTCCTGTATTACACATTCTGCTTATACCCTCACAGCAGCCCAGATCCACCTTTGGCTAATTTCCCACAATTTCCAAGCTTCCTGAAAATGAATATGCATTACAGTTGCACTGAATCCATTTGCACGGCAGAATAATAATGAAGAAAAAGTGCTCTCAAAAATGCAATTAATCTTATGTAAAACGCCTGCTCAATGCCTCTAATTAGATGCCATTTTAATAACTGCGTATGTTGTACAAGAAAGACAGTTTTGCAAAGGTGGTAAACACCATTGTTCATTTGTTTGATGACATAAAAGCAAAAGTAAAGAATGTTGTTTACTGGAACATAACCAATCACTTATTTATCTGAAATAAACAATCTAGAAAAGTACTACACATGCTAAAATACACTGAGACAAATTGCTAGCAACAACACACTATCAAACAGATGAGATGTGCATTCAGAAAAAAAATGTAAATAAAGATATAAATGCATTTCAAACGAGAAAATGGATTCACATGTTTGGCATTCAGGCTATACAGCAAGATGAACATGGATTTGTGGGAGTAGACGCTTTTGGCAAAGGATTACACTGAGCCTGTAGAATAAACCAAACACATCACCAATAGAAACACCAGTCCATGTTCTAAGCATGGTGTCATCATGTTTGTGTTATCCAATTGTAGGTGAAAACAGGGTCCTCCCACGACCGGCTATGGGCTGATAACATCTTACAACGTTATTATACCATTACAGGTCATAGACTGAGTTGACAACTAAGGATTTTTAGAAAAGGTTACTGATTCTTCAGGCTACGATGTTGCTACAGAAATGCTTGATGTACTGATAGTGCTTTTCTGGTAGACTGTCAGTCAACAAGCCATCTCTAAAGGTACTGAGGTAGTAGAATGTAAAGAAATATTACAGATTCAGTACAGTAAGTTAAGCCCAATTGACAGTATTGGTGGCATAATGTTGATTACAGATAACTTAGGAGACCCGAAAAAACACCACAAACACTACAATCAACATGGGAAAATCTCACAGTAAAACAAGCAGCTGTGAAAAATATGACAGTTTATCTATGTATGATCTTTATTAGTCTTTTAATTCCTTTTATAACTGTATCTAGCCAATGTATCATCTTTACTACTCTTTTAATTCCTTCCATAACTGTATCATCTTTATATCTCTTTTAATTCCTTTCATATGTTTTAATTTTCCTTATAAAACAGTTTGTTCCAATCCTGGATCCTGATTGGTCAATAGCTGTGCTTTATTAATGATAAAACTTCACCCAACGGTTCTATTTATCACTGCGCTACACTGCAGTTCCTATGTTGTTTTGATTTGAACTTTCCTGCATATTACACATTGGAAAGTTGTTGTTCACGATTGTTGAGCTGTTCACGGTCAGGGACTATTTTTTCTAGCGGAAGGAAAGCTTTTAGTGATTTTACTTCATTAAATTTGCACTAATATATATATATATATTTCTTTTACTTTAATATTTTTATTGAGTGGTGACCGTTTTATACAAGCAATAAGGTACGATAGGCTGTGCTGTATCGTGAATAAGTAACGGCTGAAGGGCGTTGTTAGGCACGACGCAGAAGGGAGTGCCTGCAACCATAGATATGTATATAAAGGCTAGATGTGTTAAGGCGGAGTTTCCATCGTCATCACCGGCGGCCATCTTGTCACAGGTAAGCTGATGTAAGATGAGTGGTCAACACGAACACAAATACTCTTATCTCGTTGAAATCTTGACGGATTTACAAACGGTTTGGTTTCTTACAAACGTTATTAACGAGGCTATAATTATCTGGATAATTATTTATTTTTACACTTATTTTTCATAAGTATGCTGTGTCATAGCTACATCTCTGACGTTTATAACAAACCAAACCGTTTGAAAATCGGTAGAAAATTTAGCAAGTTATGGTTATTTAAATAGTACATGTACCATTACCACAATGTTACGAGTGAGCGAGCTGCCTGTGACAAGATGGCCGCCAGGTGCAGACATCGACCTCCATTGGCCAGCAGCGCGGACGACACATCTAGCCTTTATATACATATCTATGCCTGCAACCCCTTCAGCCGTTACTTATTCACGATACAGCACTTGCCTCGAGTACCATATTGCTTACTTACTTTTATTTTGTGATTATTTTAATTAATTTCCGCATAAAGCACTTTGAATTACCATAGATGTGCTACATAAATAAACGTGCCTGCAGCAACAATTATGTTCAACCTTTTCTTAAAAGAAGAAACAAAAATCAGTTACAGTAAGGCACTTATTATGGAAAAACAGTAAGAGGGTTAACATATTTAAAATGGTTATTCAAACAGCTTTACAGCTGAAAGTGTATTTACTTTCTTGTAGAAATCAACAGTACGTCACAAATACTGTCACAATGACAACCTAAAATATTTTTATCTATATGTCTATGCCATAATTACCTTCTGATGGTGTTCCCTAGAATATCACAAAACTTGAAATGCCATTTTTAAGTATGCAGGCTGTAAATGATCCATCTAAACCACCATGGATTCTGGTTTTCAACCTTTACTAATTTGTATAAAGATAATTGATTATACTGTTGTTTTAGAAGTATATAAATATATAAAGTTGATAATTACATTTTTACTGAGGCAATTTATTAAGAGTGACATGCGGAATGGCTACAATTATTAGACAGTTAAAATATATGGCCAGTTATCTGGAGCGTGTAAAACAATTGCAATTGCAGGCGAAAACAAATCTGCCTGTTGTGTAGTAGAGTGCCAGTTTCCAGCGTTCAGCATGTTTATTTATTTATGGGCTTCAAGAAAGAAGGTCTTGGCACAGGCTGGACACTGGGCCACTGCGGTTATCCTCAACGCTCTATCACTGGGCGAGGAGGAGAGAGGTAGGCCAGCACATTAATGATGCATGGGGACCAGTACGTTCAGTTTAAAGTTCTCCATGCTCTGTGCAGGCCCACTGAAATATGCATGAGCTACACCACATGTGCAGGCTGCAGCACGTCAAGTTACTTTCCACCTTGGCGGAGGGTGCAGCGGCTCACGGCACGCTTGCAGCAAAGCAACCGCAGGCTCTTCTGAAAAAGGATGCTTGAGTCGTAAGTTGTCCATTATAATAGACCGGTTTCTGCATGTATGTGTTCATCGTGTAGAGTTCTTGAGTGTTTTATAGCTTGTTTTTGTCATAAAGTAGATTTATAAGGTAAGAAACAATACTTTTCATAGTAAAATGCACCATGTTGAGTATGATCTGTCCAGATGCATTGTGAGGATTTTGCTACTTTAATAAAAGTGGCAGAATTTTTCAACACATCATTAAAACAAAAAGTTTGCTTTATTTCTAACAGATTTAAAGGGAAAAAACAATGATTTTAGTAGCTTGTTATGCTGGCTTGTTCGTTTATAATGAGTTATTTGTTCATGGACTGGCCTCTAGAAAAAGTTGTTTGGTCTGCTGGAGTTCCTTGAAAGTCAATATGAAACCCAAATCGACCCCGTTTACTTACTTTCTTTTTGCATTGCCTTATTTTGAACAATAATTTTAACCCAATGACTGAGTTTTTTCATATTTGACCCAAAGATGGGTTAAAACAACCCAGCATTTTTTAGGGTGAAATAACTCTTCCCTTTAAACATGTATGTTACCACTGACAGGTTGTGCGGGCTATTAGATAATGTAGTAACACTTTATTTCAATGGTCCCCTTTAGACATTAGGTTGACTATAAGTGACATTGCACCTACATGTCAACTTACTCTCATTAGAGTATTAGTATGTTGTCTGCTTAATTTCTAAAAAGACTTTGTTGTCATGGTCCCCTTTAGACATTCTACTGACTATAAGTAACTTTGCCAACATGTTCTACTAACTCTAACCCTACTCCAATATTTAGAGTTAGTTGACATGTAGGTACTTATACTACATAGAAAATGGGACCTTCAAATTTAAATGTAATTGATAATGTTCACCAACAGTCAAACAGCTATGCTTTATCACACTCACAAATCTGGCTCCACTCTGGTATAAAATACCTACTTTTTATCCAATCAATTGAATACTTTTTTTCACATTGAATATCTAGTTTCACTTTGAACACTTCATATTACAGTCAGAAGTAGAATGGTTTGCAAACCGGGCTTCATGTTGACGTTTAAGTACTCTACAACAACTACAAAAGCAAAATGAAGTGACCACATTAACACATCTAAGGCTAAAAATACAAAATCTAACTTCTAAAAATACTGCCAAGTGTTAACTAACTGCAGTCAGCTGTGGCTTCACCTAATGAACTTCCAAGTATTGTGCTTTGTTGCTATTTCTACCACACAGGTCTAACAGCGATCTCCAACATGTTAGGATCCGTTATCACTTTGTGGCGCGCAATGCCAATCGAGCTCTCTGTGCAACAGGGCGAGGTGCTGGAGGTACGGATGACCCACTGTGAGGAGGTGGAGGAGGATGGGGAACAGGGCAGAATAGGTCTGAGGTACAGCGTGTGGGAGGATAAAAGGAGAGAAAACAAGACTACAGCTCATGCAGAGCACAACGTCTAGAAGATTCTGTAGGCCGATGTTTGAACATAAATGATAAAAAACAAATAATAATAAAAAGTTTCTGGGAAACCTAAGGAAAACTGGATTGAACATAACATACATGATAGGGCCCAAAGACACATGAATCTAGTTTTGCCTAATGCATAAACTGAGACCTTATGCAACTGCACATTATAGGAACACAAGTAAACCCTTGCAAATGTAAAATACCCACAACGAATCCAGCATGTACTGTAGGAAGGCGTCCTTTCAACCTGTCACTTTCAGATGTCTGCAGTTTGCCTCAGAACAGCATCCAACCCTGAGGAACTCTATTTACATGAGAACTACTGAAGTGATCAAGAGGGATTACCCCCGATTGGCTAATCCATCTGGAAACACGGATAATCGTGTTTCTAGACATGCCCGGCCTGAGCCTGGTATCACTGGGATTTAATTCTAGGATCCCAATGGTAGGATGCATCAGTGAGACAAAGTACGACACAACCTTTTAGCCAAAATTAGACAACATGTTGAATGAATGAGGAACAGTCTCAAAAATAGATTTGTCACAGAAAAAATATTGATCCATGCACAGTCATGCATTTACTAATACTAGACTCTCATGTTCTTCTAGGCCTTGGAGAACAATAAACAGTGGTGGCTGCTGAGGAACCGCAGCGGTCAGTCAGGCTACGTGCCGTGTAATGTACTCGAAGAGGTCAAACCAGGAGAGCCACAGTACAACCGTGCTGCTCTCTTCAACAGCCAGGTTAGCTTGCAGTCTAAGCTACTTCACTGCCAAAATATTCATCTACAATTCTGGTTTATAATTTGTAATAATATAATATATAATTGTATAACTCTACAAGGCACATTTCATGAATATGTCACACTTTAGTGTCTTTTAACTTTTTGTTTAAGCATTAGAGGCCTAAATGCAATTTTTGCAGTGAAAATAGTAACGCTTTACAATAAGGTATCATTTGTTAACATTAGTTAAAACATAAGCTAACATGAACTTTCGGTGAGCATTATGTGTTTTTTGTTAAAAAATGTAATGTTAATTAATACTAAATACTATTGTACATTGTTTGTTCATGTTAGTTCATGGTTCATTAAGTAATGTTAAACAGATATTTTGATTTTAAAAATGTTTTATTAAATGCTTACATTAACACCTCGGTAACAACTATAACCTCGGTTCCCTGAAAGAGGGAACAAGACGCTGCATCAATTGACGTTAAGGGAATGCTTGATGTGACGAACGTCAGAGGCGGGTGACGTCATGAACCAGGAATCTATAAAGCCTGAGGCCTGCAGCTCTTACCAGGGTGGACATAGGATCTGGCCATTGTCCTTCAAAGCCTTTCCCTGGCTCCCTTCGAGCCACTAGAAGAGTAAGTTAGCCATCGTCTGAGTCCCACACCATGCCTAGAAAAGTGGTCCTCTAGTGGAGAAAGCCTTTATGGCATTTAGCCGTAGCCCCAACTCTTTTATGTGGTTATGCGGGCGAGAATCGACACCTCGATGCCGAACCATCAACTGATGCGACTGAGCCAGAATCAACAAATCGTTGATGTAGTTCATGATGCAAATAGCCTGCAGGCGCAGAGTGCCAGAGCATCCATATGGAAGGATGGATATATGGAAGTACACATCCTTGAGATTTATTGTGACAAACCAGTCCTCGGATCTGATCTGTGGCACGATTTGTCTTAATGTTAACATTTTGAACTTTAGTTGCATGACAGACTTGTTTAGCACTCGAAGATCCAAAATGGGACGCAAGCCCCCATCCTTCTTTGGACGTATGAAATACCAGCTGTAGAACCAGAAATGGTTCCATCCCCCACTTCATATATGAAACTCCAAAATGGTTCTATATAGAACCTTTTTTTTTGGTAAAAGGTTCTATTGGCCAAGTACTGGAACCCCAGGGTTCTATATAGAACCCAGAGGAACCCTTTTTTTGTATACAGAGTGTATAGAACCTTTTAGGGGTTCCAAATACATAGCGCTGATAGAACCTTTTAAGGTTCTATATAGAACCGATTCTTCTAAGATATGGCCCCTTTCTCCAACAGGGTTTCCACTTTTTCCATTACTGCTAAAAAATCTACTAGTGGTACCAGCCTCTCAAGACTGGCTTCTGGTTTTTGTTATGCAATCAGCCTGTTAGATATAGAGGAATAATTGGATGTTTATTTACTATACACTCTATATGAATCCAGTTTCTCCCACTATCTACACACCTTGGTGTGGAGATCATGGAAAAACGGTAGGCCCCGGCGTTGAGGTTGTGACCGTGAAGGTAGGAAGCTTTCGTCCATTTGAAACAAATGTCCTGTTTATCTGCTGGCCGCTCTTGTCAAAACCTAAACCAGCTCTTCAAAAACATGAGACTGAGGTGACAAATCCTCAATCTCTTGCATCAACACTGACAACTTCCAGTTCCTCAGAAGTAGATAGCTGCAGTGTCTGTGCCTCAATCGGGGCAGAAGGAACCGCAGCGTGTGCTTCCAAACCCTGAGAGAAGGCACTGGATCTCTCAGGTGAAGGCAGAGATAAGCCTTTGCCCGTCTCTAACCCCCGGATAGGTCCATTTGCGAACCCCATATCTGTGATCGCCGCTGTGCCTTGGCAGCAGTGGGACCAGAGCCATGGGGAACTCGAGCCTGAGCGTCCTCGCTAAAGAACGGCAGGCGGTATCGGGAGTGTCCATATTGGAAGCACATCACAGTGCTCACAGCTTTCACCCTCGAGTGCTGACTGTGCATGCTTCTCACCCAAACAAGCAAAACAAATAATGTGTGTGTCCCACCCGTTAAAAACGCGGGCAGGGGTGCACACACATCAGGAACTGCTGCTTGCTCGCCATGACTTTTATATACTATATATCAGATATAAAGACAAAACAACATCAAATATGACAAGAACAGCTTCACAATGAGCGCTAATGAAAACACAGAAGCTAGTGCGGCTCTGTTTTTGGGCCGGCTTCATAGTTTCCTGTTTTCATGTCACCCGCCTCTGACGTTCCGTCACACCATTGGACTGATTTTACATGTGCTTCAATACATCATCACACGAAGCATTCCCTTAGCGTCAATTGATGCAGCGTGAGTTCCCTTGAAAGGGAAGATTAACTAAGATAATTTAATGCTGTAAAGGTATTGTTTGTGTTAAATAATGTAATTAACTAATGCCAACAATTTATATTTTGTATTATATTTCATTACATTTTTATTTAACTAATTTATTTAATTTTTATGTTGAGAATATTGCATTAAAGCTTAAAAACTGTATTAGACAAGTCATAAAACGTGTTAACAGGGTTGAAATAATTGCACAGAATAAACAGAAATAGGCGAATATAATAAATTAGACCATTTCCTGAAGGTTAAGCCCTTCCTTTTATGATCACTTGTGGAAAAATTAAGAAATAAGGTACTTTTTTTGTACCTTATACATGGAAAGTGCACATTCTCCTACTTCTACATGTCAGAGATTGACTCTTTCTTTTTCTGCCCCTCTGTTTTCCCCATCTCAGGCTGTGAATCCTTACAAAGGTACCTCTGCTGGCCCTGTAAATCACACAGAGGTTTTGGAGATGAATAAATCCTCCCGGGATAAAGATAAGTACGTACCTCTTATCTGCTTGCTGTATTCGCTGTGAGATGGAGAGTGGGCAGAGTCTGCCAAAAAAAAAAAAAAAAACTAAACAAATGCAGAGAAGTGGGAAATGAATTTGGTGTGAGAGTGCTCTTATGTACATAGATTGCAGGTTCCCACCAGAGCTTATTGCTCCTGTCTAGGGCAATCTTATTCACTGTGTCTCTGTCCCAGTGCTTGTTTTCTCTATCGCTTCTTCTGCCTATCTCTCCAGACCGCAACCAACAGAAGGAGGTAAATGATGAACTGCTGAAGAGGATAACTGACAACAAGGCCCAGCCACCAGCTCGAAACTTTCGGGTGGAGCGCTCAAGTTCATCCGTGCCCATCATGTATGAATCCCAGCCCTATGAGGTCAATGCTTGGCTCAACGCAAAGGGATTCTCCAGACCGTGAGTGACACGTGAGCTACGACATGTGACACTTCAGATGATTTAATGGTTTTGTAACCTAGTGGTTAAACATATGGGATGTTAACTGAGGATGCAAATTCAAACCCCGCAAGTGATGAACCATGTAACCTTGAGTAAGGTACTTAACCCTCAGGTTGCTCCAGGGGAACTATGATAAAGATATACTGTAAATACAATAATAATATGTAAACAAATATTATTCAATATTATAATCAAATCTTATTGAGAATGTTATAGAGGGTAATACTAAAATCTGGCAAGCATCTATTTTAAATAAAAGTATACTTCTACCACGGCTTTAACGTAAAAATATGGCTCAATCCCAATTCACCCCTTGGCCCTACCCCTTGTTTTTGAGTGTACCCCTTGGCCCTTAAAACAGAGAAATTGAAATATTCCTTTACGAAAATGGTCATCAGTCGTCGGTGATGGCTCTGCCGTTACAGAGTTTTTACTGGATTTCTCCATGACAACAACTGACAATCAGCGCAGCTGCTCTTAACTTTGAATAAATATGATGATTATAACATTGCTTCCTCGAAATGTATGTCTTTCTGATCGGAAAGGTAATTTATTATACCTAAATGACAATTGTGGTATTATAAGAGTAAATAAAGTGTGTGGTGAAATCATCTGGCGCTAAATTTAAAGGGTAATGAACTGGCTTTTTAAATTTTATTATATTGTTGTCTGAGGTCAACTTATGATGTTTGCTTGGTTTTTGCATTCAAAAACATCAAAATGAATAAGTAATAGGCTATTTTGTACCCAAGTTGTGAGCCTACTTGAAAAACAGTCGGTTTTTATGGACGTGTCGCACTGAAGACTTGGAAGTAAACACCCACTGCTGCGAGTGGATAACAGTTTTACATATTATAATGAGTTTAACTCACCCGTCGGTGCACGTGGGGAAAACGTCCAATGTTGTAAAATGGCAACCGGATTCGCCCATACATGTTCGACCCAGAGTCCGTGTGTTGTACAATTCCTGTCAGATCCAATATAGACGGCACAGCACCGTTCTTTACTCTTAATCGGCCTGCAAATCCAGTCTTGTTTACAAAACAATCCTCAGTGAAATAAAGTGAACAGACGACGATGTTTTACCTCATCAGCTGGAACGTCACTAAAAATAAAGTTTATCCATCAGTCTATTGGAATCCACAGGAAGCTTATGAAGCGACTGTCTTCTTCCAAAACCAGGCACTGCACAATATTCTGTATTGCTCGGTAGCTCGATACGGTTTGTCATCACGAGGTAGGCATGTAACGTTATGTTATTTAGCTATGCGTGTAATGCGCGAATCGGTGGGCGGGGCTAAACCGGCTGTGTTGAAGTAGACGTTGATCTTCTTCTGCGGGTGTGGTGTTTTAACCCCTTTGACGTCATATTTCCCCACTTTTCAAAATGAGTCGTTTGCTGAGACTGGTGTCAATAAAAGCTTTTATTGGACTAACAAGGACGATTTTCATTTCTGAAACTTACAGGATATTCTTATAATATGATGACCTCTTAGATGTCAAAAGCTCAAGGAAAATTTGATTTCGCAGTTCATCACCCCTTTAAATGTTTAACCGTTTGCGAACCATCTCGCCGGTGATTTGCAATGTATTCCGTGAACTTTCTCTTAGCCTTCCGTTTGGAGTGTGCCTCTGAAAAATCTCTCGTTTCGAGGGCTATGTAGCCCTACCCCTTCGCCCTACCCTTGATCTCAACAAGAATCGGGACACCTCTCCCTAGACGTGAACGCGCAAAACGGAGGGGTAGGGCCAAGGGTGAATTGGGTCATTGAGCCTATGATGTGGCTATAATGAGTCTAATTTACATAAAAATAAGGCATGTTTGTGCTGAGTAAGATACACAGTGACTAAATTTCAATATTCAAGCCACTATTTGAGCTCATTTAGTGCCTGGAAACTGTAACAAATTTGGTTGTGCAACTGTTTAGTAATTTGCCCAAGTATATTTTCATAGCATATGTAGTAATTTATCTCAAAAGATCAAATAAAATTAGATTCCTCGTGATGTGACTCCTTTAAAAAACATGATGAATATGATGTAATATTCTCTCCACATTCCAGGGTGGTGGAATGTCTGGGTATTCTGAATGGGGCTCAACTATTTCTCTCAGTAAGGATGAGCTGAAAGCTGTGTGCGGGTACGAGGGTTCCCGTGTCTTCAGTCAGCTCAGTGTGCAGAAAGCTCAATTAGAGGTCTGTCACAGAGCAATATCACTTATGTTAATCTGAATTTGTGCACATTAAACGTTCAAATGCAGTGCAAAATGGAGCTTGAAAGTCTTTCTTTCTCTCAGAGGGGTCGTGGGGATACAGAGCTACAGGAGATCATGAGGCGACGACAACAGGAGGTGGAAGGCTCAACCTGGGACTGATTACAGTCAATCAAGCCGTCAGTCATGGGCTTATTTCATCACATTTTCTTCAGTACTCTTGTTCACCCTACAATCAACAGCCACCCAAAGGGATTCAGAACAGATGGACTAAACAACTCTAATCATTACTGAAGCCCAGTCCAGACCATTTCCTTTATGACCTGCACAATGTAGTGCTTAACATACTAGTGCTTAAACTGATGAACATGAATGCATTGAGAATGAAGTCTTTAACCTCCATTTATAGCTACAGATGAAAATGATTTTGATAGTAGGCCTTGACTTATGATTGGTGCTTTTAAGGAGATATTTCACCCAAGAAAAAAAAGAAAATGTTAGTATTATTTAATTTCAAATCCTATTTGCAGTTATTTTTTATGTGGAACCTTCAGATTATTTTCATTAAATGCAAATAGCGGTCAAATCTGTTGTTTTAAGTCATAATTCACTGCTTTCCTCTCTAGCTTTTAGATGAAATTTGACACTTTTCAAATGTGATTGCTTCTCAGGGTGAGTAAATGATGATTTATTTATAATAATTTTTGGATAAACTATTTATTTAATCAAACATTTTAAACAACCCCCATCTGTTTCTGCATAAATAATACATGGTGAATAAAAAAATAAAATGACATTAATAATGCAGTGAAGGATTGCAATCTATTATCTCCTACTTTATTCAGCTAAATTACTACTTGAATTGTCATTGTAAACAATGTATTATTTATTTTTTCAAATCATTAGTACACTCATGCTTCACACTTCATTAACACAAATAAGATCATGTTTATTCATGTTTACAATTAGACTCTATCATACTTCATAATAAGACACATAAGAGCTCATTGATGTATTGTGAAACATTCCTTGTACACTATCCGTACCTTTGAATTATGACTATGAATATATATTTTGTCATTAAACAACAACAATTAAACAATAAACAAACTATGCGAGCCCATGGGTAAATCAGTATGCGTGAAAGCTATGGGGTCTGTACTACTGTAATTGATTTAAATCATATTTACATAAATTTTGTACTGCATGTGCATTTGATTTCATAAGTGCCAGGCATCATTGTACTATCGCTTTTCACAGAGCAATTTCCTGGAGCTCTTCTTACCCAATGTTGTCTATAAAGCCCCCTTTCAGCCCTGTGAAAACCATAAGGCTGAATCTCTAACCGCCTCACTGACTGACAGCTTTGCTACTTGCCCTCACAGGGGGCACATAACAGTGGCTTTCAGTTTGTCTTGTTGCTTTATTTCTGGAATAGATTGTGAACGCATCAGCGAGTATTGTGCTGTGTTCAGGATGAGTGAGAATGACCTCCATCTCTCCCTTTGTATGCACTGTCAAAACGCCTCCCAGTCTTAAGAGAGGGTGGATGTGGCTGTGTATTGTCACTATGATTCATGGCATGAATCAATGTCTAATGATGAGATTTACAGAGAGGAACATCAAAGAAAAGATACTAGAGATTTGCAGGTGAAGTGGAACCATTCTTATTCACGTTGAGGGAATCTACCGTTTTTGCGGGAATTTAGATCTTCTATATATTAGGGATTGTGGTTATGTATTATTGTAAGTAATATCCAAGTATGATATCAGACTGAGGAGATATGAAAAATGACACCGTCTCAAATGCATTCCAAAGAAAATTACATGCAAAAAAAAAAAAAATAGACTAGTATTTCACAAGGAAACTCCAGTATTCGGTTAAAAACTAATGAATCACACAAAGCAACACAATACAGTTGTCAGTCCTGTATTTGAGTCCTTAAAGGGTTAGTAGTAAACACAGGAATGCCGGCTCATTATTGGACGATGCTGTTCACACGTGAGCACTACAACGCATACATGTGCTGCTGACCCTGGGGCGGCGTTCTGGTGTAGAACCTGGAAGTTCTGCTTTCTATTACTGACAACCGCTTTCTATAACTGACCCGTAAATGTTCAGAACTCACCATAGACTGAGTTTATGGTCTATACACTAGACCTCACCTTGGGGTTCTAAGCATGCGTCATAACCGCCGCCATCTTGGAACAGGGGTGTTGTCATAGGAAGTAGCTAGGGAACGCTGCTATCTCTGCCTTTACTTCGAATTCAT
The DNA here is from genome assembly GCA_030378365.1 of Hybognathus amarus. NCBI lineage: Eukaryota > Metazoa > Chordata > Actinopteri > Cypriniformes > Leuciscidae > Hybognathus > Hybognathus amarus. The sequence continues at coordinate 295,894 of JAQIUQ010001915.1, read as the reverse complement.
TGATGGTGGTGGACTTTTGTGCTGCATATGATGTTCACGGATGAAATCTGAACTAGGAAGAATGTTTAAAAAAACTTTTTTTTTCTGGAACCAATGATAAATACATGTCTGACCATTGGAACAAACCAAAAAAAAAAAACAAGATAAATCGCATTCATGATGATTTATGGTGATTTTATTTCCGTTAGACCTGAGTCTACATTGACGCTGATGCATTAAAGTGGAGGAGCTCCCCTGTTCCAAGATGGCGGCTCTATTGACGCATTTGTTTCAATTAACTGCCGTAGCCAAGGTGACGTCTAGTGTATATGTCTATGAGAACTCACAACCGCATTCTCAGGAAACCCTACGCTGTGAACGGAACCACAGTGAACAACTAGTTGTCTGTCATATCAGGACAGTGTGAGAGAGCCGCTATGCTAATGTGGTTTTGCTTCCAGAAACTCACAGCGACGGAGATATGACCTGACGAGCTTTAATACCGTGTTATGATCGAGATGCTACACAGGACGTGAGACACGAATGCGGTTAAAGGGGTCCAACTAGCACTTGTTACAATGAAGCTTCTGTCTTAAAAGATTAACTCTGGGGTTAATTGGACACTTGTCTTGTCAAATGTGATAAGCCTTTAGTTTTATAGACATCACCATCTTTGGAATTACTTTGGTCACTGTCACTGGTTACTGATAAAGGGTTAGTTCACCCAAAAATGAAAATTCTGTCAGTATTTACTCACCCCATGTTGTTCCAACCCCGTCAGACCTTCGTTCATCTTCGGAACACAAATTAAGATATTTTTGTTTAAATATCGCTCCTGCATACTAGTCAATAGGCTTCTTGAGGAATTGAAACTTGCTGGCCTCGAAAAGTTATTAAAGACATCATTAAAATAGTCCAAGTGACTACAGTGGCTCAATCTTAAAGGGCAACTCCACCCATTTGCATTAAGCTTTCCATTGTTAGAAACCCAGTTATACTATTGAATGGTCATGCAACACTTTATCATTTTCCCCTGAGACGAGAGAAATCTGCTATTTACCTTTCACTTCCTCCAACAATGACGCAAAAATCGTCATTTTACGTCATTGTTGGCGGAAGTGTAAGAGAGGGCGATTTCAGTAAAAAACTACAAGCCCGAGTCCCCACCCTTTCAAACCCGCCAATAGGGGGTTGGACCTATTGCGCTAACAGACCTATCACAGATCAGTGCCAATGCATTTGATTTCACTGGCAGAAACGTTTTGAAAATGTGGACGAAACTACTGAATACGCTGACGGATGCGTTATGGAGGATTAGGATTAACATTACACATCTTTTTTGGACGCTAAGCTAGCAGGCTCTTGTTCTGTGGAGAAAGCTGAGTAGTAGGGGTTACCGTCCTCTTTTTCCTGGACATGTCCGGCCGTCGATGTCCGGGATTCAGCTTTTAATTTCTGAAGTTGCCATTCATTGTTTACATGTAAGTTACAGCTTTTGTTTCAATCTAACTCAATTCCTTATGATTGGTGAATCTGACTGTTGTGTTTACATGAACGCCAAACAAGTGATCGGTTGATGCGTTTTAACATTGCTAAGAAAATTCCTGCTCCTCCGTGAGAGATACTGAGACCGGTAACTTACGTCTTAGGTGCCGCTCATCGGTAATCACGCCACCGGCCTCGCGCCGTCATCCAGACAGCCGGCACTCATCCCGGTCGACACAGTAAACCTGGCTCGTCTCGCGCCGTTTACATACAGCTCGCACTCGTTCCGCTTGCCACAGTAAACATGATGAATGACGACTGTAGAACGCAAAAGCCGAATCGCGGACATTTTGGGCGATCTCGAAACACATTTTCGGACAGACTCATCACGGAGAATCACTAGTAGACTGTTGTTTACATACTGCGAGGTTAGCGGTAGGCGTGGCCTCCTAGGGCAGCGAAGCAAATGAATTCTGGGAGTTGATGTTTTTCATTCACATAAGCCAAAAATACATTTTCTGTCTTTTCTCAGTCTAGAAAGCTCCAAATTAAAAAATAATTTCACATTTCTTCTACATAAATGACCCATTTTAAATACACATTCATCTTTCCAGAGGTGGAATTGCCCTTTAAGTTTACCAAACGACGAGAACACATTTTGTGCGCAAAAAAAATACAACAAAAATAGCGAACTTTATTTCAACTATTCATTTACTTCTCTCTCTGCCTCGAGTCAGGTTACAAGTTTAATAATGTAAGCTTCTGTTATTGTACGTCACACGCATCGCACACATGACCAGCGTCGGCCAATAGTGAGCCTACGTGTGATGTAGCTCTACGTTATCACACTACGTTAACTGACTAGCAACCCATGGAGAAGGAAGTGAATAGTTGAAATAAAGTTATTTTTGTTTGTTTTTGTGCACAAAAAGTATTCTCGTCGCTTGATAAAGTTAAGATTGAGTCACTGAAGTAACTTGGACTATTTTAACGATGTCTTTAACAACTTTTTGAGGCCGGCAAGTTTCAGTTCCTCAAGAAGCCTATGGACTAGTACGCAGGAGTGATTCAGCTCTCAGATTTCATAAAAAATATCCTAATTTGTGTTCCGAAGATGAATGAAGGTCTTATGGGGTTGGAACAACATGAGGGTGAGTAAATACTGACAGAATTTTCCTTTTTGGGTGAACTAACCCTTTAAGAGAATACAGGCTTGACTCTTGTGGCGCATTCATACAGACAGTAGTACCCTCCTGTTAGTTGCTGTGTGAACAGGACACTTGTGTGTAGATGTTTTATAGTGACATCCCATAGACATAATTATTTTTATACAACCCCTACCCCAAAACCTATCAAAAACATGATTTATAAGCCGTTTTCCTCATGGGGAACAAAAATGTCCCCGCAAGGACAAGGATTTCTGATATTGCCATCTAAGTGGGAACAAAGACTCAGCACATCACTGACTGAAGTGAATTCCAATTTCTGTTTACTTGAAGTAATTTACAACACCAACCAGTAGAGAAGATGGCAATAACAAGACTAGATGACTAACTCAGGATGCCATGAATCTAATCACGCATAATAGACGAATAGTAATAGATAAATAAACACAACAAAAAAAGAAGCAAACACAGTCCAGATCTGTTAGTTTACAGCCAATTATAACTAACTTACTAAGTTGAAAGAAGTTGTCACAATTTACAATGTATTTCACCCTGGTGCAGAAAACTGCCATAACATGTGACAGATCTGACATTTGGGGGTATATTGAGTGTGCAGGGGAGAAGAGTTTTTTTTTTTCTGGAGAGACAACTAAATTCACAATATCAGTCACACCCGTGCTGTCAGCACTGTAGGAGACGGACAACTTCAAACTTCTCCTCATTTCATTCTCTGCACCACCCAGTGGGCAGTTACTTAAAATAGAAGACAATAACATGCATGGGGCCCGTTTGAAGTGGCAGTACACGCTTGCCTGATGGAGTCTGATGCGTAAAAGCCATCTAATGTGTGTCCTGTTTTGCGGAGCATGCGGCTGCAAAATCAATAACCAATCGAACTGCATACATAATGCATACTTATCCAAACATCCTGTGGGATTTTCTAGGTTGATATGGTGATGTAATTTAGCTGCAGCGCATCATCCACAAGAAAATCTTAATATAACCTGAGATGTTATAAGCGATCTGCCACTTTAAGACGCCTGAAATGACACGGATGATCAGGTGAAAAGGGAACAACATGACAATGTGTATATAGCATCTCCCTAAGCCCTTGCCAAGATTCCTAATTCCCAGTGTTTGTTCACAAGGATTAGTGGGTGCTCGGCGCTCTGTAATTAAGCTCATCGAGTGCTCCCACTAATTCTTATCCAACCATGACAAAAGGCGGACAAATTTCTCGAATGACTCTACTGTTAGTCTTGCATGATTTAGATTCACTCTGCGCCGCCTGGTTACTCAAAGGTGAGGGGAACCACGTTATTAGCCAGTTATTCTGCAAATGACATTTTCCCCCGCCTTAGAGACATTTGAGATTTACACTCTAATTGCGACTAACTAGACAAGTGCCCTTTCTTTTGGCTTGACCTCACTGGCATTAATAGTTCAGATTAAATCAAATGTCATTCCACACGTAGGTAATTGAATTATATCTCTGTGTTCGCCCTGACATGTGCAGTGATTCATTTTCTTTTCCCCTTTTGTAAATCACCCTGGACTTCAATTTAGATTTGTGTCTCCCTGTTTTCACTGAGCGGAGGGAAAGGGATCGATGTGGTCGCCCCCTCAGCATCTGAGAGGGTCTTACTGCTCGCACAGCACGGTCGATTTACAGTGTGGAAAGCTGTTTCTTTTTTAATTCGTCGAGAAACAAACCATGAACTGTTACCGGACGTAGAGTCCATGTGCGTGTGTAACACTGACAGTGAGGACTGAACAATATGTGAGCGGTTGATGGCCATTTAGCTCAAGGCTAATGTATAAGGATAGCCATTTAATCCTTCAGAACAGAGACAGATCAAGTTAATGCACCCTGTCACATCCTCTTTGCCTCAAGACAACCCTGCTCAATGTAAAAAAGGCCCTCAGCAAACTCCATTCTGCTGGTTATATTATATCAATAGACTGCTCAGTGGCCAGTTCATGTGCTTCCAAACGGTTGCAATCTCATCTTTACTAAAATCACAGATGAAAATGTTTTATGACAAAGGTTATTTTTTGTTTGGTTGTGTGTTCGTCAACAACAAAAACAACATGCAAAAAAAAAACCCACAATGATAATGATAATTAAATCATTAAATTGATGCTGATAGAAATGAATATTGATTATATACTAGTATTTTTCAAAAATGTTAAAAAATTTCCATCAGTGTGAAATGTGTATACTCTATCTATCCACATTTCATGCTAATGGAAAAATTAAAACAATGAAAAAATTGACAATACATATATGAGCTTTAAGGCATAGTTCACCCAAAAATTTCAATTCTGTCATAATGTCTGTAACCAAAACATTTGAGAACATTCATACTATGGAAGTCTATGAGGCCCATCAAATCCTTGGTTCCCTTTCAGGAACTCCTACATCTCGTCGGAGGAGTTTCCAACGAATTGGGATCATGCTAGGGAGACCAATTGCCTTAGAGTGGATTAAAACCAGCCAATGAACATTGGCATGCAGGACTTGCATTCCACACCCCACCTGTGCACACACATGTATTTTTGCTTCTGAGCCGACCGGTTGTGTTCCGCTGAGTGGATGAGCTGCAACATTGGTATATCATCGTCATGCTCAACAAATCCGCTGTTTTCTCCGAGACCTCTCTGTGTTGGTGTGACAGTGCTTCAGCGATCTTCGGGTAACCAGCTGTTGCTTCACGTGATCTGCCTTTTTTCAAGAGCTGTCGTCACAGGTGGTATTCGGTTGAGTGCAAACAGCGGCCTTGCAGTTTCCCCGCTGTGTTGGCGCGTTACTTCTGTGTGCTCCAGCACAACAAGAAAGCATTTTCAGTGAAAAGAGCAACATGGGTGAAGATCGTGTCCTTTTCAGGATGACGTTTCACCCGTGATTCTGTTTCTGGATGCGGTTGTTTTCTGTCCTCATTTGACAGCCACGATCACTGTTTCACGTGCCTGGGCTTAAGCATGTTAAGACTGCGTTCGTTGGTGGTTTATGTTCTCTCATGAGAGCATGACCACATCGGCACGTTGTTCATCTTCCCTTACTCAGCGTGCCGTGTCCTGTCGAGCTGCTGGCTGACAGCGCAGGTTGTCACGGCAACCCAGCGTGTGTCATTCGGCACTCTAGATGCGTGGTCGAGACTCAAGTGCCTCAAACGAGGTGCAGTCCCTTTGCCAATTCCCTCATCTCGTTCCTCTTCTGGTGGCCACTGGAAAAGGTAGATACAGGCTGTGGTAGACACCATTACTTCCGCTAGAGCCCCCTCTATGAGGCGGCTCTATGCGTTGAAGTTCGAACTTGTTTGTCCCGCTGGAAAGACCCCCGAATTTACCTGATCAGGGTCGTGCTTAACTACCTGCAAGATGGGTTGGAGCGAAGCCTGTCTCCCTCAACCCTCAAGTGTATTTTTCCACAATAGCTGCTTATCACGATGCAGTAGAAGGTAAGTCATTACGAAAGCAGGACCTGGTCATCAGGTTACTTAAGGGTGCCTGGAGGCTAAACCGCCTTGCAATCCGCACCCCATACCCTCTTGGGACTTAACTCTAGTGCTCAGAGCACTCCAGAGGCCCTCTTTTGAACCCCTACAGAGAGTTGAGTTAAATATCCTGTCTATGAAGACAGCTCTCCTGTTGGCTTTGGCTTCTTTTAAGAGGGTAGGGGATCTGCAGGCATTTTCAGTCAACGAATCGGGCCTGGTGTTCAGACCAGGTCTTTCCAACGTTGTTCTGAGACCCCGGATTGGGTATGTGCCCAAGGTTCCTACCACTCCATTTGTAGATCAGGTAGCGAATCTGCAAGTGCTGCCCCGGATGAGCACTAAGCCTTAGCTTTCCTTTGTCCCGTCCACGCTCTGCATTGTTATGTGGACAGAACGCAAAGCTTCAGGACCTCAGATCAGCCCTTCGTCTGTTACGGAGGTCAGCAGAAGGGGAAGGCAGTTTCTAGGGGTGCAACAATGAATCGATTTTTGTGTTAGTCCATTTTTTATTATCATTATTATTATTATTATTAATTTAACAGCTCAGGGATGTTCAAAGAGCATTGTGCACTTCGATTTTTTGAAATATTTTTTGCACTGGGAATTTGCACTGTCAGTTCTGTTTTTGAATAAAAATAATCAACAGATTAATCGATTATTAAAATAATTGTTAGTTGCAGCCCTAGCTGTCTCCAAGCAGAGGTTAGCCCACTGGTTAGTGGACGTGGATCCCAGGACGTGCCTTGCCCACCTAGGTTGATGGCACACTACAGTAGGAGTGTCGCCTCCTAGTGGGTGCTGGCACAGGGTGCTTCGCTGACAGACACCTGTAGAGCTCCGGGCTGGGCAACACCTAACACGTTCGCTAGATTCTATAGCCTCCATGTTGAACCTGTTTCCCCCATGTACTCGCTATGGCCAGTAGTGCGAGGAACTAGGGCATGTTGGCTTGCCCCATGGGCCGGATACGTGCGTCTTTTTGCTCCGTTGGTTCCCCAACAAACGGTTAACCTCGTGAGTTCCTCCATCACCCCTCTGGCACCAGGCGAGGCGGATCGCCCGGCGCAAGGTCTATTACCTCTCGTAGGAGTTGTTATTAGATTAGGTGGCCTTAACAGTGGTCCCTATGGTGACCCATTTCTTCCACGTTCCAGCTACCCTCCGGGTTAGCCCCAGCACCATGGCGTTTCACTAGGGATCCCAATTGATTGGGAACTCTGCCGACGAGATGTAGGAGTTCCCGAACGAAAGGGAAAGTCTATGTTATGTATGGTAATCCCTGAATTTCATCCCTGAATCTTCATCTACCCTCATCTTGTCCCGTCGCCATGCTTGCTGTACCTTCGTGGAGGACTTGAAACCATCTGGCTCCTCAGTGTAAAGCATATGTGTGTGTGCTCGCTTCTGCTTTATACCCGCACTGGCGGGGTGTGGAATGCAAGTCCTACATGCCAATGTTCATTGGCTTGTTTTAATTCACTCAAAGGCGATTGGTCTCCCTAGCGTGATCTCAATTTGTTGGAAACTCCTCTGACGAGACGTCTCCGTTCCCTCCTCAGGGAACGAGGGTTACCATATGTAACCAACACGTTATCCATATTTTTTTAAATATCTTCTTTTGTTTTTCAGCAGAATAAATTAATTCATACAGGTTTGGAACAACTTGATGGTGAGTAAATTATGACAGAATTCGATGCAATTATTGTATATTAAAAGTTACTGTGATGCAACAATAATGCCAACACAGAAGACAAGTAACATGTTAGCCTAAAACATGTAAAAATGTAACCAGTTTTAAAGCATGAAGTCTTTACTGTAAGTAGCCAATGCACAAACCAACCATCAAATTCAGTTCAGTAAGTAACTTTCCACAACAAGAACAGTATCTATACTTTCTTTCTGTTCATGTTCATATATCTTTTATGTTCATAATATCTATTCAGATTCTTGTGTCCTTTCTAGAAGAAAAGCAATAACATGAAAAACGTGGTTGACCCAAGCCAATGTCTGTGATAACAGCACAGTTGTGCGTCACTGCCTCAAGTCCCTCAGATCCTTACAAAGGTTTGAGAAAAGTCTACATTGAGTGGCTGTTGTAATTCTCAGAGAGACAGGCCTGCAATCTCCAGTTTCCCAGACACAAATCCTGCTTATCTGCTGAGGGGTGTCCTCCCTCCAGTCCCTCTCTACGGTCCAATCCCATGAGTTTCACCAGCTAAGCGCAACCAACCAAGGGGACAAAAAAGCAGAGAATTATATCACACAGTTGCTAAAGCGACCAATGAAAAGCCATGTTTGGGAAATTATCTTTGGATTTGACTCTTCTGTATGTTACTGTATGAAACAGATGATGATGCATGCATAACAGGCACATCTAAGTGTCGACTTCCAGCTTGTTCCACGAGAGCTCCTTAAACAACTTACATGAGCAGAATTTGTCATTTATGGTGTCAGCCGCTACCAGTTTCAGAATGCATAATGCAAACATGCCATCTCTTTGTTATAAAAGATCTGAATCCACATTGAAAAGACACAGCTTGGTCTGCTTAAACTCTTTCCCCGTCCCATTGGACCAATGGAAGGTGCCAGGAGATGAGAATCTGGATTTTGTTCATCACTTGCAGATGGTAGCCTATAATGAGTTTCTGGCCAAACAGGACATGGTAGATTTAAACAGCTCAGAAAAGCGTTCCCCAAGCAGGACAGCATGCCAGATTGCAAAGATGTTGAGTGGGAGCTTTTAGCCATTGCATGTTGGCACACTAGGAATTTGCCACAAAATTTTGTCACAAAAACATGATCTAATTGTGTAAATATCAGATATCCATCTTATACTTGTGTTGTTATTTTTTTATAGTAGCTGATTTAATTTCCCCTCATGTTTTCATACAGCTTTCTCACACTGAATTTGCATTTGGCATTGTAAGTGGTATTACTGTATGTAAATGTGAGGGAATCATTTGACAGAACATGATTGTGATGACGCCCATTGTATGCTCGTTAATTTTAGTTGCCAAGACAACCTACAACTGTATTGTAGTCTCTCTGAAATCATTCCATAATCAAATTCACATCAAATGCACATCACTCAACATCCTGACATACACCGATTATTGATTCTGCACAATGTCTGCGCTGCATGAAGGACTACCGTCAAATTAACAAGATCTCAGAGCATATATCACACTCCAGTCTGTTTGAATTTATCGCACCTCACTACATCCAAATCAGGTTTCTCAATTTGTTCTCAAGGACTGATGGGTTATTAAAAATGAACAGGCATAAATTATAAAAATGGTTCATGGATTTTCATGGGATGGGTTTTGATGACAAATGTTCTAGCGTGTGATGATTATGACAAACTGGCAAAATATCATAATTCACACCACCTCCTCAAATCTCATCCCTAATGATATAAGTGATGATATGTCATCTTAAACTACTGAGATAGCTGACACACATGACAGCCATTGTTCATTAGGTTTGATAAAATGTCCCAGGTAAAATGAAGCTCTTTTCCAGGATAATACACTGGGCCACTCATAATTTTTCGCCATCTTGCGAAATATCAGAAATACAATACACAGGCATTTCGATGAGAGTCTGTTCTTGCAAGTATTATTCATGATTTCATGTTGATGTCAAAAGAAATATGAGGTTTATTAGTTTCCTGGTGCTTTGTGTGCTTCATTATTTCGCTGTGACAGTTTAGTCTGGAAGGGGGGGGTGTTTTTCATTAAACGCTTGTATCAGATGCTAATGGCAAATGTGGGGAGAGCAGGAAATTAAAACCTACATCAATACGTGAGAGGCCTTCCACAATAACACATTCCAGCCAGACTTTCAATTCAATACAAGCTACAGTGCAAAACATATACAGCCGAATGTTTTCTATTCCGTTTTTATTGAATGTACGAGTGACAAAATCCACCTAGTGTTTTGGTGTGTGTCAGTGAGGATATTTCAGCAAGAAGACTGATGGTATTCGGTGGTAATGTAAACCTATCGCAAACTATTTCGCGATCACTTCCACACATTCATCAACTCACCTCCATCCTTTTTTCCCTTTTTCATTACAGCTGATAGGAGAAAGAACACAAAACACATTTGGGCCCTCTGCGCTCCATAAAGAATATAATCAATTCTTTATTATTACATTCGGGAGGCTTGAGGGCTGTCAAGCTGGGGGAAATGATATTGCTGGAGACTAAGAGAAGATAAATTCACGAGTGGAGCTTTTGCTAATGGCGAATGGTATCTGGCACTGTCCGGTTTGTCTGAGTCACGTTACTGATGATGAATGGCAGGCCGACGACAACCCGTGGCGCGCCTCTGTTGACAACGTGACAACATTCAAAGGTAGCATGATAGCAAGAACAGATATCAAACCGTTTCCTCTCTCGAGATCCCATGGGATCTCAGGAAACGCACATTAACCAGCCCTCCAGACAGGTGGTAAATCCTCTTGACGTGTTTATACTTATTTTATAGCCACAACAACCACATTAAAGGATGGCAGCTGCTGGAGAGCCAGTATTTCAGCAAGTCTGCCTATATTTGTGTGATGACGGTCTCCATGGTGACCTGAGAGGCAGCATCTTTTAGAGGAAGTTGCCAGAGACAATGAAGCATCGCTCATCAAAGGAAACTAGCATTTGCACATCATGTAGGAAATAATCAAGCAGTGTCTGGAGACATGTTCACACTGCTATCAATAATTCTTCGAACTCGGCTTTATAATAACTGACAGCTCCTCTGTTCTCCCACATGCTTTTCGGTAATTTCTCTTTTCTCATCTGCAAAAGTGAGCGATGGCTGAGCACAAAAGAATCAATATGGCAGAAAACAAGGGAATCGGACAATTTTATAGCTGCGGTAAGCTAATCTAGGACTGGGAGTCGTTCCATTAAACTCAAATATGATTCCTCCAGGCCCAACTTCTGTCATCAAATGCTAGACATTAATTGGTTTATCAAAGGTTAATTGCTCAATAGATACTAGGCTGTTGGAGTTTAATTGTGCCATTAAATGCACTCGCTGGAGCCCAGGTTCGGGTAATGGATTTTGTCATTTGAATGAAAATATTATTTGATGGCAGCTGGACTGATAACAGTGTTGAGCATTGACGGGTCCGTGTCCACTCACAAAGTGTCTGTCACACAGGGACAACACGCAGATGCGCATGAGTACACATGCTCGCTGCAAACAGAGATGGTATTTAGCTATGCTATCTAAATATAATATAGACTCATTCTTCACTGTGGCAGAATTGTCTTCCTCTGGCAGATTTTAGGAATGCATCTGCGTCTGCCGTTAGGGTGTAACACGTCAAAATGGGATGAGGAAATTGCATGAGCCACGGTTGGGCAAAATTCTGAATTGGACTGACTCCCTTTCAGTTCATGAGTGTGAATTTGAATTAAAGTGGCCATGTTTGACGGCAAATTGAATTGGAACATGAAGAGGAGTTTACTGAATTGCAATTCAAAGAAATTCAACATAAGGAATTTGGGGAAGCTAAGTGTTTCTCCGGCCCAGTCCACAAACGTCCACAAAATTGTGTCTCAACATAAATATATATATATATATATATATATATATATATATATATATATATATATATATATATATATATATATATATATATATATATATATATATATATATATATATATATATATATATTTTTTTTTTTTTTTTAATATTTAAATGAATTTGAATTTTAACCTACATCCTTACATTTGAATCCGTTTTGCAATTCTGAATCCTATTTGCTCCCTCATGTCAAAACCAGGAATTGAAAGATAAATTTAAAGGCGTTTTGAATGGTGCACAATTCTGGCATGAAAAAAGTGACTGATGAAAAATGCAAAAAATACATTTTATATATATATATATATATATATATATATATATATATATATATATACATGTGAGCTTTACTATTCAGAAGTATTATCCTTTTTACTTTAAAGAAAAATTCAGTGTCTTTTGCAACATTTTGTGCGTTTTAGCCTTACAATTTCCAAACCTATTTTAGTGTGCACATTGCTGGGAACTCAACCGAACCTGTGACTGGACCGTTGCCAACACCATGCTTTACCCCATTGAGCTACAGGAACACAAACCTGCAAGAAGCATTGTTGTGCCAACAATATCCCTCTCATTTTTTTGTTACCAGCATCTATAACGATCACTGGGTCATCCTCAGCACAATTATTTCAAATAATTGACCTTGAATTGTTTCTTCCAAACAACCATTCTTCTCTTCCATGCTTAATTAATCAGGACATCCACAGTAATTAATCTCAGAGGAGAACTGATTATGTGGCATAAAGCGATGGGTTTGTATTACACTGCTCTGTGGGCATCAATAACCAAATGTTAAATGAGTGGAAATGCAAAAAAATAAAAAAATAAATAAAAAACTAACAACAACGCTTTCATGATTCCTAATGGTTTTGGCTGGGGTCCCGGACAAATAAAGCTTTCTAGATAAATGAATAACTGCATGATGTGTTTATTACATGCGAGTTATAAATTGTGGTCATTCCTTCAGGCAAAAACTGGATTCCTTATATGAAGTATGTTTTTATGTCCTCATTATAAAGCATACATCTCTTGATATTTTAATACACACAATTCTTAAAGATGGAAATCATATTAGTTTTCTCTTATTTCCATACTGATAAGCCGAAGGCTATTTTCGTGATTATGACTAAAAAGAGGTAAATGGCTGATAAAATATTCTGTACTGTTTTGTAGTGAAATCACTGAAAATTCAAACCCCCTCCCCTGACTTTATACATACAGTATATTAAATTTCATACTAAAAATTATAATGCACATTATGTAAAAAATATATTAATTTTGATATTTGTTAAAATTGCATTTAATTAATTATTAATTAATTAACTGTTACTTGTATTACTTGTAACTTATATTACCTGTAAGTTAACTTCATATGGCAGCAAAGGCAATCTAAATGTAAAAGGGGGGAAATGATAATGGACAATTAATATGACTAATAAGTAGCGATAAACGATATGGTACAGATATATGGTGCATCCCTTTCCAGATACACCTAAAAATGTAAAAAATAATAATAATAATATATAGTATATACCAAACCGATCTCGCGACCAAATAGTACGAATTCGACGAATGATTAAAAAGTGGCTAATTCATAACAATTCATACGACCTCACTCGTACGAATTATAGTACGATTTGGCTAAATTGTACATATTTTACGAATTGGCCAATTCGTATGAATTCAGTATCGAATGACCTACCCCTACCCCTTATATATATATAAGACAGTGTGGTAGTCAAGACCAGCTCACTCGAGTTCGAGTTCGAGACCATAGAGGGTCTTGAGTTGCAGAACCATAGAGAGTCGAATCTGAGTAGAGAACCAGAGAGGTTGGATAACCAAAGGTTGGTTACCAAACTTAAGAGATATCTTCAAGAATATGTAAAATATTTGGTGGTAACAATAAAATTGGGACTCAAACGTCCTCATACTCAAACAGTAAACCAAATAGACCATGGAATCATGTACACTGTAATGGTAAAAAGGCCACATAGTGGTGTAAAGGTAATTTTGTTACAATTATGACTTACAATTATTACAATCAGTTCTGCACAAGAAAGTAATCATTGGACATTTCAATCAAACAACAATTTAAAGAAATATTAACATACAGTAATAATCATGAGATATTTTGAATGGGACTTGAGTGGACTCGGGAATAAGTTTGAGTTCTAGTATGTTTGAGTGCGAGTCAATTCCGATGTCAAAATGCACACGAATCCCATGACCGAGTCCGAGTCCAAGTCTCGAGTACACAACAATGACATAATATGGTAAAATATGATCTTTCAGCTGATATCTTCACGAAGGCTAACGTTAGCTCATCCATTAGGCTACTAGGCTACTTCAGTTTCCATCTAATGTAAAAATCAAGTTATAAATAGTTTAAATGCCCAAACTTGACCAGAAAAAGTCTGATATACTTTTTATATAAAGGATTTTTATATTTAAAGTACTTTAATGTCAAGTCCCAGGACTCTGCCTTCCCCTTGGACAGCATACCAAACACACATACTCTTTTACTCTTTATTTGCAAGCTTAAACTCGTAAATTTTTAAGTTTCAGAGCTCAAAAGTTACTGCTTAACAAGAATGATCCACTGTGTGAAATGAATGTAGAATGTGTTTTCGAATTTTAGAATGTAGGTAGCAATAGTGGTGGCAATTCCACCCTGCCATTTACTGTTCAAGTCAAACATGCCATCCAAATAAAAGCAAACATTGGGAACAAAGGCCCCGCGCTCCAGGAATTAGCATCGTGAGCGAGGTGCCAGCTGTGTTTGCTGTCGCCACAGAGGTGCAATGAAACGCTTGACAGTGTGTCACATCTAACCACGGCAATTCTGCCGACGCTGCAACGCTCTACTCCTGACCCTCGATACCATAAAAGAAGTACACGCTTTCCATTTCTGCAGCGCTCACTACCTGTCAATCTACCTATTCAAAGGTTTACCTCTCCCTGTGAGAGCCAGTTCCTCCATCTCTCCATTTGGTTGTGCCTTTAAGTGTCACTTCGGTTTAGATTCTACCACAGCCCTAGAACCGAACAAAGAGAGCTCCCACAGAGGGTTCGGTGGGGTGGAGCAGACCTGCTGTTTCATTAGCACTCCAGGGAAGTGCTGGTTCAAAAAGAAGCCTTGCGTCACACTGTTGATCCCTTCAGCTACATCAAAGAGCAGTTGTGATGATTGCATGGGAGATTAAATGCCACACTGGGCACTCAAAGTGTGGAGAGAAGTTGTCTGTTCACGTAAACATTTAGCATGCTAATTGGAGTAATGGCCATCTGTACGTATACAATATCTGCAGTCCAAGAGATTTTTTGCTTTAAATGCCAGTTTTTATCATTCAAAAGCCCAGGGAGAGAGGGTAGAAGAAATGATGATACTTTGGCAAGAGGGTATGAACTACAGCATCTGTTGGGAAATAAACCAATGTTTGTTAAGGACTTCAGGAAAACAACATCAGTGTAATATAACTCGACACCACACGAAAAAAAAATTCAGAGTGGTGTAGATAAAAATGGAGAGATTACAAAATAAAAGACACAACCTTAGCAAGACAGAAAACTGCAGACTCTATGAAATGCTAGCTGTCTGTAGCAGAACACTCCAAAGCTCATGGACTACAGCACAGTCTGAAAGAGAAATGTGAGACACAGACACACACACTTTCCCACTACTGCTGCATTTGAAAAAAATTCATTTCCAACTCCCCCTCTCCACAAAGTCTCACATTTATTTTTAGCTCTTTGCCTGGGAAGCATAAGAAGAACGTTGAAAGAAAATTCATTTCAACCCCCAATAGTGGTTAAAACGTATTCCTCTGAATATGTTTACCCGTTTAACACTGGTATCGATTACGTTTATCATTTAGCTCCACCTCCACTTACCCCAGCCAGTGTTGAGGACAAATATTCTCTCCCAGTAATCCAAACAGCCTAATAATTCAGCATGATAGTTGAGGTTCTGTAAAAAGGGAGGCTTTTCTTTCAGGTCCAGGGTAATTTAACATAGATCACAATGGGCAGCTCTCACATTTAACGTGGTGCTTGCTCTTATACACTTGATTGCATTCTGCTGACTGAGCAATGGGCGGTTTCTTGCCCTTTTACTTCCACTGCAGCCTCCTTAAAAGACGCTGTGACCCAGGAGGTCAAAAATATGTGCAGAAACTTGGTGACGTTTGTGGCACCTTGCTACTGTATATGAGCACACACACACAAAATGTGAACATGATTACAAAAGGCTAAATGGGCTTAAAAATGGTCCCACTTGAGATATTTGAGGTGATTGCCACAGAAATGAATTGAAAAATATGAAAAAAATATCGAAAATACACAGCAATTCTGGGGTACAATGGACAAATCAGCCACAATGAATTAGTCTTTGATAATGACTACATTTATATCCATATACAAAACCTAATAAACACAAGTAATTACGTCTGAAAATACTCTTAAAAACTTTTTGGTCCTTTTGGACTGCCAAGGATCACAAATGTGACCCCAATGTGAGGAATACTAGACGGTTAAAGGTCCCCTGACATGGGGTTATTTTATTATTTTATAATGTTCCCTGGGTTGCCCTTATATTGTTAGTATATTTTTTTAGATTAAACATAGTCATAATTTAGTAATAAAAGGCATTTTTCCTAGCCTGATTTTAGCCTCTGATTTGAGCGCTCTGTTTGAAGGGGCGTGTCTGCTGTGGGATTCAGTGTAACTGCCCACTGCTGTGATTGGCTGACATGCTTGCATATAATAAAGCAACATATTACATGTGAAACTCTTTAGAATACTTTTACTACAGCTATGCATTTTTACTATTACAGCTATTGAGATTACCGAATCGTGAGAAGTTTTTGAAATATTTAGATCTATTCCCATCACATAAATGTTGCCGTGATGAGCATTGAGCAAGCAGAGGTCTGTTGATTACGAGAATTAAGATCTTATTCATTGCAACACAGTTTCTGCACTCTCTCTAATGCTTTCACCAATGCAAACACGATGATGTACATACAGTAAGGGCTTTGTTGTGCAGTGTTACGTGCGTCATTGATTTTCATAACGAGTTCTCCAGATAAACTCGCGCTGTGAGGAAAGATTGTTCTTTGATCGCTTTCTGTATAATTTGATCACAATTTAAATAAGATTATTTTCATCCTACTAAAAGAAACGATGTGAAGTTGATATTTTAGTCACTGGCTTGACTTATGCATCAACAGTATTGAACGATTTTGAGAGAACGATTACCTGTCTGAATTTGAACAATTGGCAACACATCAGAAATTGTTGCTGGGTAACTCAATCGAACTTCCTGTTCCTAGTTCATTTTCTCATGGGCGAGCCAAATTTTCCAGACGGGCAAAGCAGAGAAAGGGGAGGTAATATTTTCTCGTTATAATGTAATAACGAGGAGATTCAAGATCAGTGCATCTGAGTTGCAGAGAAGAGAAAATAGCCAAAGCTAGGTTTACACCGATTGAAAATTCTAGACACAAGGGGACTAAATACAGGGTAGGGGAACTATTAACGTTAAAAAAACTCAGAAAGTGAAAATTTAATGTCAGGGGACCTTTAATAAAGCACCCAAGTGTCTCAGAAAAAAACAGTTCATGCAGTTCAAGTGAAAAATTAAATAAATAAGCAATTTTTGCCCAGAGAGCCCAGTGCTACACATTCCAGTATGTCACAGAAATGCTGTAGAAACACCAGGAGAGTCAGGTGAATATTTGACTGGCCACCTACAGTATTTGCCTTGGTTGAACTTTTTCTTTGAGAGACAATCAGTCACAGGTAAAACCAACCCGATTTCATGACCAAGTCGATTACGAATTCGACGAATGATTAAAAAGTGGCTAATTCGTAACAATTCATACGACCTCACTCATACGAATTCAGTACGATTTTGCTAAATCGTACATATTTTACAAATTGGCCAATTCGTATGAATTCGATACGAAATTACCTACCCCTTACCCCGCCCTAAACCTAACCATCACGTGGGTTTAGACAAATTGTAAAATTTGTACGAGTAAGGTCGTACGAATTAGTACTAATTAGACACTTTTTAATCATTCGTCGAATTCGTACGAATTGGCGCAAGAATAGTGTTGGTAAAACATCTACCACAATACAATGAAATGCATAAAAAAATACATGCTTACTTTTGAACGGCCTTTAATTGGCTAGTCATTATGGTGTAGTTTTGACATCTACCAGCAGAGGCACTAACAAAACAATTCCTGACCCTTGGTTGTGACTGACCAGCCTTTGGGATTGTACTCTTTTTTCACACTCTCTCCTCACAGTCAAGCTTGTAGTAACCTAAGTGAGAACATACATGTTATCTATACATAGGGTAGCCTAAGGCTGTGTTTTAAAAATGGGTGACAGGGTATCTCAGCCTATCTACTCCGTGTGCAGCCATCTGATACATGAGCTGGTTTGTAGTTTGAGTGGAGAGAATGCAGGTTAAGACCATCACAAAAGGTAGAAAACTCCATCTTTATTGACCTGCTGCTCTTAAAAAGAGGCAATTGATCATGTTAAAAACACTCGCATTAAGGCAAAGGCGCTTAGGATGTTTCTCTAAAACCTTGCACAGGGGATGGTGCTAATATGGTGAATCTTAAACGTATAATAAGCCAGATCCAAACAGGCATTAAACACTATCGCTCACATAAACCATTCCAGCAGAACAAAAGCAGTATGTGCTGGCATATGAACAATCGGATAGTGTTTAGCCATAATAACAATGTAAAAATAGTGGGAGGCATAAATGGGATCTGCTTTTATGCTAGGAAGACACATAATAATGCATAGCTTGGATCGGTGGAGTTCGTCTCCGCCGCCAAACTCTTTATTATAAGATGTGGGCTCCATGGGAGCTGCTGTACGTTATCAGCGCTCATCAAAGACACTGTCAAGAAAATGTAAAACTGGGACTTTCAGAGGCTGTCTCAGACGCTGTGCACATTTAAATGAGACAGCCTTATTAATTCTTAAAAAGCTAGGCAGCTTCCTTTTCCCCCTCCGACTAATTTTGGCACATTTAGGAACGATAAAAGCTCTGTCACCCTCAAAAACACATGCGGATGGTCTCGGCTATTCTTGGACTCTAATGAATGCTGTCTATTTGTGTATCTACAACTTGAACATCTAAAACAGGGTGTCTGTCTGTGAGTTTATATATACAGTCAAACCAAAAATTATTCAGACACCAGATATCATTTTGACTATAGTGCATGGACTTTAATAAAATAAAGTAATAAATAAGTAAACTGTGACATATTTTACCCAAAAATTCTCCATACAGTGGACTCAGTAAAATGTATTAAACAAAAATGAGACCAAAAATTATTCAGACACTTTGACCTGGCCATGTTTTTCTTCAGTGTTTTTTCTTTAATTGCTAATGCGAACTTTCTACACCACAGACTGAACAAAATTAAGCATTGCTTGGTGATTGGTTGAACTAAATTAGTATTATCTAATTGTGTACTTAAATTTAACAGCTCACAGCTATAATTCATTTGTGAGACAGTCTAACAGAAGGATGGCAAAACAGTTTTGATAACTCTGAGTTCTTGTCATATTTTATTACCATTTTCTTAACTATAGTGAAAAAAGTGATAATGTGAGAAATGTTGAAGGTGTCTGAATAAATTTTGTCCTTGTCCAAACTTTTGAATGATATACAGGCCTAAATATATGGGCAAGGACACATTTTTGATCAAAAGTAAATACTTTTACATCGTTACAAAACATTTCTATTTCAAATACAAGCTGTTCCTTTGAAATTTCAGCAAAGAATTCTGAAAAAAAAGTCCACAAACAAAAGCAGCACAATTATTTTCAATATTGATAATAAATCTTAATTTCCATATTAGCATGTGACATTAAAGGCTGGGATAATGGCTGCTGAAAATTCAGCTTTGCTATCACAGTAATAAATAACATTTTAAATTGTAATAAGGGACCTCTTTCAAAAAAAATAAAATCGTTGACACCCCAGACATTTGAATTGTAAATCAATGAATTACATGACTAATGGCTTGGCTGTCAGCCTATCTATTCAAATATTAATAACCAAACATGAAAGTTACATTAAACATCAAGGTGTCTAAGGCATTCCAGGTTTTCTACTGTGAGTACTGTGAAAAACTCTGCATCAATTGTCTAAATGGTTTATAAACATTGTGACTTAACAAAGTTAAAGCTAATGTGTGTATTGTTGACTCGCTGCCCTACAGGCAATGACTTCATAGGCAATGTTTGCTAGACTTGTAGTCAAGACGGCCTAAAATGAGACCAAGACACTACCAAGACCAGAGGGTATCGAGACCAAGACAAGACCAAGACCAAGACAGACCAAGTCGAGACCAAGACCGAGACCAAAAAACAGACTAGTGTTGTTGAAGCAAAGCAATAACTTGTAAGATTTTGTTTTGCATTGCCTGTCTATCTCTACCGATTTCGAAGTATCCAAATGAATCCATTCTGTAACTTTTAAATACATAAATATTTTTAAATATGAAATTATAAGCTTTGTGCAGGAACCGAAAGTTGGTTGTTTTGTCGCTATGTCTGTCAGTTGTGCAGTTACCCAAAATCTCCTGAATGAAGTTAAATCCTATCATGTCACTGATAGTGTTTTACTAAATATGAATACATCAATAACTGTACATGGTATGTGTTTCTTAAATCAAGTGATCAAAGTGCTTGTTGCCGCTGCGATCAGTGTTTTCTCATGTGGCTCGCGCACGCCGTGTCTTCATTCGGACGCGCCTCAATCAGTTGCGGATATCGTCGCGGATATTGTAGTATTGGATTGCTAAATCCCCGACCACTATGTCGGTCTGAGACAGCGAGACCTAGACAAGACCAAGAGGTCCGAGACCAAGACAAGACCAAGACCAAAGACCGTCAAGACTGTGACAAGACCAGGTCTCGAGACATACATCACTAATGTTTGCACATGAAGGTACCTAGGGTTGGGTATCGTTTGAATCTGAACGATTCTGATTCTGATTCCTTGTTTCGAATTACAGTACCTAACGATTCCTGATTCCGATTCTTTTAAGAGGCTGGGTCAAAAAAGTTTAGCTAACCTTGCTAACCAATGGTGTTTCTGAAGGAAATACTCCTTTCTGAAGGAAATACTCCTTTTGTCACAAATTTAGCATTTTGCCGAGATTTCGTTATTTTTAGAAAAGTGAAGCCACACTTTGGACCGCCGACATAAGCTACTCATGTTGACTTGCACGGTTATGCCAACACTTCCGGTAGACGCTTCTTCGTTGGTGTTGTTCAGCGGTTTCTTCTCCTGGTCGGCACACTGTGAATATCGAAAATAGGAATCGAAATTTTAACTTTTGAACGATTACGGAAAAACGAAAAGTTAGTCCCGGTTCCAAATCGATACTCGATTCTCGATACCCAACCCTAAAGGTACCTCACGAAACTAATTTCAGACAGGCTTCTGAGGCAGTAGTTTAATGATATTACTACTAAATGAGAGAGCTTTGGTGATAACTACACAAATATTTAATTTACTACAATACAGAAATAACATCAAAAGTAGAAAAAGTAGTTCTGACCACCAACCGCAAATTTCAGAAGTCATATTTATTTTTTAGCTCAACCAATTCACGGAATGGAACCCATGGGGTTGTGGGATTTCAAAGGTAGAGAAGGATACATCTATGCTGCCATCTCAGGAGACAGAAAGAAAAGCTAACATTGGATTTGGACGTGCCTTGCCTTGTGCCATCCTCAAAAAAGGCAGCATTTTTCAGCTTTCGGATATAGCCAGTGGCTCAACCAATGCAGTGAGTTTGGGGCGGACTTATCTGTTTGGCTTGACCAGTAGTAATCGGGATAAGTTCAGGGAAAACCTGTTTGAAAACAATCAATTGGCAATGCTGATGCAGAAATTACAAACTTCAGTTTTAAAGGTAATGATGCACATGACAGTCAAAATTGCCACACTTGAATGTCAGACCCTTTCAGGCAAATATATCATTCCATAGACAAGAAATTCCAATTCAGCTCATTGAAAACACATTAACCCACCCGGATTACAAAGCAAATAGATAAAGTGTGGCACAAGCATTTCCTCTGAGCTCCCAATGATGCTGAGATTTGTTCAAGCCATCACGGCCATTTAAAAAAAAATTGCTACATTAAGACGTGTGTCCTGCTCAATTTAAATGGAAATGGGGCAGCCTGGAAAAAGAAAAAACAGTGGAGAGAATGCTGACTTTGAGGAAAGCTACAAATGAGAAAATAAGGTGATTAAATTGGAGAAATCTCTTGTCAATACAAATGTAAATGAATTTCTGCAGTCTGTTTATCATCCATGAAGGACAGTGCAGAATGGGAGCGAGGGCTGTTGCATATTCATTGTACAGTAGAAGGGCTCTCCTAGTCGGCTATAAAGAAAGAGAGGTCAAATGAATATGGAGAGGAGCTGTAGTCATGACCTCTTTCTCCGAAACAAACCTTTCTCCCTGAATAAACTCTCTTGAAGGTAGGGGGTAAGAGCTGCACAAGGACTTGTTTTCATGGGGAAATGGATCGTCCAATATTTGATGTGTTGCTCAACTGCGGAGTTGTACTTTCTGACATGGGACATCAAAGCTCTCATTATCTTAATTAGATATACTTCAGAATCTATTAGCATCAGCTGCTTTGCACATCTAAGGGAGAATCTAAATGTGCTATTGAAAACAGATTTTGAAATGCAAATTTTGAGTCTTTAATTGATATAATTTATAGATTGATAGGCTTTAGTGTTTTAGTGGACTTGGTATCTCATTAATAATCCCTAATGAGTCTCAAGCTAATACTTTCTGGAGGGCCCCCTTTTTACCTGACATCAAACTTAAGTACATTTATTCTAAATTAAATATTAATATTTTCTTCAAAATTCATTTTTACAATCTGAATAAAGTCATCTTGGCCAGCAAACCTATCTAGAACGAGGATGTATTCAATCCCCCCACCCAAATATTGAGAGTATCTTTAAAGAGATGGTTTATCCTATTCTGTCATCATTTACTCAGCCTCGTTTTGTTCCAAACCTGTTTGATTTTATATCTTCTGGGAGACATAAAAAACATATTTTGATGGATATTTAAACTTTTTGTTCAAATAATGAAAGTCAGAGGGGTCTAAAACAACACTGACATATATAACTATCTTCCTTTGTGTTCCACAGAATAAAGACATACAGGTTTAAAACAACATGAAGGTGAATATACTATGGCAGAATTTCAGTTTTTGGGTGAACTATGCCTTTATAGAGGGTATGAAGTCATCGTTGGCCGGAATGACTCAGGGTTACGCCCACTGAGGGGCAAAAAGACTGAGTGGTTGCATTGGTTTTCAGAGTGAATGCCACGAAAAACATCTAAAATGGGAAAAAGCTATGAGATTGACAGTACAAATAGATTTGACAAGAAATCTGAGGTATAATATTACAGACTGTCGAAGCTAAAGAGAAAAGAGGAGCAAATGGATCTCTGCAATTCACAGAAACAACTGGACTCCAGGCTGGGAAAGGTGGATTTGCAGTTATCATTTTGTGTCAATATGTTGAATTTTGGGGTAAAATCATGCCATATTATTGTATTGGTATATGTTGTATTGACAACTCATATATTCTTACTTATATTCTGCATAACTGAATTTTTTTTAAATGAACACTACTATATAACTCTGTTATATGTAGGCAATATAGGCCTTTATAAAACGTAAGTCGAATCCTTGATTCTGATTGGTCAAGAGCTGTGCTTTATTCACGATAAAACACGCCTCCGACCGCTTCACCCAACGGTTCTATTGATTCGCTGCGCAACACTGCGGTTCTATGTTGTTTTTATTTGAGCTTTCATGCATTTTACACATTGGAACGTTGTTGCTGTTCACACTCGGGGACTATTTTTTCCAGCGGAAGGTAAGCTTTTAGTGATTTTACTTCAAGAAAGTTGCACTTATATTGTTTTTTACTTTAATATTGTGTGGCAACCGTTTTATAAAAGCAATAAGATACTCGAGGCAAGTGCTGTACAGCACAGCCTCTCGTACTCTTATTGCTTACATATATGAAGAGTTCAGAGGCAAAAGCCTCTAAATGCCATTTTAAATTTTCTTCTAGAATGATCATTTTTATCAAGCTTGTATATTTAAGTTCAGCAATTTTACTTAAATGACAATTAATAGGTAATCTTCATTGCAATTTAAGTGAAATTACTGAACTTAAATATACAAGCTTGATAAAAATGATCATTCTAGAAGAAAATTTCAAATGGCACTTAGAGGCTTTTGCATCTGAACTCTTCATATATATATGTATATATAAATATATATATATATATATATATATATATATATATATATATATATATATATATATATATACACACACACACTGATGTAAGTGATCACCCGGATTTAGACCTATATTGTATTTATATAAATGTTCACAGGCAAATTTGCTTTATATTTCCCCAGCTTAGAAATCAGGCACATATAAATGTCAGGAAACAAGACTCTTGGCTGCATGTCAACACTTATATCTTAAGTCCAACCTTTTAAGTATAAAACTGATAATCGGTTGTTTTACTCGTGTTTTCGCAGTTTCCTCTATTAAATCCAGTCACGCAGTTGGCTCATTTGCTACTCCGTCTGGCTGAGGGAATGGGGGAGGGGGGAGTTCCGGCAGGAAAGTTACGTCAATGCATACCCTCCATTAGTGGGTGTAAAACTTGGTTTGATTGACGTATTCCAGAACCTTCAGCTGTTAATAACAGTTCTTAAGCAGCTGGCTAAATTTGTGTCTTCCATCAGGCCATGAGCCCTACTTTTCAAAGGCTCACCCTCGGGAGCACTTCATTTAAACAATCAATCCCCTAAGACTGGCCCACAAGCAAAAAACGGCTCTTTTTTTCTCCCTGTCAGTGCATCTGAAGGGCTGGCCAGCGCTGGAGCTTGGGTGGATAATCCGTTGGATAGAGTCTCCTTGGGTAAGGGCCAGCCAGCAGCCGTATGGTTTTGGGCAGCCCGCCCGGTCAATCCCCACGCTGGAGGTCAACATCCAGTAGATTCCAGAGGTCAGAGTAGAGACAGACTTGCTGTGACTATGTGCCTAGGAAGACCAGAATCTTCTTCTAAAATGATCAACATAATGACGAAAAGTTTTTGACAGCCTAATAAATACTGTAATTGTACTATGTTCATTATTATTCAGCCATTTGTGCCCTTTCATAATACAGACACATCTATTAAGGTTATATAAGAGGTCCTTAATCATAATTCTCTGTATTCTTTCTTTCTTTTTTTAATGTACTTCCGTCAAGTCAAACAATCATCAAGCCACTGCAAAAAAGAAAATGAGTATTGGTGTAATTAAACCAATTTAAATCAAATCAAATCCAGTTATACAAACATGCAACCCATGTTAAACATCCCATTAATTGCTTAACACATTTTGCACATGTATTTTATCTATTATTTTATTAAAGGGATACTACATTTTTTGGAAATAGGCTCATTTTACAACTCCCTCTGAGTTAAACAGTTGGGTTTTACCGTTTCGGATCCATTCAGACGATTTTCTGATATTTAGAAGACTATCAGTAACCAGACATTTTCTGGTCTCATTGACTACCATAGTATATTTTTTTTCCTACTATGGAAGTCAATGAAACCAGAAACTGTCTGGTTACTGATATTGTTCTAAATATCAGAAAATCCGCTGAATGGATTTCGAAAAGCGGTAAAACATAACTGTTTAACTCGGGAGATGTAAAATGAGCCTATTTCAAAAAAAGTGGAGTATCCCTTTAAAATATATATTTATTGCGGGGGATGGGGGGGGGGTTTAGTTGCATAAAAACATATTAATGGCACAGGTGAATTTTTTAGAATTACACTCTATTTAGCACAAACAAGGCTACCATAATATGTGAGCAACATGTATGTACATGTTTGTATTTTTGAGAGAGTATTGTTTATGCGTGGTTATTGAAAAAACTAAAAATGTAAGTTTCTGAAATGAAGCTACAAAACACATACTAAATATGTGTCCACAAGACTTTGGACTAATGGATGTTGTGGCCTAGAGTTTTTTCTTCAAAATGATCTGAAAATCATCCTGCCTGTTCATTCACATAACACAATAGAACGCAAAAGCGCATCATGTTTATTTTTCTTTATGTGAGGAAAAGCAGAACACTTTGTTTTTATTGTGAGTATCCAAAAAAAAAAAAACTTAACAGGATCTAATGATGTACAACCCTTATATGTAAGATCAAAATCAACAGAGTATTTTGAGTCTCTTTTGTACTAATAATTAAAAAAAAGTGAGCTGGTATCGCCAGAGATACCATTGACCCCAGAGGGTTAATCACTTTTCTCAACTCTAACACACACAAAAATACACACAGTCTCTCTCACACTTTCACCCTCTCCCTTTCTCACCTCCCACTTGCTTCCATGCTCTTTCCACAATGTCTGCAACCTTCCTCTCACCCTGTGATCCTCGCTGAAGCTCGGTCTCTCTCTTCCTGTCATCTCAGGGGAATTTTAGGTTTTTGCGCAGAGGAACAGCATCTGCTGGAGGAACGGCAAGGAAAAGCAGAATCCCTGGCCTTGAGCATCAGCACTCCACTGAAAACTACACCCTCTCCTCCATTGCAAGAGAGATTTGTTTATTTTCATGACCTTTATTGGCAGCCTTCACTCCAATCCAGTGTGCAGGTCGCTCAGTGGTTTGCCATAATTACTTTTCCAGATAGAGGTGAGACAGTGTGCTGCAGTCGCATCATACGAGGCACTCTCAATGGTCAGGTGTCTGCATTTTCCAGCATACAGATTTGAATGTGTAAGGTTGGACCAAATGACTTCAAACAGAGTTTCCTCTGAGATGGCTCAATTTGAGAAAGAAATACAGTAGACAAATACGCGCAAAAGAAAAGAAGGGGAATTGTAACCCTCTCAAAATGAGATAAAGAAACCGAGAAATGCCATGAATTCTGTCATTATTTACTGACCCACTTGTCATTTAAAACAACTCTTTATTTCCTTATTAATTTATAAAATAGATCTTTATTCATTTTTTGCAATTATTTCTTTATGTAGAATACAAAAAAAGTAAATTTTCAGTGAATAATGACTTAAATTTCATACATTTCCTCACACAAAACTGTCATCGAGTTGAATGGACCACTTTGTGGTGTTTTTATTAACTTCTTGTTTTTTCCTCTTCTTTTTTTGTGTTGGATTCTGCTTTGGAAAAACATGATGACAGAAATATTATTTCTGCGGGAACAATCCCTATAGGATTTCATCTCATATTCTATTCAAAAATATGTACGTGCACTGGGAATTCTCGCCTCTATTTCTTCTTGAATTTCAAACAGAAACAGTTTACAGTAGCTAGCAGTTGTACACATAATCCTCACTTTCACCATTAACTAGTTCAAAGTTCAGTTCACACATTTTAAAATGAACTAGTTCAGTTCATAGTTCATCCTTAAAAAAATGAACTAGTTCATTTATAGTTCTTTTTTCAATATGTTGCGAGCTCTTTTTAAAATTATTATTGCCAAAGCCCATATACAACTACAGACAACAATTATTTTATCAACGGGCAGTTTGCACGGAAATGTAAGATTTTTCCCATCCTCACCAACCTTGTCATAAAATCAGTTTAAATGATCATACGATGCCTCCTCGCTCACTGCTTTGTCGACGGCGGCTGCGGCGCGACCCTGGTGTCTTGTGTTGCCAGATTGGCAGATTTTTCGCTACATATTAAGGCCTGTTTATGTGTGTTTTAGCCAGGTTTTCACCTGGAAGGCTCTATAGAAATCTGGCACCCGATTGTACGAAGTTAAACTGAGAGAGCATGTGTTCACAGACATGCGACGTAATGAACGCATTAAAACGTAAAAGAGCGGATTCGTTCTCTCACATAAAATAAGTCAGAGAACGGTAATAGAGTTGTTTTAAATACTACAATTTTGTTAAATGCCCAACATTGTTTAAAATAATTCGGGTGTTCTCGGGTCCATTTGAAAAAGGCAAATTTATTTTAAGTTACCCGAGGCCACTAATACCAAACACGACCCGTGTCCGAGACACTCGTTGGAGTTTTGGACCCGAAGTTTGGAACCTCGGGTTTTCGGATCCAGGTGGACCCGTGAAGACCTATAATTCACAGTTACGTTCATCAAGCAGTAATACAGTACCAAAATCACCCGAAATTTTAACGCGTTCACTGAACTCGTTCAGGCACAACACTGATGCTAGTTTATTTGTGAACGTGCCATAGCATTAATTCTTAAAATCAAACATTGATAAATGCTAGCACTGATCTCTGAATTGGCAATTATGTTAAAAACCTGGCTTTGAAAAGATTCACTGAACTGTGAAATGCACCTTTAACTGTGACCTGGAAAATGCTTAGGCAAATTTCATCACAAGGTGAAGAAAAAGGGAAGAAAATTGAAAATAAATGCATAACACGAAAAGAAAAAAAATGCAGTGAAAGCACAGTAGCACAACAACAACAACACAAGGACCTGCTTCCTCCCCATCAGCACACCAAAAAGCCTTGGGGTACAGCTCTCGCAACAAAGAGCAAGAAGCACTCACTCTTCTGAAGAATACAATTTTCTCCCCTTCTTCTCCCCTAGTACCCCACTCACATTCTGCCCAAATCCCCTGCTCAGGGATCTACAATCGGCATGCCACGAACCGCATTCCCTGATGTCTCAAAACACAAGTGTGTCTCAACATTTCTCTTTCTGCTTTTAATTTTCCAAAGAATGGAAGTGCCATTTCACGCCTTTCCCCCTACTTGCCTAAAGCCAATACCCAGAGCACGAGCGTCTGAGAAACTGCCTCTACAGCTCCAAGTGAGAAAAAGAAGCTCCAGTGGATTTTCGAATGCTGTCTGCAATGAGATCTTTTGATCAGCTGCCAGGTGATGACAGATGATCTGCATTAATCTCACACTTTCTGTGACTCTTTCCAGGCAGAGGGCAGCGAGCAAGGCTCATTGGTTTGAAAAGTGAAATGGTGCCACGTGGGATTTCTTTGTTTCTTGTTTTCTCCGCTGTCTCCTCCTGTATTCCCATTGCCTTGTTTGTTAAAGGAAAACTCCATGAGTCAAACTCGCTGGAAAACAACGGGGGGGACGAGGTCAGACAAAGCTCTTGTTAAAATGTAGAGTGTTTGCTCTAAAACTGGCGGGATAGAAGGATGGAGGTTGTTTTAGCGCTGACCTGCGCGGTTGCATCCGAGCTGAAAGAGTACCGTTTGGAATCCTCGTGTTTTAATCCATTACACGTTGTGAAGTGCAAAACAATTTAATAATTTATGAGAGTGGAGATGCTCAAGCGTTGACTTCATCATGAACACCTCATCGATTAAACAATAAAACATATTTGCTTATTAACTTTTGTCCAAGCAGCTTACCAAATTACCCAAAGAGGAAAGCAAACTTCATTGTCGACTGTTCGCTTGTACTTTCAAGTTGGCTTGTTCTTTCAAACACTGAAGAATATGAGATTGGTATGTAGCTGCTATAAAGTACTAGAAGTAATCCTGTCAATGACTACATTTACATGCAGCCAATTTTTGTGTTATGGTCGGGTTAAGGTCACTATTTGGGTTTCTGAAACATTAGGAATAACCCGTTTACATGCGTGAGCAGAGAGAGTTTCTCCTGTATACATGGAATTGCAATATCCCAATATAAACTGTGACGCGCAGTTAGCGTCTAGACGTACGGACAACCTTAAGACGCAATATGCGTCATTTCCAATTCTTCTTCCTGTATCCAAAGACAACAACAACATCAGCATGCGGATAATGAATAGTTTCGGGGGCAGATCAGCGATCGCCTTTGTTTGCGCTTCGATGCTAGTAACGTTACTGACCTCGCTCTAAAAGTGTGCTGTGCTGTGTCTCGCCATGTTTACTTCCGGTATACTGCACACGGATTTTTGTATGCGCCGAGAAGTGCTCTACTCAAAAGACCAAGATTCCTTGCGAATAGAATATGCACAGAACACAAATCACTATGGGGATATGCCGATGCGCATTTACATGACCAAAAAATTCGGGATTCGAAAGGGGTACCCCAGGTATAATCTCCCGTTTTTTATCCGGGATATGAGCATATTCGGGTTTTTGCCGGTGTTTACATGGCCGTTCGTGACCGGGTTATTGCTAATATCCCAGTTTTGAATGGGTTATTGGCTGCATGTAAACTTAGTCAATGATTTAGAGAACACAAAGTAGCATTAAATACTACCATTCATGATAAAAAAAGGAATATTCTTTAATAATGTAATCACCTTCATGTCATTCCAAACCTCTATGACTTTCTTTCTTCTGAGGAACACAAAAGAAGATATTTTGAAGAATGTTTTTTGTGAATATAATGAAAGTCAATGGGGTCTAAAACGACACTGAAAGGACAAAAACACATACATTCTTTAAAATATCATCTTTTGTGATCCACACAAGAAAGAAACTCATACGTGTTTGGTACTACATGAGGGAAATGTTGATATTTTACTCAAAAAATAAATTCTGATAAAATAAATATTGAAAAATATACAACAACATATTGTATAGCCCGAACTGCGAGCAGAAATGGCAGAGGAAAATATGTCTGATTCTCTTCCATCACTTCCAAATTAGCCTGAGGGATGCAAGTCCTCGGTCTGACACATGCAGACACACGTTCATGTTTCAAACAGGCCCTGTCAGGGCAGACTGACCCCTCGGCAGATGGTGTGTATCACATGTATCACCCAGAATCATCAGCATGAGAGTTGTCACTATTAAGCCGACCTGGACCCCTTGCCCCTTCTCGAAATCCAGGTGTGAGGGTGACGAGACAGGAGCACCATTTCTGCAGGGTCATGGCCTTAACTCTATACAGCTCTCATCACTGAAAGATCTGGTTCTGCACGCAGCACACACATATTATTATGCCGATTTCTCTTCGCACCTCCAGTCACAGCTAACAGCTGCTGATGAACGAGAAGCGACGGCTTGTGATGGTGCTTCTCCATTAGAAAAACATAACCAGCTGTTATTTCGAAAGGGGATGGTGGGCTTATTACCGTGATTTCCAGCGGGAGTAGCTCTCCTGTTTGGCTGATTATTTTGCGTGGCTGAGATTCTGCAAGGGAGGTACGTGTTTTGTGTTGCTGACAGATAACAGCCTTTTCCTTTCACCAAGGTCTAGGGACATAGGACAAACTATTTCATCCCGGAAATTATTATATCCGGTAAAGTCTGAGAAAAGCCATCAGTGAGTTTTGTGTTGGCAAAAAGGGGCATATTGTTTTAGATGATGCTCAATGCTAAATTTGTAATTTTGTAATTTTGTGAGGGTGAATGTGAACTCTGCAAGCCCATTAAAGGAATAGATCACCCAAAAAATTAAAATGTCATAATTTACTCATGTTGTTTAAAACGGCAGAAGGCAAGCTTTTTTTGTGAACAACAACACTCTATGAATAACATTTAGTTTGAGAATTTGGAGCTTTCATTCTTTGCAAACCAGTTCACTGTGCTAAGTGTAATGAAAAACACATTTCAAACAACATGATTCCGAGAAGATACACATTTCAAGACATGGTAAGCGATCTTTCCGACTCATTTTCCTTAAACTAATTGATTTTGCTAACTGCTAACAAGTGAAAACATGCTGATCTCAATGAGACAATTACTGTAAATAGTGTGTTCTGTGATGTGAGCGATAGCTAATAAAACTAACCAAATCAATACATTTGTCTGACATTACTCAGTTGATCAAAGCGAATGCTTTGAACTATAAAGGCAATAGAGAGCGAAAGACTGTGAAAGGAAGAGTAGTACAGTAAAGGGTTGGCGCTTGCAATGTCATGGATTCGATTTTTGCAGGGAAAGTAATGAGCTAATAAGAAATGTAAATGTGTACATTGAAATGCAAGTTGTTTTGAATAAAATTGTCTGCCAAATGCATAAATGTAAGTAACCTCATAAGAGCTAAATGCTGTTTGATTTTTTTATGAATAAAAATCATAGAAGAGCAAACTTCATAGTCGACTGTTAACTAATGCTTGAAAGTTTGTACTTTCAACGCTCTAAACTTAAGAAAATGAAAATATTAGCTGATAATGCATGGTTGTAAAAAGCTCATATACATGTAGAAGCATTTCTGTCAGTATTTTTGTGAACATTTCCAGCTAGAATGTTCTACTTCTAGAATGAGTCATAACAGATTACATACTGACTTCCCATTCATGCTCTTAAAGGGAAATTTTTTGTCTATTTAACAGTTGTCTAAAACAACACTGAATGCACTGAAAAAACTAAGAAATTCTTGAAAACATTTTCTTTGACCACATAAAGCTAAATTGTGTTTAATTTGTTATAAATAATCACATTTTCTGAATATAATTTTTCTATCTTTCTATCTGCTTGCTAGTTAGACAAGCTTTTCAGTATCGCCTCTGTTCTGCTGCCTTTCTCCACTACAATTACCTTGTGGTTACAGTGTAGCATGAAAAACATCTAGTCACACTTTACAGATGCCTTTACTTTAAGGCTGCAGTCTGTAGCTTTTTTTAGGGTAAAAAAAATGATCCAAAATCCGTATTTGAGAAAATACATAACCAGCCAGTGTTCAACACTATCTGCTTGTAAGCTTGTAATAATGTTTTTAATTCCAGTGGTACTGGTGGATTTCCATCGGGATATTCAAACATGTCTTTGCGTCATTGCTGTACGTCACATCTGTACACATAAAGATGGAGTCTCGGCTAGTATCAGCTATCTTGAGTGTGAGGATGTTGGAGGTGGAGATTTATGGCCTTTTCTCACAGCACTTGATATTTAAACGTATACATTTGACGGCGGATCCAGAAAGGTTCAAACGACAATCACCAGTGACAACAGATTCACCCGCTGTAAAATGCAATAAACTTTGTTCATACTTCAGAGTGGCTACAGAAAAAAAGAGACTGCAACCGGATCCATGCGAAAACAAGAATACATATTCGGAAGGACATTACATGTAGTTACGCAATGCTTACATTGTTAACATTAACAATTTGAGAACAAAGTATAATTTGCATGCTTTTGCGTGATCAGGATAACTTATAGCGCGGTTTACTGCAATGTCAGAACCAAAACAAAAGTGGATGTTTCTTACTAGTTCAGATGACCTTTTCCGGTAAAAATTCTTATGTTGGTCATACTTCCAAAAAGAAAAATCTGTGATTCTGAATGACAATATCCACACTGGCACGGCGAATGACAGCCTCACATTCTCCTCAAACATTGTGTTCATCTGCACTGTGCGGTGTTCGAACTCATGTAAAGTTGATAATTCTGCAAATGATTGCAATTGCAGATTTCAAACAGAGATGGCAACAAAGAGGAAAAAAGCCAGACTGCAGCTTTAAAAAAAAGAACATACTTATTGTGTTTATGTTGTTTTGCTATTGAGTTGGGATACGGGTAAGGTTAGGGACAGGTTTAGAGGTACAGTTAGGTTTAAGTGTGTTAAAAGATAAGGGACGGGACAACGGTGTAATTATAGATGTAATTACATTAAAAAAAACATGTAGAGCATTGTTTCAAATGATTGATTTAAACGTTAGAACACAGTAGTTAAATATACCTATATAAAATGGGACCAAAGTCCTTTACTCACCTAAATAAGGCCAAGACCATTTATCATTTACAACAAAAGACATCAGAGTATTAGTCTTTGAAATTGTCAGCATTACACAATGATAATTAAAGGTCCCGTTCTTCGTGATCCCATGTTTCAAACTTTAGTTAGTGTGTCATGTTGGTGTTTAGAGTATAAATAATATCGGTAAAATTATAAAGCTCAAAGTTTAATGCCAGCAGATATTGTATTTAACAGAAGTAGCCTACATCGAACGACCCGTTTGGACTACATCCCTCTACTTCCTTCTTTAATGACGTCAGTAGAACAGTTTTTGACTAACATCTGCCCACAGGAATGCTCCCTCAACTCCCTCAACTTGCGCACTTCTTAAAACTTACTGTGTTTACTCAGCTCTAACTGTGATTTTCTGAAGTAAAACTGACGTGTCATCTTTTGTGTGATGTACAATAAACTTTATTAAACTCATCAGTATATGTTTGATCATCATTCGGACCTGAGTCCGAAACAGCAGACTTGTAGGCTATTAATAAAATAATGGATACATACAAGCAGATGACAAATACGTTATAGTTATAATAACCATAATTAAACTACTAAACTATACCTGTTCCATCTCTATACAGCACTCTGACTCTGTAGGCATTATTGTCGAACTCGAAATGAACACCGTTACTGAGAGTTTCTGATATTATCATCATTAAGTGAGTTGAAATTGTCCTGAGAGACTGAGTGCGAGCTTGAAGCTCCGCCCCCTGTGCCGGCAGCAGCAGCTTATTTGCATTTAAAGGGCACACACTAAAACTGCGCGTTTTTCTGAGCCCCCAGAAATGACAATTTAAACATGCTGTAAAAAATGATCTGTTGGGTATTTTGAGCTGAAACTTCAATTTCTGGGGACATCAGACATCACTTATTTTACATCTTGTAAAAAGGGGCATAATATGGAACCTTTAAGGAGCTGTGTTATATTAAATTTCACAGCAGATATCTGGCTAAATAATTAAACTCTAAAAGGGAAAGAGTAAAAAACCTGTACAGAGATACAAATAGACATTAATATGGTCTCACTACACTGCACTAAGACTTTATTTTCTTGAGCCAAAACTTTTTCTGTCAGTGAAATTCAAGCACAAAATCTTGAAATACTGCTGTCATATTTTTTAACTTTTAGTCCATGGATTTCATGTTTTCAGTATGAGGTAAACCCTTCAATCATTGGAGACAGTGCACAGACAGATCCGCTGCTTGTGTAATACCCTGAACTTCAGTAAAAATGTTTTACCCTTACTTCCCTACTCTTCAGCTTCAGAATCAGAGCACATGGTGGTGGATCGTGCTGTCCTGGATAAGGAACAGCTGTTTGAATGAATCTTTAATGTTCACTCACGTCGGTGTTTGCCTCTGCCAGCTGT
Source organism: Hybognathus amarus (assembly GCA_030378365.1). Lineage (NCBI taxonomy): Eukaryota > Metazoa > Chordata > Actinopteri > Cypriniformes > Leuciscidae > Hybognathus > Hybognathus amarus. The sequence goes on along the minus strand of JAQIUQ010001915.1, from coordinate 261,036 downwards.
ACATCTGTACCATCGTTCTTCACAGTTTCAAGTGCCGATCATTCATTAGCCCACCAAAGCATTCTTTCATTTGCAGCCTTCTATATGCATGCATGAAAGTTTTGAAATCTGCATATGTTCGCTAAAGGTACAGTGGAATTATGTAATAGTATTAAATATATAATTTTTATAATTAAATATATAATATAATCTTATTTGGGTGCAGAGATTACACAAGATTATTTCAACTACTTTTAAAAACACACGCAATATCTGCACATTTGCCTCTAATGAATTGCAAAGTTTTGTCATAATGCTGTTAAAGCTACAATACCTAAGATTTTGCCACTAGAGGGCCCTACATTCAGAACAGCAACAACGGCTTTGCTTGATGACGACGTGGAGGAACGCGGAATGATGGGAACTGTTGTTTTCAACTCCACCGTGGATAAATCAATCAGACGGGAATCGAAAATTAGTTGTCATGGATGAGGCTAAAGTTTGATTTTCATAAATGTTGCGTTTAATGACATGCTTGTTTTTCATTAAACTATCGTAACCGCAAGAAAAGTCAGATTTAAAAGTAAATTAGTTAATCACAGATGTTACTGTACGAGTCACTGGACGAAGCTATGGCGGAGACGGTTTGAAGGGGCATTCCAGGTCGTTGCTAATGGATCCTGACTTCACCCTATGCTGCAATATGCATTTAGTTTTGCATTAATTTACAGAAATCAGCTGCTTGAATGACAATTGCTGAAGTTATTCGATTTTTCTGGTGAGATTCTCCATTCATTAAGTTAACGTATGCTCTGAGGTGAAGTTTTCAGAATGCAGACTCAGCAACGATTGTATTTAATTATACAGTACAATCATAACATAGAACAGACATTATCTTCATTTCATGTCATTAAACATATTGCTGGCCATACACTAATGCGAAAGTGCGCGTCCGGTGTGCGATACCTGGTGTTGATAGATGTGGCGCGGCGTTTATGAGACTCGTCTTTGTCGACAGTGCAATCGCTAAAGAATAATTGTGCTCCATTCCATAACAAATGCGTGAAACAAGCTGACGTTTGTTGCTTGATAGACGCTAACGCACAACTACAACTTCCGCATTTGTCCAGGACTACACGCAGTATGAGCGGAAACCGAGAGTATGACAGATTATGACTGGCGACTCCCAGCTCACCCCTGCTCACACGCCCCGTTTCCTTGGTTAAAATCTAAATTTTCTCGCGATTTAAACATTGTTTGAAACATTTGGAATATTGTAAGTTATTATCTTGTCTAAATATATAACACTGGCCTTGTGATTTTGAGATATTTTAATGCAAAAATCTTATGTATTCCACCTTTAAACATATCTTATCTTAGTTATCTTAAAGGGTACATATCTTGCTTTTAAATCATTCATTTTTACTTATAAATCATACATTTGTGGTCTATATAAAGCATAACTGCAATGCTTGGGTCTGAATTCCTCATTATTATAGCTCCACAGGCCCCATTTTCTACCCCATTTCTGATGTGCTTCTGTGAGCAAGTCATTTCAATGCGGCCCCTTTAAATAAAAAGGCGTACCGTCTTACCCCGCCTACTCTCCAGGTCGCTGAGTTCACGGTGAGCTCAACTCTCCACATTTGGCCATTATTGTAGTTTGATAAGAGATACGATTACTGTAGCTTCAAAGAACATTTTTATTCACACGTTAACAAAATGTCAACAACGGAAGACTTGTCCACCAAGCCTTACATATTCGAGCCAGAGCGAGCGATTTGAAAAAGATGACGACGACGAACCGTCTTCATATGGAGGCAGGTAACGTTATGTAAGTTAACTATGTTGTGTTATTAGTGAAAGTCGACTATTTCTCTTGTTAAAACAAGCACACTGACAAGATAAATGACTGCGGTCTGATCCTACCACTAAAAAACTGTATTGATAATAAAATGATAACTTACGTTTAGAAAGCATCAGCAAACACAACAGCTAAATGATAGAAGGAATTTACCCGATCGGCAAACCCTTCAGTATACTGGCTGAGGTTGTTGAAGTGGGGATCCTTGAAGTGCTTCAGGTCACTACATCCAACAACCGAACATTTTGACTAGCCCTCTCGTAACTTCTGCATAATTGAGTTTGAACTACAAAATCGGAGCGAGAAATAATAATGGCGGATTGCTCGAAGTGTTGGACCGGTAGTCAATGTCCTTATTTGTCAGTTCCACTGCAAATACGGTGACGTATAGCTCAAAAAACGTCATAGACAACAGAAAAATCTGAACAGGTTGAAAAATATGACCAAAACAGAATATAAAGTTATAAACAAAGCACCTGAAGAGAATAATTTCATCTTTTCTGTACTTATAAACACCCCAAATCTACAACAAAATGCATTTAAGGGCTAAAAAAAGTGGATTTTGCATGATATGTCCCTTTTAAAACTCTTATGGAAAAGGTAATGGCTGCTATAGATAGAGATTTCTTACTTTACCTCAAACCTTATCTGTAGAGTCCACCACTTAACCCAAAGGTAGAGTTTATAAAGTCTATCAGAACAAAGACACCCTTTTACCTCTCAGTTACCTTTTAGCATAATTACAGCACCATGTTTAATGTCAGCTCAAATACCACACTAATCAGCATTAGAAAATAGGTCAGACTGTGTTACAATTGTTGCCTGCATTTGAAAGGATAAAAGCCTGTGCTAGGTTTTGCATTACAGCAGATTCTCTGGTCTCTTCTCACCCCAGCTTTTGTAATTCACAATGGCAGATTAAAGCAGGAAGGTTGTGGTGCAATTTAAAGTGGTTTCAACAAGTTTCAAACCCCAAAACAATGAAAAAGCAAGGGCAAAAAATACAAATGAAATACAAGTTACCTGCTTGCAGGACTCAGATGTGCTTGTAGGAACGAGCTGTGTGGTTTGAGATGACGATCAATGGATCCATAGAAAATGGCTTGTTATCTATGTGAAACAGACAAAAGAAAACGACATTTTTTATTTTCTGCAGCTTGCGTGAGTATGATGAGTGAGTAAACATGAATCTCCTGGTTGAGAAAGATTTTTCCTGTTCTCTTTTGCTTTGGAGGAGGCAGTCGCCGTGGTGCTCTGGAGAGTAGTGCATTATGGGATTCCATAGTTTTCACAAACAGAAGAGGCCTAATTGGCTCTCAATGAATGGCCATAACCATATATCACAAACCCGATGCCCAAGCTAACAGTCAGCAGAACTATTACTGCTGCAGTTGCCTTTTCCTCATGTGAGCATGCTCGTATCCCAGCTCATTCAGAGACAAATATCAACACCAACTACATGTTTACACAGGAGAAAGTGATGAACAGCTGCATTCACGATTCACAGATGCTAAAGCAAATTCACATTTGAACACACTCATCTGTACACAGGGTCTAATATGAACACAGTGAGGAGAAAACACCCATGGCGATTCATCGGTTGCTCTCTGGCTGTGAATTCACGCTGCCTGCACAGCAGACGGGTCCTCTCGTCATTTTATTAGCACTCAAGGGTTGGGGAAGAGGTTTCGGAAGAGAACACAGCCATTTTGAGAATATATGATCTGACTAATGCCCTCTTCTTTGTGTTTGTGTGCGTGAACTACAGACACCAATACAACACCAATACCAGACACCAATACAACATTTAAATGATCAACTTTGTCACCGATGTATCTCCTCTTTATATTTCTTAGGGGAATGATGAAATTGTTGACATGCATTACAGACACAGGGAAAGCATTCATTTATATGAAAACTGATCTAAAAAGTCAGAATATTGTCATGTTATGGCTAATAACTGATAAATGGCTGATGGTAGATTTTAACTATTTAAAAATCAATGAAAATAAAATAAAAAATAAATGTAAAATCAATCATTTTAAAAGTAAATTTAGAGATGACAAAATGATATAAGGATCAATATGGAAAAATATATATTCTGACAGGTCCTTAAAGGGGTAGTTCACTTTTAAAAAACGTTTGCTGATAATTTACTCACCCCATGTCATCCAAGATATCCATGTCATTCTTTCTTCAGTCTAAAAGCAATTAAGGTTTAAAGCAAAACATTCCAGGATTTTTCTCCATATAATGGACTTTACTGGGAACCAAACGGTTCAAGGTCCAAAAGACAGTTTCAGTGCAAACTGTTGAAAGGCCTTTAAACGATTCCAGACGATGAATAAGGGTCTTATCAAGCGAAACGATCGCTCATTTAATAAATAATCAAACAAAGTTTAAGTTTTATAAGCTCTGGTCGCCTTGCTCTGTTCTGTGATGCGCGTTCGTGACTCTCCTGCATCTTTTTGAATCTTTTGAATCTTTCTGATTGAATCTTTTTTCGCGTCATTTGGTTTATTCAACGAACAAAATGAACTAATTGACTCGGAAAATGATTCGTTCATTTGATGAACGAGTTCGAACAGGAGAGTCACGAACGTGCGTCACAGAACAGAGCAAGGCGACCATTAGAGCTTATAAAACTTAAACTTTGTTATTTTTTAAATGAGTGATCGTTTCGCTTGATAAGACCCTAATTCATCATCTAGAATCGTTTATAGCCCTTTGAACAGTTTGCAGTTTGCACTGAAACTGTCTTTTGGACCTTGAACTTGGTTTGGTGCCCAAAGTGCATTATATGGAAAAAATCCTGGAATGTTTTCAACAAAAACCTTAATTTCTTTTCGACTGAAGAAAGAAAGACATGGATATCTTGAATGACATGGGGTGAGTGAAATTATCAGCAAAAGTTTTTTTTTTTTATGTGAACTACTCCTTTAACTTAATGCGCTTGTAATAACATTCGTTCTCTATAGGCACCGCTGATCAAATACTTGGTCAACATTTGCTAGCAGTTAGCAGCGCACTTTCAGAAGCTTTCCTCCCCAGCTCCACGCGTATAGATCTGCTTTAGTAATTTATGTACACTGTACAGCAGCAGCATGTCTTATTTGCTCACAGCAGTGTTTCGTGTGTCTATTGGCAGTAACAAGTCCTGTACTTGCTCTACAGCAGCAACAATAACCAACAGCAGCAGCAGCGTAGCAGATCTATTCCGGCAAGACCAATCATATCAATATTATTACTATGTCCAAATCAATTACTATGCCAAACACTAAGAGAGCAGTCATGACAAATACACTGTAAAAAAACATTGTTGGTTTAACTCAAACACTCAAAAAAAAAGATTTTTGCTGCTTGTCGAAATTGCTTAGTTAAAACGAGCTTAAGCAACACAATTGCAAAACACTTTGTCCAAACTTAATTTGACTGTGTTCGATCTACTTAAATATGTCATAAATATTAAGTTTACTTAATCCGTTTGTGTTGGATTACGTGAATGATTTGTGTTGTATAAACTGAAACTGGGCTGTGCTTGTTGGTTCCCAGCATGCTTTGCATATGGCTGAATTAAGAGAGAATAAATGTCAAAATGAAGTGTTATTTTATGTGTTTTTGCGAAAATTAGAAAAGGGGAAGACTTTATAGTGCGTAATTGTGTTTAAACTTCAATTACATTGCAATTATTAGTACCATTTAAATTACATTTGTGGAGAAGAGTGGAGCATTTGGTTAGGGTGGAAACTTAGTGAATGCTTAATTGGCTGATGAAGCATGTGAATGTTATAATTTAAGATGCTAATAAGTGCTATTGGTTACTAATACTTGGTTGTGGTCTAGAAATATATTAGTGTGACTCTAAAATAAATTTTATTGTATTGGATGAATTAATTATATGAATTTGAATACCTGAATCATATCAGGAAGACTTTTTAAATTCACTGACAATATTAAATTAAGCTTATTTACCATAGTAAATAAGTTGAATCAACCTTAATACATTAAGATGACGCAACGCAAGTACATTAAATTGGAATAACAAAATTGCACAATGCTGAAATAAAGCAAGTTAATCATGTGGAAAATCTTTCCATAATTTTTTTTATGTCATTCAAAAAGTTATTTTTGCTTTAAAATGTTAAGTTCATTGAAAATAAAAATTTAAGTTACTACAACAAAGGAGATTGTTTTAAAATATGGAAACTCAAAATATTATGCTTTCTGAACCACATTCATTAACTAAGTTGATTTGACAGGAGAAGATAAATATCCAAAAATATCCAATATTATGCATCCTTAATATAGAATTTTAAATTGTAATTTTGACTTCACCTACAGGTAAGGTACAGTAATTTAGTTTCAGCATAATGTGATTCAGTGTACTGGGCAATTTGAACAAAATTTGAGATGAATTTGAGATGCCGAAACACACTATAGGATTACTCTGAACCTGACTTCAACTCCAGCTGTTCTTAATTCAATGTCATTGCTGTTTATGAGAAATATTTACATAGATATTTAGGATAGCTCATTTGTGATGTTTCTTTCCTATGGGCAGACCCACGCATCCCTGACCTGATCAAAACGATGCACTAATCAAGACTCTCATTTCGTAAGACACCTACTTTGATTTCATTATGAATGTTTGTGCCATTCTGGATGCAAAATATGTGATCTTCAAATCCATAAATCAGACAACACGAGACATTTATCTCATTCACCACTAGGAGATCTTGAATGTGCACACGCAGTCTGTTCCTGCCCTGGTTTCCAAGGAAAATAAGCCACAGATCAGGGAGGGCACAGGAAGAGAGAGCGAGATGGGGGGAAGGGAAGAGACAGAAACACTCTTCTCTGACTGGGTCTTCACAAGGAGGAGTGAATCCATGGAGGGGAAGAGAGAAAGAATGTCTGCTCATTATTCAGCCTGGCACTCGAGGCCACAGAAAATAGCTCTCTTCATTTTTCTTGTCAAGCTGTGACTCTGTTAATGGTGTGTTCTCAGTCAGTGGTGAGACAAAGGGGGGTGCTTTAGCCAGCACCAGGAATGTAGCGAGTCACACTACGATAAGCACTACGACCCTTTCCGATGACCGCTTGCTCTGTTGGTCTTCGACCGCCCCAGAAGGAAAGCTAGCATTTCCGATAAAACACCTTAAAGAAAGCTGGCCATTTTGTAGGGACTGCATTCCTCAATTAGACTAAATGAGCTTCCCGCTTTGGAGACCATCTCCAGTTTCCTTCCGTTCTAGCCAAAATTTCTGCTAAAACTTTTTGCTGTGTCCGGATCAGCTGGATAATAAGAGCTGAAACAGCCATGCTCCATTAAGTGTAAGACTGATTTATAAGCATTTACGTGGTTGTCCGGTCTTTCCTCCATTTGGCTCATGATTGGTCTAATTCAATGAGCTAATAAGCTGAGCAGCTGCGACTCCACTGTTGGGCTTCATGTGCTGAGATGAAAGTGGACCGGCCATCATTATGCACATATATTACTACACCAGTGACGGGAGCTTGTCCATTTGCATGCATGAACAAGAATCTGATGCAAAGATTCCAGTGGATTATGCATATATATTGACAAACATTGTTGGGATTATGGATTATATCTGTCATATGGAGAAAAAAAAACACTGTGTAACCTCATATTTTCTCTATAAGACAATCACAGTAATCAGGATGACAGTCTTAGATCAAGCCAGGACATCCATGACAGAGTCCAGGGTTACAGCCACTTGTTAGTAAACGGTAAAAAGATTTGTTATCACAACATTTTTTCTTTTGTCAAATCAACTTAAATAATTTATTTAGTTCAGATAACTGATTATTTTGAGTTTCTGATGATTAAATCGATCTCCTTCATTGTATTAACTCACTTTTTCCAGTTCAATCAACTTAAAATTTTAAGGCAACCAGGTTACTTCATTTTTTAAGTTAAACCAACAAAAATTTTTAACAGTGAGTTTATTTTTTTACTCACCGCTTCATCCATTGTTTGTTAACGTTCGTTCCGGAAGTCTCTCGCTACTAGTTCCGCCTTCTCAATGACATCAGCGCGCCGTTAAAGACAGCATGCGATGACTGGTCAGGAAGCAACGTGTAGTCTGACAGTGTCTTATCCACGACACGACAAGATTGTAGGAGTCAAAATCACGTAATCTGACATCGTAACAGACAAAAAAACGGTGTAATCTGAACCAGGCACAAAAAAAAATCACTATAATAACACGACAATCTTGTCGTGGATAAGACACGTCAGACTACACATTGCTTCCTGACCAGTCATCGCATGCTGTCTTTAACGGCGCACGTGATGTCATCGAGAAGGCGGAACTAGTCACGAGAGACTTCTGGAAACGAACGTAAACAAACAATGGATGAAGCGGTGAGTGTTGTATTGGCTCGAAGAGGACTGTATGGGCTGTCAATCCTCCAAAGAGAACTTGAGGTAAAATATTGTTTTCTTATATATTTTTACTTTTAGTTTTAACGTTAGCATCATCGTCTCGTTTCGCCATTTTTTAAAGTTGTGTACGGAAAAGTGTCTGTGCTCCTATTGGTCAACCTCATACATGTGACGGAACCGTCGTGGACGGCCGTTAAAAAAATCAACATGCTAGTCTTTTTGTTGTGAACCATCGCAGACGCGTTGTAGGTTGTCGCCCTCTATGACACACTATACGAGATGATTACGATTCAGAATCTTGCGTCCCAACACCCGTTGTCGTTTACGATACCCACGACACGCTACGTCAAACGGATCGTGCCAAAATCGAACTAAAATCATGTAATCTGAACCAGGCGTTTTCAGAGCATCTGCTATCTAAAATTATTTAAATCCTGAATTAAGTTTTTGACAAGAGTGCTGTGTTTTAGAACCTATAGTTTCATCTGAATTTAATTTCATCTGAGTTTTTCATCATCATTTCTCGTGCCATTTATATGCCAAAAACTGTTTTTGCGTGTATATGGTACGCATTTTTCAACGTGCATTTGATACGCACTTTATGGCATGTAATACACACGAACTGCCCACCCCTCCCCCTAAACCTAACCAAGGGGTTTTCAGTGAGTAGCACTGTAAAAAATAACCGTGATTTTAACGGTGAAAATACTGTAAAAATGCTACAGTGCAAAACTAAAACTTTGGTAAACAGAAAGTTCCTCATAGTTTTATTGTTTTTTTTTCTAATCAGTTATGTACATTAGGGTTTTATGCTACATTTAATGTTGTTAAATTAATGTTTATTGCATTTTTTTTATTTCATGTGTGTTACCATGATGATGCTTAATGTTTGTGTGAATGACATTGTGCAGCTTCTTTAAACAAATATCGCTTTATACAAATGTTCACTTGTAATGAGCTGTGACTGTTCATGTAACTCTCATCACTGCTGTGATGATTGTTGGTTATCAGTGTATTACAATGGTCTAAAACAGATTTCAATACGTCAATAAGTTGGTAAATCCACATTTTATCAGAAAATAAAATACGGTTTATTACTGTAAATTTTAAGTTAAGTCTGTAAAACCATTCACGTTCCTACCGTATTTTTAACGGTAAAGTTCTGGCAACCACAGCTGCCGTTTTTTTTACTGTAAAATTTACAGTTTATTATTTACAGTGTATGCACGTAAAAAACATTTTTGACCTATAAATTCCACGAGAAATTACATTTGTGGTATAGATACGCACTTTCATTAGACTGTGTTGCATTTATTTTGCTAATAAATATATAGTCAAAATCCAATGAAATTAACTACAAGTCAAGTCTCTGGTGAGAAATTCTATTAATGCGGTCCCTAATCAGTCCCTTGACATGCTCATGTTTTTTGTGGTGGAAAAATAATCCATGCATGGCCTTTTGATACATGCCTAACACAACCTTTAGGGTTTGATCTGAAAAGGAATATGTGTCCATGTTAGCAGAACAACATCATGTCAGCCTATACTAGAGATGAGGGCTCTATACAATAGTGATGGCGAGAGTAAATGTGTCCCAGCGCTGATTGCTGAAAGGCACAGATAACCCTGAGACACATGGTCAGAGTTCCTCATTTAAATGCTACTGTTGGCTCGGCAGATGAGCCGAACTGTGAATAAGAGCGCGAGAGAGTGGTAATTTTAACAATGAGAGCTCAGGTAAACTTACAGCAACCTCCCACAAGCTGGGATAAATAGCTGAACTTGAGAATGGGGTAACGATGTAAAGAGAGATGTTGAACAATGTTTTTCATAAGAGAATTGGTGGATTCTAAGGATATTTATATTTTAATGCATTTTTAATATTGTGTGTGAGCTTATGTAAGTATTTATTATATAAAACCTACTGTTATTTAATATAATAAATATAAGAGTCTGTGAGGATGAAGGGAGCTGTCCGTGGTGCTGATTATTACGCATCAATTTGTGTCTCATTTACTATGTTCTATTGCTTTTTAAGTGATTATTAAAAGACAGAAATACTATGAAATGTTATCTGATTTGAAAGATACTGGATATAAGTGCCATTCATTTTAACCACTGAAATTAATATTGTGATATGAAGACAAGAGCTTGGTTTCAAAACATAGTGAGCAGCTGTCTAATCACACAACCATCATGGGACCTCATAAGAGAGCAATTGGAAATGGTTCTGCACAGAAGACTCAACTTTGTAGGATTTAATAATGTTTGATTTTCGCATGTTGCTAAGTTCGTGGTGTAATACTCTGAGCAACTTGAAAATAGAGCACATTTTCCGTGGAATAATCCATTTTAATTCGCACTGAACTATGTTTTCTTGAAACGTTTAAGAATGAAATCCACTACCATTCAATAGTAAAAAAATAATAATAATTATTTTAAAAAATAATACTTGTATTCAGCAAGAATGCGTTTAAAATAAGACATTTTTAATATTGTATAAGAATATTATTTCAAATAAATGCTGTTCTTTTAAACGTTTTTATTCATTGAAAAAAGTGTAATGGTTTCCACAAAAATATTATGCAGTTTTCAACATTGATAATAATAAGAAATGTTCCTTGAGGAGCATATTAGAGCAACTTATAAAGGATCATGTGACACTGAAGACTGGAGTAATGATGCTAAAAATTCTGCTTTGCCATGACAGGAATAAAATAAATTTTAGAATAAAATAAAATAGACATTATATAATAAACATTATTTAATTGTAATAATATTTCACAATATTTTTATTTGTAGTATATAGTTAAATAAATAAATGTGGCCTATATGAGTTTAACCTTCAAATGGTCTTTGTTTCCTGTTTACACTTCTGGGCTTTGGGGTCTATCCGACCCCAACAATTGATTGAGTAATTGTACAAAAAAATAAACATTTTTAATCATTCAAATAATATATAGCTTTTTTTGTCTCATCTATTAATGCTGTGTTTTTGGAGATATAAAGTACTGTATAAGTTGTGTATCCATATACCACACAATTCCTCAACTACACCATTAGCTTGCATATGAAATATTATGAATTTTTATGATACATTGCATTTATGCTCTAGTACTAGGCCTTCATTTCTGTGTAAAAAATGTCAGATTTTTGCCGGATTTTTATTTATTTATTTATTTTGACACATGAAGAAAATGTATTTAGTTTTTTTTTTCACATTCCTCATTCATTTCAATGTGAGGTCATATTGACCCCGAAGACCAGAAGTGTAAACATTTTTTTACATACCTTCAGAACAACCAAATCAAGCCCAGTGTGTGTGCGTGTGTGTGTGTAGATAGATAATGTATGAAAAGTCACAAAATCTTAATCCACTGAGATGAAGGGAACCTATTTTTTTTATTAAGTAAAAGTCGATTGGGGTCGTGACCCAATGACCCAATTGAGGGCTACAAGACTTAAGAGAAAAACATTTAATTATCTAACCATCCCCAAACCTTTGAACGGTATTGCATGTTTTTTTTGTAATGTCCTTTCTGTTGAATCACCCATTTCTTTTGAGATTATTTTTTCCACTGAATGTGTTATAATGCATTCTGTCTAATTATCTTCTCCATGATGGATGGTTGTTATACAATTGGCTACAACAATCTTCCTTAGGAAGTAACATTAAGTTGCTTACTTTTTGGAACTTTCTATGTTCCACCTACTGCATGATGCCTTAAAATGCCTAAGAGAAGGTGTTCTTGATAGTCACTGGCTTCAGGATATTTCCACAACAAGTTCAAGTACAGTGTAGTCTATTTTTGGATCATTCTGCAGTAATAAAAGAAATGCTTCTCCTTACACAGTATAGTTTTATATTAGTTTAAGATTTTTTGTGTGACTTATTAGCAGAACAGTTCTGACCCAATTAACTGTCTTTGTTTGATAAAGAAGCACTGACCTCTGATTTGTTTTCACACTGTATGACTTTAATTAGCTTTGGACCTTGCTTCAGGGAATTTGTAAATCCATGTGGATAATTTGCCCAGTGTAACTCAATGTGAGAGATGTCTGCATCTACAGACAACAACTAAGCCTAAAGTGTAACAACAGGCAAGCAACTCTAAAATGAAGTTGGTTACACAACAAGCAACTAACAAAAGTAGCAACCAACATTAAGCTGCCTAAATGAACAGGTCAACCAAAAATGAAATCCGGTCATCTTTTAAAGTACTCGCCCTCACATTGTTCGAAACCTTTAAGACATTATTTCCTCTGCAGAATATAAAAATAAAATAATTTGTTTGTTTTTTTCCCATAAAATGAAAGTTAATGGGGTGAGTCATTGGGTGGACAGAAATAATAATAAAAAAAAGTATTTCAAATGTCTTATTTTGTGTTTCACATACGAATGAATGTCATACAGGTTTGGAACGAGATGAGGGTGAATAAATTGACAATTTTCATTTTAGATGAACAATCGCTTTTATTAGGCTATAAATACAAAAAGTGAGTTATGTCTGGAGGTTCCTCAATCCACAGTGTGTGTGTCTGTGTGTGTGTGTGTGTGTGATATACACTCACCTAAAGCTTCAGAACTGCCTTAATTCTATATGCCATTGATTCAACAAGGTGCTGACAGCATTCTTTAGAAATGTTGGCCTATATTGATAGGATAGCATCTTGCAGTTGATGGAGATTTGTGGGATGCACATCCAGTGAATGAAGCTCCCTGTTCCACCACATCCCAAAGATGCTCTATTGGGTTGAGATCTGGTGACTAGGTGCCATTTTAGTACAATGAACTTATTGTCATGTTCAAGAAACCAATTTGAAATGATTTGAGCTTTGTGACATGGTGCATTATCCTGCTGGAAGTAACCATCAGAGGATGGGTACACATGGTGGCCATAAAGGGATGGACATGGTCAGAAACAATGCTCAGGTAGGCCGTGGCATTTAAACAATGCTCACTTGGCACTAAGGGGCCTAAAGTGTGCCAAGAAAACCCCACACCATTACACCACCACCACCAGCCTGCACAGTGGTAACAAGTCATGATGGATCCATGTTTCTCATTCGGTTTACGCCAAATTCTGACTCAACCATCTAAATGTCTCAACAGAAATCGAGACTCATCAGACCAGGCAACATTTTTCCAGTTTGCAACTGTCCAATTTTGGTGATTTCTTGCAAATTGTAGCCTCTTTTTCCTATTTGTAGTGGAAATGAGTGGTACCCGGTGGGGTCTTCTGCTGTTGTAGCCCATCCGCCTTAAAGGGTTAGTTCACTTAAAAATGAAAATTAAGTCATTAATTACTCACCCGCATGCTGTACCAACCCCGTAAGATCTTCGTTCATCTTCGGAACACAAATTAAGATATTTTTGATTACATTTGAGAGCTGTATCACTACCACATAGGCTGCCTAAGGGACTGGCTCTTGATGGCCAAGAAAGTCAATGAAGAAAATGTTTAAATATTCCATGTGCCTACAGTGGCTCAAACTATAAGTTTATCCAAGCGACAGAGACTTACTTTGCTGCCAAAACAAACAAAAAATAACGACTTTATTCGACTATTTCCGTTTCTTCCTCGTTGAAATCTATCCAAGTCTCATTTCAGGCCAACAAGGAAGAAAAGGGAATAGTCGAATAAAGTTGTTATTTTTGTTTGTTTTCTGCACAAAAGTAATCTTGTCGCTCTGATAAACTTATAGTTGAGCCACTGTATCCAGTCCCTTAGGCAGCCTATGTGGTATTGATACAGCTCTCAAATTTAATAAAAAAAATCTTAATTTGTGTTTCGAAGATGAATGAAGGTCTTGCGGGGTTGGTACAGCATGCGGGTGAGTAATTAATGACTTAATTTTCATTTTTGGGTGAACTAACCCTTTAAGGTTGTGCGGTGTTGTGGCTTCACAAATGCTTTGCTGCATACCTCGGTTGTAACGAGTGGTTATTTCAGCCAAAGTTGCTCTTCTATCAGCTTGAATCAGTCGGCCCATTCTCCTCTGACCTCTAGCATCAACACGGCATTTTAGCCCACAGGGCTACCATATACTGGATGTTTTTCCCTTTTCACACCATTCTTTGTAAACCCTAGAAATGGTTGTGCGTGAAAATCCCAGTAACTATTCAGATCACCTTTCTTTCCCATTCTGACATTCAGTTTGAAGTTCAGGAGATTGTCTTGAAGGACCACACCTCTAAATGCATTGAAGCAACTGCCATGTGATTGGTTGATTAGATAATTGCATTATTGAGAAATTGAACAGGTGTTCCTAATAATCCTTTAGGTGAGTGTATTCTGTAAACATTTTATGTAACAATGAATATGAAGTTAATGTCCAATAAAGATTGGTTTAAAATGACATTTTCCATGACCTAATCTAGAATAAGAACTATTTACTCCTAATGACTAATTAACAGTTCCTTTTCTACACGCTAATTAATAATAATTGTGTTAATTACAGTGACAATGAATGAAGAACTCACTATATTACATATAACCTATTAATATATTAATAATAGATAGAAACTACAATATATAAACTATGAATAAACTATAAACGAATAGTTGTCTAATGACTTGCAAGTACTTTATTATACTTATTATAAAGTCTTACCAAATTCCCTTCTGTGTTTCAGGTCTACACACCGAACAGCTATAAAGTTAACCGTACAATGTGACAGTAAGTCAGAGTAAAAAAAAAAAAAAGACAATTCAGCATTTGCTTGCTCTTCACTGCTACTTAATGTCTAAGGTAGCTTGTTACTGGAAAAGTTTTTAGAAAATAACTAAGATGCTGTCACCCTACTGAAAAATGTAGTTAAGCTAGTAGCACTAATGCATTGACACTCCTCAATACTGCTTCAGACTAAGGCAGGGATTTCTAATAATTATATTTGTGTCCTTTTTAACAATGTTGCTTCCTGCAAACTCTAACATCATAATGGAAGGATGTTTGGAAGATGGAATATTACTGATGAATAGGCAATCCTTTCTGGTGTCCTCTGCTATTGTTTTAGCTGGAAATAGCATTTTCCCATGTGTCGCTCTGCATTTTCTCTCTGTGATGGATACCTGTTTCAGCCTGTAGATTTCCCTGTGACAGCATGCTTTCCCACCACTGATGAAACTGAAGGAACTTTCTCAAGCTGTCAAAGATTTCCCTCTATCTCACATAACTGACAGGCTAACCGTCATTACAGACTCTCACTCTCTCCCTCTTTCAATTCTCTCGTGTGTGCGCGCGCACACAAATACAAAAATCAGAGATAGGTCTGCTGTCAGATTGGGACTATAGGATGATTTCCTTTAGAAAGAAGGAAAGAAAAACGCTATTACTGAACTTTACTAAAGTGCCATACAAAAGAAAAAGGTGCATAATGTTATCTGCTATCTTCTCAGATCCATTTATTTGCCAGCTTCAACCCACATTGACCCATTCTTTTGTGTCTACACAAAAATATTCCACCAATAAACTCAATGCACATGCTGTCAAGATATTTAACTATCAAGATGGTTTACCAGACAAGCTCAAAAATAACCATAACATTTCATGTGTACGGAGCCCCTTAGTCCCACTTTGGCAAAAAAAAATAATTATAACTATCTTGTGGCCTCAAGATAGTAACTTGTAGCCTCAAGATAGTAACTCATGGCCACAAGATCATAACTCGTGGCCTCAAGATACTAACTCGTGGCCTCAAGATAGTAATTCCTGGCCTCAAGATACTAACTCGTGGCCTCAAGATACTAACTCGTGGCCACAAGACAGTAACTCGTGGCCACAAGATAGTAACTCGTGGCCTCAAGATAGTAACTCGTGGCCACAAGATACTAACTCGTGGCCACAAGATAGTAACTTGTGGCCACAAGACACTAACTCGTGGCCTGAAGATACTAACTCGTGGCCTCAAGATCAGTAACTCGTGGCCTCGAAGATACTAACTCGTGGCCTCAAGATCAGTAACTCGTGGCCACAAGATACTAACTCATGGCCACAAGATACTAACTCGTGGCCTCAAGATAGCAACTCGTGGCCTCGAGATAGTAACTCGGTGGCCACAAGATACTAACTCGTGGCCACAAGATGATAACTTGTGGCCACAAGACACTGAACTCGTGGCCTGAAGATACTAACTCGTGGCCTCAGATAGTAACTCGTGGCCTCAAGATACTAACTCGTGGCCTCGAGATAGTAACTCGTGGCCACAAGATACTAGCTCATGGCCACAGACACTAACTCGTGGCCTCAAGATAAGCAACTCGTGGCCTCAAGATAGTAACTCGTGGCCACCAGAGTGCTAACTCGTGGCCACAAGATAGTAACTTGTGGCCACAGACACTAACTCGTGGCCTGAAGATACTAACTCGTGGCCTCAAGATCGTAACTCGTGGCCTCGAGATACTAACTCGTGGCCTCAAGATGGTAACTCGTGGCCACAGATGCTAACTCATGGCCACAAGATACTAACTCGTGGCCTCAAGATAGTAACTCGTGGCCTATCTTGAGGCCACGAGTTAGTATCTTGAGGCCACGAGTTAGTATCTTGAGGCCACGAGTTAGTATCTTGAGGCCACGAGTGTAGTATCTTGAGGCCACGAGGTTAGTATCTTGAGGCCACGAGTTACTATCTTGAGGCCACAAGTTACTATCTTGAGGCCACAAGTTACTATCTTGAGGCCACGGGTTACTATCTTGAGGCCACGAGTTACTATCTTGAGGCCACGAGTTACTATCTCGAGGCCATGAGTTACTATATTGAGGCCACGAGGCCACGAGTTACTATCTTGAGGCCACGAGTTACTATCTTGAGGCCACGAGTTACTATCTTGAGGCCACGAGTTCAGTATATTGAGGCCACAATTTACTATCTTGAGGCCACGAGTTACTATCTTGAGGCCACGAGTTACTATCTTGAGGCCACAAGATAGTTATAATTATTTTTTTTCCAAAGTGGGACTAAGGGGCTCCGTACATGTGCAATTATATTTGTACCCAGAAGTCGCAAACATGTTAATCTACAGTATGATGAAGAAGCAACATCAATAATGTATTTATGTTATGCTGAGGTTGAGGTTAAAGGGTTAAACATGAATTATGAAAAGCGATTCTGCAGATCTGAGCATACTGTGGAAATGCCATGTGTCTGTTTTATGGATTCTGTTAATAAAGGCTTGCCTACAGATATGAAACATATATGGCAGATCAATAGAGTTCTAAGACATGCAGCCAATAAGCAAGTGCCACACTAAGCAAGACAGATAAAGGCCTTCGAAAGTAAATCGACTGTAAATACATCCAGCTGCACTCACTTATACAGGGTTAGGCTGTGTGCTTTTAGTGTTGGGGGCTTTCTGCACAAATCAAAATGGCATGCATTTAAGACAGAAAGAGAAACTGAATAAAAAATACAAACATTATGGTTACAATTCATAATTTGAGAAAACACGGTGGGAGAATTAAGGCCAACAAGAGCTTGCACTCAGTCACAAGCACAACGTCAGACATGTGGAGAGAGAAGCCATTGATTTTTCACAGAAGTGCCAGTTCATCATTCTGGGAGACACTTGCGATTCGATCCCTCCTTTCATTTGTTTGTGATTTTGTTAGTTTCAAAGCTGGTCGCCATGATAAATTCAGACCCTTGCCACACATCTGAAAAATGAGGAATGCCCAGATGAAGAGACAGGGAATGTAAATGTGAAAGAAATAGGGATGGGACGGTATGAAAATTTGATAACATGATTATAGTGTTCCAAAATTATCGTGATTATCAATATTATCACGTTTTTTTTTTTTTTTAATGAAAGTGTTCAAAAAGAACTGATACACACACTGAAAACATTTCAACAAGTTTTATAATTGAAAATCAACAAACAACAAATAAAACAAGCAGCTCTGTGCAGTTTTTTAAGCAAGATTCTATTCTAGGGCATTTCCTTCTTTATAATGCCCGTCGTCAATAGCAATGCATTATTATACAGCGCATATCCATATCACAATGGACGCGCGCTCTTGTTTCATTCAAATACAACTTGCCGTCTTGCGTCTCCGGTTTTTGATTGTATTGTAAATGAAATCAGAGATGATTTATTGTTTACAGAGATTGATTATATTGGTGTGATATATCTTGTCTGGACGATTGTTTTACAAAATGTATTTATAAACAGGTAAGATTTAAAACACTAATCTCATCATCAATTCAATATGTCCCCGTAATTATGTGGTAAAAATAAAAATCGGTGTAATACGTGATGTATCTATACATTACTATCCCTTAAAATGTCACTCTTAATAAGTCTTATTTGAAATTGTTTGTTTGTCTTTGGCTCAAAGCAGTTGCTGCGAACTTTTTCTTCCCGGAAGCTTCACTTCTATTTCAAGTGAGTGACATAAAATGTTTAAACTAAAAACAACATTTTGTGCCACAGTTGTTTCCCAGAAGTAGTTTTGGTTTGAGGTCGAAGTTAACTTGCCTTGCGTTCGCTTATCGCTATACAACAGTGGGTGATGGTCATACGAACTCGGTAGATTTGAAGTGTTTCTATTGCAGAGACTTTTTGTTTGACAGACAGGGTGACTATCCTCGATCAAGTTTCCCTCAGGACTTTTGTAAAAGCCAAAAAATGACCACACCTCAGATTTTGTCCTCTTAAAAGGCACGGCTCCTTATTCCTTCTCGAATTTTAATTTAAAAATTAAAAAAAAAAAAAACATTGCGCCTGCGTCAGACTGGCTGACGGGATTTACAGTGAGTTATTAAAATCGCGAGTAACCAAACATGGTTTTAATGATAATTCAATTTTAAACGATAATACTAACAGTCAGTATATTTTATCATGGTTTATCGTGAAACCGTTATCATCCCATCCCTAGAAAGAAATATTAAATTCTGGTAGTTCTTGGGTCATGAAAGCAACGGAGAGTTTGAAAATGGCATTTTAAATAAATTACATCAGGTTTGAAAACCTGAATCCAGGATCATTAAATGGCAAAATAAGAAACTACCATATATTGACAAAATTGGGATCAGTAAGATTGAAATTAGCAAAGATGTAACTGATCAAAAGTGACAGCAAATACATAATGTTACAAAATATTTTCTATTTCAAATTAATGTTGTTCTTTTGAACTTTCTATTCATCAAATAAAATATTAAGCAGCAAGGCTGTTTTTAAAATTGATAGCAATAAGAATGTTTCTTGTGCACTTTCAAACAATGACTTTAAACTTTATCAAGCCAGCATTCAAGTTTGTCTTGAAAAAATTTGCCTTTACATAAAATAAAATAAAAGTTTTCTTTGCATTTTACTTCCTTGCATTCAAATTCTAATGGCATTTCTGCATCCTGTATGCAACCCTGCTATACATTCAACCCTAATACATTCCATTAAAAGCAAGCAAAACCAAAAACAGTTCTAAAGGACATCCCACGCGCAGAGAGTTTACAGTCTATTACCTTCAGTGATCACTTTCATCTGAATCTTGTCTTTAATCATTTCCCAGCATCCTTTGAGTCTGGTGGGAAGTAAAAGAGGGAGGATGTATCCAGAAACCTCTCTTTCCCCTTCAACAGAGAAAGAAAGATTCGAACCTATGACCCCGACCCACCGTTCCAGGTGCTAAAAAACCTTCAGTATCTTGGGTGAAAGCTAATGCAGCTTCAAAGGATGTAGGCAGTATGGAAGACTAAAGAGGACCACTGGCGGTGAAGACTATCTGAGAGAAACACAGCTTCTGCTGTCTGATTAATCTGGATTTAGATGAATCAACCTAAAAAGGTGTTTTATCTCAGAATGATAATGGAGGAGCAATTTCATTTAGTGTTTTTTGTGGTATTAAGACAAATCTGGTCAAATCAAAAAAACATTTAATCTGGAATGGACAAAAGCTACATCTAATATTTACTTTTAATGTAATTACACTTTCATAATTTTAAATAAACCCCAAAAAATGTGCCTTGGTTTCTGTCTGGTATCCAATAGGCAAAGCTTTCCTATCCCTCCTGATCCCTCTCCCCGGGCCTTTAAAATACTATTAATACCTAATGGGCTTTCTCATTAGATGCCCTTACCAAACATGTTCTGGCCATTATGAGCTCCATTTACTGCCAGGCCTCATGCCTGCATGTACAAATGTGAGTCGTCTGCCTTCTCGATTCCCTCTGTGTGTAGCAAACATCTATTACTGGTATGAAATGCCTCAATCATGAGAGACTTGCTGTTTGAGTGCCTGTGTGTGAGTGTGCATCTGTAGCCCAACAACTTGTTTTGAAAGTGTTTTTAGTGAAGAGAACAGACAGAGGTATTCACATCTATCACGTCTTTGCTCCCAGGAAAGCTCAGGGAATCCCTTGAAACTGTTACTATAAAGCAAGGAATGACCTCAGACTGTAATATTACAGAGCGCTTGGCCTTGAAGTACAATAACAGCCCATACAGACACATATTTGGAGAGAAAAGCTCTGTAAAAGATTACAAAATTATAATTGTAATATTGCTTGCTATAAAACTGCATACTACCAGTCAAAATTTTGGAATAATTAAATATTTTTTATGGTTCAATCTTATGCTAACCAAGGCTTCAGAGCACTTTGGAAGGAGGGGCTTCATAGAGGCTGGAATTATGTGGTTTAACCCCTTACCTGTCACCCCCCTTTTTGATAATTGACATTAAAATGCACTATAAAAAACATAAATGGTTGTAATTCATACATTAATGCTTTGGAATATATACACAAGTTTGGTCTTGTTTTAAAGAAAACAATCAGCACATTATTATTGAAGTGAAAGCACTTCAAAAAATTAAAGTATGAAAAAGTTACATGGAAGTTATAATTTACAGTAAATCAAATATTATGTATTAATATATTTTTTATATAAAATAAATATTTTACAAAATATTTTTTACAATACAATTACTATAAAATGAAAGCTATATATCTAAACAAGTTGTGTTCCAAATTTAAAGTTGATATCACAAATTTTTAAGTTCCCATGAGATTTTGTTTAGGCGTTATACCAAAAATAGCCACCGGGTGACATTGAATTCCATTGAATTTAATTGTATGCATTCTGCCATAACAAATTAATAAATTTCTATCCAAATATCACTTCTGTCACTAAATATGGAACCTTGAGACTTGGACCTTTCTGACAATATGTGTTTTGTCAAGATTAGAAAAGGTTTTGATAATAAATTATGAAAGATGATGCCCAAAAGGGAAGGGATTATTTTAGATTATTTGAAATATTAGATTAAATATTAGATTATTTGTTTTATTATTAACTTTTAGCATAAAAACAGAATTTGCAATGATTAAAAGTCGATCAATTGGCTTTTTGTGACAAAGGTCAGAATTGTGACAAAGGTCTGTTATGAGGCAGATTTTTTAGAGGTGCACTCTTGTCAGAAATGTATCGGTTACTCTTCCTTCATAATTTGTAGCAAAAAACAGCAGTCAAATATCTATTTCAGGACTCTTAGACCTTTCCAACGATATATAGTTTGTCATTAGGATTTAATAGTAATAAATCGAAGTAAAGTTCAGGCGTCTGTATACAGGACGGTGACAGTTATAACAGAGGTGCGACCATTACTATGGTTTCGAGAAAACAGTGGTGGTTGGTTAGGTTCAGTTTCTCTGATAATGCATCATGGGGTAATTAAAGAGCCCCTATCATGGATTTTTGAAAATGACTGTTCATATGGTGTGGAATATAGCTCTAGGGAATGACAACATCCTGCCAAGATTTATATCTGAAAGTGCACCGTATATAAAGCTATTGTCTTTCAAAAGTGAGAGTCGACTCTGAGTCTATGAAATGAATTGTTTTCGAAACGAGTCATTAGCTGTTACATCGTGACGTAGATACATATGGCCGCGCCCAGTATGTTGAATAACAGTCTATCTGATTAATTTTAAATTTGTAAAATTAACTGTCTTTCATCTTTTTATATTTTTTTATACTTTTTTATACTTGTATATTGTATATTTCTATGCACATGCAGCAATCATGTAGTCCAAAACAAATTTCCTTTCGAGGATAATAAAGTATACTACTACTACTACTGCGCTCGCAGTGGAAGTTAAACTTGAAGTCTACACATTCAAATACTTCATCATAGCATAATGTTGAGAAGACGCTGTGTTCTACAATGCAAAGATAGTTCAGCCACTTTGTTTTACATTTACCAGGGACGAGCATGTGAAGAATCGGTGGTTAGAGTTCATATTTGCAACGATACCACAACAGTATAGCCCGAATGTGTTCTCATCATTTTAATTACGAATCGTTCAAAAACATAAATGAATTCAAATGTGGATTTGCGAACGGTTGTTCCTGAAGGAGGGCTCAGTAACTTACTTACCCAGTGTATATGGATCAGCTTCCTCCTATGAATCACAACCTGTAAGTATTATTAATAATTGTTGCTTTTATGGGTTTTGAACTGTTTGTCAGCGTCAGGAGTGCATGAAAGTTACGCTGAGCGCAGCTTCTAGGTCTCCAATGTAAATTTTTTTTAAATATGTGAAATGTTTGTCGCTGTTATTGGAGTTGTCATAAAGAATAGAGCGTCTTGTAGTGCTGCAGTGCTTTATCAATATGTTTATGCGTTATGCTAACAAACAATAACTGACTGGGTCTGTCATCTGACCAATCACCGCCAATTAGCGTCACGCAAAAGAGTGGTTTGGAAAAATGAGTCGTTGTACGAATCATTTGGAAGTTAGTGAGCAAATCAGTTAAAAATAAATGCATATTATAAGACAAATAAAGTGTTTTTTTATCCTTGCATGCATGTTAAACTGTTTTTGGGAACTCCTAAAACAAAAATAGGAACATTTCAAATGATATGATAGGGGCTCTTTAAGCAGTGAGTTGCTTTGTTTTAACAAACCCCAGAGCGTTACTGGCAGACTGGAAAAAGAGGTGCTGCAACAATGTTAAATATGTGAACAATTATGTTTTTTGGACATTAAAGCATGAAAGCATTATTTTAGTAAATCACAAAAACAAAATCGAAACTTTGTAAAAGGTCATATGGCCTCTTTAAATATCGTCATGCCTTAGTTGCATTTAGCAGATTAGACCTGGGTGATGATATAGTTACTGTGCCATAGTATATTTCAATTAAAAAATGTGAGTATATTGTTTGTAAAGCTGAATTTCTGTCAGGACCACTATCATCAAAGATCAATGACAATTAGCAATCAGTTTGGATTGGGGAATGGTTCTGTTCTGAGCAAGAATTCCCTGCCCATCCATGCAGCCTAGTATGGAAAAGAACAGGGATCGATATCGTTAATGTTCAATAATTAATATACAGTACAGATTCGAAGGGTAATCAGAAGGCCAAGCCATGACTGGACGAGAGGAGCTGGGTAGATGTGGATAAGGTGAGAGTCAGCTAATGCAAGCTTGACTGACGTGACCTGCCAGAACTAATGTTATTGATATGTTTCCACATTACATCGAGCTGTGTGATACTGTGGTTTACATTTTGCAATGATATAAATGACAAGAATAATAAAAACTAAATTAAGTTGATATCTTTAATTATTTTGCATGCGCCGACCAAAGCGCCCGTGCCTTCAGATCAGTTGGACGTGGCTGTGGTTACAAGAAGTAAAAATGATATAAATACTGTTCGTTTTCTCACACAAACCGCTCGTTTAGTGTCTTTAGGCCATCAATGTGTACTTACATTTATGAGTCATTAAATCATGTTTAATTTGGACTTCTCTGTGCATGTTCTTTGAGGTGGGCACCATAGACCTCAACAGGTATATGACTGACAGACAACAGCGGTTTGATCAGAAAAATATCAAAATTGAAAATACTGTGGAAACAAAGACACCTACATCTTGGATGCCCTTGAGGTAAGCTAAAACATATCCAAAATTTATTTCGAAGTGAACTATCCCTTTAAGCCTAGATGTAACCAAATTTATTGAGGCTTAAGACAAGAATAAAAAGGTTAAAACACTTGTGTGCAACAACTATTTTGCATAATAAGAAAATCAAATGGGTACACAAACACTCACCATATGAAGATTGCTATGATTGGTATGAACCGAGTTGAAACTGACAGCGTCAGTGATGCCCACAAACACACCAACCTATAACTGTGGTCAATGAATCGCTCTGAGCCATTTGATGACTCTTCCCATAAACCCCCTTTCCAGGAAAAACAGCAATACTATTACATAGTGAGTGGATTATATGACTGCAATGACTTGTGGATTAATTTGCACTGTTATTCCTAATATAACTAAGCCACTCTGACTGGGGGTCTATTTAATGGCCAGTTTCCACTCGGCAAGCACATAGAACAAGACAGAAAATGGCTGGGTGATAAAATTGCTAATCATAAAGTTAACTATTAGAGCAGATGAGCCTTTTCCTGAAATGGCTTTGATTTTTGAGGAGTGAAAAGACAGATCAATGCCTAATTGACAACAACAATGGATCAGCATGGGAACTACTGTGAACAGCACTTCAGTAAGCCGATCAGCTTGTACAGCCACTCGCTCAAAACTGCTCTGAAAGAATACACAAAAGCACGTGTGTCAACTAACATCCTCCGGCGACAACTATATCAGTGTAGTGTGAGAGGGACGGGTGCCAGGCTAAAAGGTTCTGGCAGGCCTTCTCTGTGATTTCAACCCTTATTTCCCCCTCACATCTCATCTTTCTAAGAGTGAATGCATATGATAATGTCCAGTCCTTGACATCTCACTGTGTCAAACACTGAAAGGCACAATCAATTAGCACTTTCCAATGGCTATGAACTGCCTCATTTGAATTACCATGAATAATTTAGGGTTAAAATAATTTCAAAGATTAAGACTACGATTAAAGAAAAACCTTCCCTCTGA
This sequence comes from Hybognathus amarus, assembly GCA_030378365.1. NCBI lineage: Eukaryota > Metazoa > Chordata > Actinopteri > Cypriniformes > Leuciscidae > Hybognathus > Hybognathus amarus. Next base: position 235,902 of record JAQIUQ010001915.1, on the reverse strand, counting down.
AAACACATTAAAAAGAAACTGCAGTCATGGGTGTCATGTTTTTTTTTTTCTTTTTTTTTGGTTTTTAAATTCCATGTACCAGCAACAGTCCTGACTGTCAGTCAATCAATCAATTGATCAATCAATCAATCAATCAATCAAACAAACTGACATGACAGCCACTGAACATTTTAGTTTTCTTGAAAAAAAACAGCGCTCTGAAAATCTATTCAACTCAAAAATCTGTGGGGGCACGAATGACGTTTCTGATTGCAGGGACATATCAGTTACCAACCTTGTTCCTGTGCTTACATATGTTCCTTTACTCTATTATAAATTGTCGCAGACTCCCTATCTCTGGCGGGAAAGGCTTCAGCGGCTATCTGGCCAATCATTTCTTATGCTTTGCCTCTGATGGCGATACAATCTTTAATCCAGTACTAGCCAACTCGTCCTCACATCCCTCATGCACCCACTCAGTCCGAATGAGCCTATCTCTGTAGCTTAATAATCATCCAGCGTCAGAGTCTCTCTCATATCAGAATGGAACTTTGCCTTGGTGTGAGGGTTGGATCTGAAACACAAAGTGTGTGGCTGTGTATACAGATAGGCATAGACATGATTAAAATGTAGCTACTTCATGCCATTGCGTCCTTGAGTATTGGAAAAGACCTTTCGACGTGTAGCAAATTAGCTCAAAAGGGAATTTATAAAATATATAAATAAATAAATAAATAAATAAATAAATAAATATATATATATATATATATATATATATATATATATATATATATATATATATATATATATATATATATTATAGCTGAAAGTGAAATTTTATTATATATAGCTGAAAGTGAAATTTTCATTGAATTCTTCTGGAGATCTGTTCGGTCCGTGGGAAATTTGAATGAAGGTCACTTAAAAAAAACTGCCCGAAAAATGATGTTTCTTAGTATGGGAACTCTTAACTAAACTAAACAACTTTATTTAGATAATGATCAGTAAGACTGGGGCTTTATTAATGTTGTTCACTGATTAAAGTGCATTTTTTGACATTTGGGTAAAGTGTTTTAATTCTGAAATACATGGTGTAAAAACATCTGAGACGTTTCGTTGCTATGATACAGAATATCCATAGCACAGTTTACTTGTAACTGATTTCACAGATAATTTGTGTCATACAAAAAATTTATTTTTCATCCATTAAGTTCGGTTAGCTCTGCTGGTCGATGTCGCTGTACACAGAAAGAATGTTGTAACAGTTGGTCAGTGTTGTTTAGTCCCGCCCCTCCTCCACTGTGATTATACGGCTGGGTAAAAAGTGGCAGTGATGAGCGGGTTGGGTTTTACCCAAAGTTGAACATTTTTCAAATCTTCGCGACCATAAAAAACGCTTGGCGCTCGGCGCTTCAGCATGAAAAAACGTTCAGTGCCTTGTTACGCTCAAGTGTCTTTTGGGCTTTTTGCCGTTTTGTCACAGTTTCTATGTTTCATTGTTTTTTTGGGGGGGGGGGGTTGTTGTTGTTTTTTTAAGTGACCAAGTTTCCAGTGTATCATATTTTTGATTACATTCCCCTGTTTAGTTAATTTCCTTATTAGGTCTCCATGTTATTCAAACCGAGTCCTTCCTGTGTTCTTTGTCTAGGGCCCTATAATTTCTGCGATCACGGAATAAAAAGCACACTCTTTTTACAACTAAAATAACAGTAAAGGGTAAAAAAAAGAATTCCCAAAAATTAAAACGGAAAACGGAATTTGCACAAATTAAAACGGAAAAAACGGAATTTGGGAAATAAAACGGATTTATAGGGCCCTATTTGTCAGGTGTCATCATTTTTATGTGGAGGCTTTTTGTCTGTTCCTGACGTTTCTCCTGTGTGGATTTATTAGAGTGGATTTATTCCTGAACTCTCCTTCGTTGTGCACTTCCTGTTCAGCAGGCTCCCGTGACAATAACAATCTTCTAGTGACCAGTTTTTAGAGTCGGGCTGGTGATTTAGTGTGAAAAATGGAAAGGGGATAATTTAATGAATCAGATTGTGGAAAGCACAATCAAGCATCCTGATCACAACTAAAACTGCTACAGATGAAAGCTAAATAATTGCGTGAGTATCTGTATATTGCTATTCAAACAATGCAAGATTTTATGGCTAGCTGCATCTTCTTGAAAGCCATATATCCATGCAGTTTATTACACTTTAACATCGGCTCTCACATGAGTCGATGCTAAAGGCCATCTGTCTCTATCTTGTGCCATTCAAGAACTTGTTTTCCAACACTGATGACATCCACGTTGTTCTTGGACGTCTTCTTTTTGTGTTACCTTCTACTCTTCCGACCAATCTGATGTTGGGAATCCTGTTTGTATCCATGTGAAGTACATGACTTAAGCCACTGGTGTTGTCTTTCATGTACTTTTCCCAACAATCTGATTGATGGTCTTTCTGATGTCATTGTTTCTCATCTTGTCTATGAGGCGGTCGCCAAGTAGTTTTTCTAAGTGCTGGCATCTAGAATACAAGTAGTTGTTTCTCTTCAGTACTCCCAAGTGTCCATGCTTAGCATTGTTTATTTCCCTACGCATTTGCAACCCTATCAGAACAAAGCCCTGACCTGCCAGTTGAGACTAAGTGCTACTGTACATTTAAAATTACCAACATTTCAGTCTTGGTGTGTTTTCAGATGCACAAGTTTCAGTGTTGCCGCCTGCCTGCAAGACTGCTGGAGACCCATAAAAAAATCTCTTTGAAAATCAATAGGGTCTCAGCAGAGCATGAAAAAGCAGCATCATCATAACCTTAAAATGTATTTGTTCATTGTTTTATGTGGCTATTCCAGTGACCTAATGCACTTAAATTTAGTATTCAGGCCCCAAGCATCTTCTTCCTATAAAACATTCAGATCCATGCTCTTCAGAACAAGTTTTCACTCGCGCTGCTCAGGGAAAGCTTGTTCTTGACTAAACCAGCTGTGAATGTTTTAAGCAAACTAGAGGTTGCTGCAGCTGTGTTAGTCTGCGCTTGATCTATTTCACATGGCTCATGATGCGGGACGTGCACCTGTGAGGGCTGCTTTACGACCAAAGCGTCCAGTTACTCAATCACATATTGCTACGATCAGCAGAGCGCATAACAGATGCTGCGCGGAATAACAATTACGGTTTAGTTTGTCACAGTTCAGCACAATTCTTTTGACCCATTTATCAGGTGAGCACATGTGTACAACCAGACTCAGCTATACATCAATATTTCCAGTCCTCGTCCTTAATGGCTACACCATCGTGACAGTTAGTAGCTTTTAAAAACAAACACTTATTCAATTCCTTGTGGAAATGTCCTCTTGAAGGGATTAGATTAACATCATGAGGTCATAATCAGGTGCGTCGTAGCATGCAGGTGGGAAATTTCTATATATGATGGCATTTGTAATTGTGGCTGACTCTTTGGAAATGGATGAAATAGTACAATATGGCCAAGAGCGAATTTCGCTGATTGAGCTCCCCGGCTGCAGTTGGGGGCAGCTCACTGTACTTCACATTCAAGTGTTCGCACAGACGCACACCTACCGCAGAGCACCCGCTAAACATGTCACTGCACATCTTGCTAATTACTGTCATTATGCACCAACTCGGGCTGTGCTCTTGCCTGACTAAAGGCACACAGCTGTCAACCTCCATTCAGGTGCGAAGGGAAGGAAACAATGCAGCGTTAAGCTGAAATAGTATTAGGGTTGCACTTTATAACAAAAGATGCTTTAACAATTTGAATATCATACTACCGTAAGAAATTGAACAACTTTAAAGGGTCATAACATGAAAAGAAAAATCTAATTTTCTTCGATCCATTGAAATAAAAGAGTTATCTGTACTATAAATAGTCTCTTTAGATCTTTGAAACTAAACTGTGAAATTGGCTCATTACAAACTTTCGGAACTTGTATTACATGTCGCCAATATCTGTGAGGTGCTTACAAAATTGGCCCACCAATTCATAGTGAAGTAATAGGTATTATTCCTAAACATCAAAAATAGAATTATTCCCAAACTACTGTGACCTCGCTATTTCTAGATGTCTACGTAGAAGCTCTGCATGTCATCTTGAAGGATCACAACATTAGAAACGAGAAGCTTTTTGTTTTTAACAAGGTCCCTTATTTCAGGTTTATGTTAAAAGTTTGTAGGGCATTTGGGTTGGGTGGTGGACTTAACAGCAGTCAGCCTGAGCAGCAAAAAAAGTCATGTTGAATTCTAAGACCCCGTCCACAATACTCTGTTTTCGTTTAAAAACGTTGACATTTTGCTACGTTTGTCCCTCCCGTGCCAGACTGAAACGGAAAAAAACAAAGACCTCAAACGGAGAAGTATGGAAACGCTGCAGCTTCCGTTTTGCGTTTTGAATCTCTGGAGGCGTTTCAGTGATGACGGACAAACCGGACGACTTTGAGAAACGCATTGGCTCACGCTCAGCTCTATGATTGGGTGTCATCAGTCGTGACGTATCCTTCCCCTGATTCATGCAGCCACTCATCACATGACCTGTCCCCATGTGAAAACATATACAAAAACAACCTTGTCGTCAGATCCATAGAAAGAAATCTCTGGTCTTCGACATTTCTAATCTTTGCAGAGGTAGCTAACGTTAATTTCTTCTTCATAGTCAATAGTCAATCCGAATAGTCAATCTGTTTCCTATTTCCAACATGTGCGTGCCGGTGAATGGTCACGTGATCTTTGTTTTCAGTCGTTTTAATGTGGACGAGATCAGATTCTAATACGCAGATAAAACGCTGGAGTGGCCAGAGATCAGTATTCGTTTTAATTCTCTGTTTTTAAATGAAAACGCAGTACGGGGCCTAAAGGCCTGTTCACACCGGGGCGAATTTCGCAGCGCCGTTACTTCGCTGCTGTTTAACGCCTTGTGACTAAACAATGGGCGCCAATGTGAGTGTTCAGACCAACGTAATTTTTTTAAAACGCCTCGGGTTAGTTTTTTTAGTTTGACCTGCCGTGTCAGAAACTTTCCGACCAATGAGATTGGCGCTTTTGCTCACGTGTTTGAAGCTTCTGAAGTTACAGTAAAAAACAACTTGAGGGCGCTCAAACACAAAACAGTGTTGCCGAGCACACATATGCAATGGCGAAGAAGATATACGCGTCGCCGTCTACACTACACAGCCAGAAAGGAATAAGACGAGGAAGATGCAAGGCAAGATGAATGTAGAGCTGCTGATCTCGTTGGTGCTAGAACATAAAGAACTATATGAAAAACGTGACAGGGACTACAAACATCTTGAGAAAAGAGAACTGTTATGGAGTGGTATTGCAAAGCAATTGGCGCCATCCAATGTCAGGGAATGAATTTGCATGTTTACGTGGCTGATCGTCAGCGAAAATCGCTTGGGTGTGAACACAAAAAACGCGTTGAAAAACGCTCGACGAATAACGCGTGCTGATTCTGATGTCAAAATGGTGAGTAGTAAAAATTGTTGACATAAAAATGTGCACTTTTGGAAATGCAGAAAGTTTGTGTGAAAGGAACCATGCATGTGCACATTTTGGATGGCTTTGCGTAAAGTGAGACTCAAAGCAAACAGGTCAGCATCTTTACTGCTGGCACAACAAAACAACCAGTGAGAGCTTTAAGTTCTCTTCTTTGGATTCATGTTCCATTCCTCCTTGGAGGCCACTAAACGCTGTGTCCATTTAATAAAAAAGGGGGAAATTCCAGTGTTGCTCATGAAGCAACGTGGACGATATATGAAAAGCAGAGAGAACCCTGCACTGTTCCAGCCATGTTGTATTGTTTGTTCGAATTCCACCAATGTCAGTGAGAGTTTGTCTCAACTAATGCGCCATCTGTTTCTTAAGGGACCCCTCATTAAAATGGAGATACATAAAAATGTCTTGTGTTTTCCCAAATGAACCAACTTCAGACTGGTCATGCTGGAAAGGGAAAGCCCAGGATCCCAGACTGGCTTTATTCCAGTCAACAATCCATTAGGTGTCTTTTCACAGCATGAAAACCTGATCTATTGTGATGAGCAGAGGGCAAAATGGAATGTAGTGTCATTATGGCTACCCAATAAAAAATCACAAAAGAAATATCTTTGATGCATGAACAAATGCGGCCTTGGTGTGCATTTAAAAAATCGTATCAACTCAGCCTTTAAAGTACAGTATGTAGTAAATATATTTCATCCATCACTGTTAAACAATAGTGTAAATCACAAAATCACTAATGGCAAATTTTGAAACCATTTTTTTGTGTACTTTTGGGTGCTTTCACTGTCTGCTTCACGCCCACAATCCTCTACCGCTTAGCTCTCTTTATAGACTGAATGAATAGAAAAAGCCTGCTCATCTCTGTACTAATGGATACGATACGGTTAGGTATTTGAGCCTCGGAAAGAAAAATTCTCACTATTTGCCAGGGCAGTTGAAAAAACCATGTTGTTTGCATATCAATGGGATTGGGAAACCATTAAGAAATGCAATGTTTCTCTTAGCCAGAGAAAAGGTACTTTCTGTCTAATGGATTCATCTTAATTTACCACAGAGTCAATATGTGGACATTTCACCTTTATCCCTAATGTTACCCAATACAAAAAGAAATGTTCTCGATATAACAAACATTCCCACTGGGAAATAAAGATTAAGCCATGTGGTTTGTCTCATCAATTGATTCACGAACAAATGTATTTAAAACCTTTTTTTCTAATGTACTTCTCTAATTTCTATATGCATCTCATCCTCCTAACCACTTCAGTCTGGATGAATTTGCTTTTTAACTACATTTTGCACTGTCGTAGCACTAGTGTTTACACAGATACGTGATGTTGTTCCCATCACTAGTGTAAATCAATATTTTATCTGCCTGCCATCGTTCAGCCCAGCTGAAGGTCACTCCAAAATGAAAACTGGCTCCTTTACGAGACATATGATACACTCTAATGGCTTGGCTTTAACCCTAATGCCAAGACAATTAAACTTTCCATTACACTCACTGCCTGAAAATATGGTCAATCACCCTCACAGCCCAAATTACGTCTTAAATTACACCAAGCAAGTCTTTTTCTATTGCCTTTCATTTCACTGGATCATTTCAGATACCTAGCTTGAGTACAGCAGCGCCCCGCCAGAGACCTCGTTTTCTTTTCTGACACTCTTTTACTGTTATTCCAGCCATACGGATTCTGATGGGGAATCAGTAGGATCGCCCTCAGTAAGCTTGATATTTACAGTTCTTCGCACTCAGCTCTGTTTTTCTTGGAGAGTTTCAGAGAGCTCTTATGGGAAGAGCACATGCTACACTGCAGAACTATGAAAACACTACAGGCTATGTAGAGGAAAGGGGAAGCAGCTTAGCCTAAAAATCCCAGAGGAATCAACTACATGCCTAAGATAGCCAACTATTTTGTCTTCTCTAGCGCTTTCTTTTCTCTCTTTCTTCTCCCTTGTCAACACTGGTGGTTTCAATAGTCTCTGCATGAACGTTGAAGGTTTAAGAATTAACAGCGAGATTTGAATTTGATGCCGAGACATTTCTGTTGTTGTTCATTACTGTAATATCAGTATATTATCTTATCTTATATTCGATTATCCTATTCAATTAAGCTGATACGTTCTTGATTTTAAAGGTGTAGAGGAGAAAATACCAAAACATAGCAATGCACTTAACGTTATATTATCAGTTATTTCAGTTTCCCAAAAAAAAAAATTATTTCCACAAAATTATCATCATACATTAATAATAATAATAATAACAAATGTTTCTTGAGCAGCAAATAATCTTGCTGAATGTTCAGCTTTCACATCACAGGAATAAATTACATTTTTAAATATATTAAAATAGAAAATTGTTATTTTAATTTGTAATAATTAGAGCCAGACCGATATATCGGCTGGACGAATATTATCGGCCGATATTAGGCATTTTCCAAACTATCGGTATTGGCAGTTATAATGGCTAATAAATGAATATTTCAAAAAATAAAATAAAAACGGATGAAACACGCTTGAACCATGTCATGAGTGTTGGAGTTGTATAGTTTGTCCACCAGAGGGAACTCTACACCATCCCTGTTGGCAACACTCGTTGAGTTGGTCACGAGACATACATTGCTCTAATAACAATTAAAAGAACATCCACATCAGTTCTCTTAACTCAAATAAGCATGACAAAATTTGTGACTATCATGTCCAGTTTTGCTGCTGTTAAAGCTGTGGTCGGCAACTATGGCTGATTGAGTGGACTTTGGCAACATTTTGAATGTTTACAACTCATATTGCCCTCCCCCACCATCAACGAATACCCTCCCACAGAGTTCGTGCTCGAGTGCGTGCGCACCAGGTTTTCTGTGAACGTGACTGTCTCATCAGCATTCATCAACACCATGGATTATTTGGAGGTATGCTGCCCTGGCTAATCTACCAATATATTGCAATTGCTAACGTCATTTATACTCGAAATGAGCTTACTTGGTTTGTTAGTGTTCCGCCATCACTCTTCCTTACTGCGTGAACTTCAGGCGTGTGCATGTGATTGTAACGTGTGTGAGGGGTGGCGTGTGCACGATCTGTGATTGACAGTCAGATATCACACCCCCTGGGCTGATTGGACACAGTTAACAGGGAGCGCTGGATTTTTGCAAAACAAATAACACGCTCCAGGTGGAGCTAGAAGCTCAGGGGTTTTTCTAAACACCACTTTATTTATGTTGTTTTGTCGGATTATAGTGTCGATTTCACTGAATATGATCAAGAAAATTTTGCCGACGGCAGCTTTAAATAAGCCGAGAGTGAAGCGGAATCAACTAGTAATAGTTATGTTACATTGTTACGGTGTAGATGGACTGACTGTCCTTTTAACTTTTGACAATGTGACTGAAGTATTTATTTAATAGCGCGTGACAGTTTTAGACGCATCATCTCTCCTTGGCCTGTCATATTGAAAAGTGTATGTTTTACAATTTTGCAGTATGACGTAATTCATTGTTGAAATTATGGCTCAGCATAGACTAGCTAACCACAAAGCTAGCTAATGCCACTATCATCAGTCTGTTCTGTTGTGACAATAGTTTCTTTTTAAAATGCATTATCATATTGTTTTAGTTAAAACTCATAAATAACTACAAATAACAAATTTTAGTGAAATCTGTTAATGTTTTGTTGCGCTTTTCTGAAAAAAATTAAATAAATAAAAATATCGGCCGATATATCAGAATATCGGATTTTAAAACCAACAAATATTTGTATCAGTATCGGCCTTCAAAATCATTTATAGGTCGAGCTCTACTAATAATATTTCACAATATTACAATTTTTACTGTATTTTTGTTAAAATAAATGCAGTATTGGTGAGTATAAAACATCTTACTGACCCCAAACATTTGAACGGTATGTATATTGCTTGACTCTCACATTCCATTGTTATTTAAAGCTTTAATACTTTGACAAGCAATTCCAAAGTAACTGTTATGAAACGAAAGGTTCGTTTTCTTAATTTCTTCAGCTCATACCACCAAATTAGCACTGACACAATATTTTACTGACGGGCTTTTCTCTGATCATGCAGGCAGTGGAAATTCTCTCACATATTCACTCGCTTTTACATTCCTATTCCCTCTTACCAGATAGGCAGAGTATGAGCGTGTTTTTGAATGTAGGCAGCTATATGTATTGATGTCATTTTCCCTCATTGGGCTCACACACCATTACTCCTCCACAAGCCTCATTTTGTGAAGCGAGAGTGGTTCCCATCTTCCCGGCCCGTAATAACCCCCACCCCCTTATTGTGACCTTTGAGAGCTCACTGTGTCCCCCGCGACCGGCTGTACTGCACCTGCAATTATCTTTCCTAATTACAGCATATCTGCCATTGCAATGAGTTCTCAAAGAAATGTTCTCTCACTCCTAAACATGGCAAGAGAGAGCGAGACAGAAAGACAGAGAGACAAAGACAAAGAGGACTAGAGAAAGGGCAATAGAGAAGTGATAGAGAGAGAAATCTCTCTGCTTTGTCGACCCCTCAATGCGACCTGCTCCCCGAGGAAAGCAATTTAGCGCTTCGACTGCTTCCAGAGCAGTATATCTGAATCACAAAATAACCTTCAGATAAATTACAGACGCTACTTTTTTCAGCACCCTATCTTGAGTCTGGAGATCTGTAGACTCACTTTCGGTGAAGACAAAACCACAAAGCAGGGGGCCAGCGGCACACTGTCACTAAGCAACGGTCGCCAAATTGAACACGTAGAGACGTGGTGGGTGGGAGGAAGTCGGAAAGCAAGCAGACAGTCAGAGTTCTGCTCAACGGGAGCCCCGACTTCTGTTTGCTTGTGCTTCTCCTTATGTGACTGTAAACCCTTTAGTTCGGAGTCACATTTGTGTACACACACGCACACATGTTGAAAAAGGAAAAACAAAATGCTGTAATCTCCACAGCACTACAAAGACTAAAAATGTCTGTCTAGACAAGTGCTTTCCCACAAATGTTTGCTTAGTTTTCTGCAAACCGCTGCAAGTCTCGATTTGTAGTGTGTACGAAGACGAAATCTTTGTCTATTTACCTTCTTTTTACCACTTTGGTCAGCTCCCAGACACATGGAAGAATTCAATTACATGGTGACTGGGGTCTTGACACGGCCCTGCATCGGTTTCAATCACACCACGTATATAAGAAGGTGCAGGGGAGGCTGTGTTACGTGTGCGTCTGTGCATGGAGTGGCCAATGAGCCGTGCAGTGACACCAACAGGCCCACTGGGACCGGGGACAGAGAGATACTGAGCCTCGATGCGTTGTATGAGAGCTTGGGACTCAAAAGTGGGATAAAACGGCATGGCTCCAAAATGGTTTACAGGCTAAAAACAAACAAACAAACAGAAATATAAATAAATGAACAAAAATTTACAATTGTATTATTATTATTATTTACAGTAAAATAAATAAATATTTTAAATGAATGATTTTATTAATCATTTTTATTGCGAGTCACCATTACTTACACTAACAATTTTATATTGATCAATTAATATTTTTAAATACAAATAATTAAATCATAAATATACAGTATATTATTATTAATAATAAATAATAAAAATGAATGACAAAAAAAATTATTTACAATACACTGTAAAAATGAATACGCTTTATCTAATCAAACAAAATTGTGGCAACAGATTACAAGCAATATTATTAATTGAATTTAACAAATTAGAATTGAGTAATAATTAATCAAATTAATTCCTTAAAAGTTAACTATTTAAAATGAGTAAAACTTACAACAACAAACAAACAAAAAACTTACATTTAAATCACCATTATGGTGATCAGTGTTGGTTTTAGGATCGTTTTAAAGTCGGCTTTGAATTAATTTAACTAATTTGTTAAATTTAATTAATAATATTGCTTGTAATCTGTTGCCACAATTTTATTGAGATAAAGCGCATTCATTTTTACAGTGAATATATATATATATTAATGTATAAATTAAGAATAACCATTATTATTATTAATAAATACTTGAATGAATGACAGAATAATCATATTTACAATAAAATGTAAACAAAAAATAACCAAAATAAACAAAAATCACCTGAGCTAAGGCTGGGTGATAAGGCCAAAAATATTATCACAATATTTTTTTCCATTTCAAACGATATCTGTATTTATCAGGATATAAATTTAAATTAATTTAAATGTTCACAATTAAACTCCATAGAGTAGCTAAATAGCCTACCTTTAAATTTAGGGCACCATGAAATACATTTTATGTATCCTAAAAATGTTTTTCATTTTAATTCTGTGTTTTATTATTCAATACAAATTTATAAAACTTTAACAATTGAATCAAGCTTTTAAAATGTCCTTAGGTGAAAATATAACAATTAACTTACAACAAAACATTGCATTTTTTTTGTCAGATGCACTGATTGACTGGTGTCACATTCATTTCTGCTGTGTGATAGTTTGTTAGATTAATCCAAATCGTTTAAAAATATCCAGAGCTTATCAACGTTATTGATGTAAATTTTAACGTGATCTCGATTTGATTCATTTTAATCGCCCAGTCCTAACCTAAGCCACAAATGCCATGTAATACCTCTGGCACTGCAGGAAAATTTAATTAGTAACTGGCTGATAGGAAAGCAAGCACAATTTAAAATGAGCAATTTCTAAAGTACATCACAAGAGTGTTTAATATACACATTAACATCTTAAATAACTTGTGTGTGAAGTGTTGAGAGGGAGCACTGTGATGACTAAACTAAAAAATGGCTCGGGTTTTGTGTGGGAGAGCTGTATGGAAACTCATGTGCCAATAAAAGTTTGTGGATGAGGTTATACAGCACTGATTGACTGACTGCCTACTGTTTGAATACCGCTGGATTTTAGGGGGTGGAGGGGAGGTGAAACAGAAGGAAGTGAGACAGCTTTTGCTGTGGGGCAAGCCCTGATAATAACCTGTGGCTGCAGCTAGCAAGAATATATAAGTTTATCCAAGTATATTCTCTTCAAAACTTTTTTTTTTATTATTGTTATTTAACTTTTCTAGCTGAGGACAATTTACAGTATAATGTTAGAAAATCACATACATATGGATTAATATCCACCCCCTCTCTGACTTTTTCCCCCTATTGTGCCTTTAAGTCTTCAGTGTAAACACCCACTTCGCATGTGAAATGACCAAGGGTCATTTATCATTTTAAAACATTTCAAACTTCAAGACTTCTCAAAACTTTCAAGACTTTGTTGAGTCAATATTCTTTTTTTCCAAACAAACTTTTCTTTTAGTTAAAAATAATTACAATTAATTATTTATTTGGAGTTTAAATTATTTAAATTGTAATCCTTCTTAAGTTTCAGTTCAAATTGCAATTCTGCATCCAGTTTGCTACTTCAAATTCAAATTTCAAATTTCAAATAATTTTTTAGAAAATGTATTCAAATTAAATTCAATTTAAAGGTGCACTGTGACTATGTAACTGTTGGCCCTCTAGAGGTTAATAAACAAAACTGCATGCATTTTGCAGAAGAACATTGTTTTGGTTGTGCTTTGGCGTTATGTGGCTATAGTGATTAATATGGTTATCCTACTGCTCATAAAACACTCTAGGCTTAAAAGATATATAACCAGTTTAGATGGAAAGGATCTCAATTTAAGAAATGTACAATATTTATGCAATTTCCTGAAAAAAATCCCACTAGGTCTAAAATATAAACACTTATAATAAGCTTACCATAGTAAATCAGTGTAAGACAAAAACACGTTTTACATGGAGTGATGATGTATTGACTGATTGTGTCTCATTCATTAATAACTGCGTACATTATTCGTATCTATATGCACATTTAAACTTCCCACGAAAACGTTTCCACCTAATTCACAACACGCATGATTTGTGATGGGAAAAAGCTTGCCATCACACCACAGATTTAATGTGCAAATAAGAAAGTAAATTAAATGTTATTATTAAAATAAATAACAACAAACGATACAAATGTCATTGCTATGGATGTTAAGAAAGAATTTACATTGTCCAACAATGTAAATCAGACATTCCCTGTGTGTAATTAACAATCACACTGTTGAGTCAGGTACTCAATAAGCCCCTTTAGAAAGTGAGCTGATAAAAAACACAAATGATTTACAGGAAGCCCTGGTGGGTTGATAAATTACACCAACTGCACAGGAAGACAAAAGAAAAAGAGGTTGTTGAGTCAAGAAAACTGACTGACAACACAAAGTATCGTGACAATTTATGCAGCGCAAGCTACAGAAGGTTTGTGATATCTGCCATATTACCGTGGAAATAACAGACCCCGTTAATGTATTCTGTCTCAGGCATTGCCTGGGGACAATGTTTTCATGTCACCAGCCAGGAACTGCTGATGCCACTGCGATTGAGCAGACGGTCTCGTGCACGCAGAGACCGAGAGCCATGGAAGCCCTCCTGGTGCTTAAAGCGTGTGCATATTCTCCGGGCTGAGGGTATATCCATCAGCAGAGGTCTCTAGTGCTGGGCGAAGTGTTAAACCAGGCAGTGCCAGTGTGGACGCTGCATTCCCATGCAGCTATAATATGCATCACATTTCTTTATTCCCCTGAGGGCCCACTGTCCTGGATGACTGAACAGCCGTTTGTCTATAAAGAGGCCATCATTTAACAGCCGTTCCTCTAGGGACTCACTACTTTTCCCTACATTAATCGCACCTAATTTTTCTCTACAAGTAATTTATTTAAAAGCTCTTAATACTCCTCATGTCAATCTGAGAAGTGCAAATTCAATTTATAATAGGCTGGAGACAAACAAACAGACATGTAGAGGAACGTTCTTGTAATGACTAAAAGCACAATAGATTTAAAAATACAGTACACTAAAAAAATGTTGAATCTGTTGACCACAAACTAATAAAAAAATGTTTTTAAGTCTCTTGTACCAAGGCTGCATTTACTTGATCGAAAATACATTTAAACCAATAAATGTGTCATATTTGTACAATTTAAATTAACTGTCTGTTTTAATATATTTTAAATGTAATTTCTTCCTGTGATGACAAAGCTGCAAATTATCCTGTCTTCAGTGTCCTAAATGTCTTTAATGTCACTTTTGAACTATTCAATGTAGGAATGCACCGATATGAAAATTGTGGCCAATACCGATAACCAATAATTCCTTATATTTGAAAGCCGATAACCGATATATCGGCTGAAACTTAAATCCAAATTTTCATCTAATTTTGAGAGCCTGATTACAAAAACAAAAGTCTCACAATTAAATCCATGTCCGAAGCGCACAATTATAATGATGTTCTCATTATAGTGTTGTATAGCTAATATGACAGATTTGCTCTGCACATGTTGTATCGAAACCGTATTTTAATTTTTTGAAGAGATTTTTATCATACTTCAAAAAATTTAAAAACATGAACAGTGCTCAACAAGTGTCTCAGCTCAAGGAAATAATACATTATTTATCGGCTTTAATATATCGGACACATTTTCTAACCAGGCCAATAACGATAACATTAAAAATGAAAATATATCGGCCGATACCGATATGCTGGCCGATATATCGCTAATTTAATGCGCCCCTGCTGAATAAAAGTATGAATTGTTCTCTTTCAAAAAAAACAACAACAACAACATACAGGCCTACACACACGCATGCAGTGTTGGGATTGAAATGTTGGGATTAAAATCCCATTTAAACCTGTAAAAGTTGAACGTTTAAAAGGAATGAAAAAAATTTTAAATAAAACGAACTGTTTTGAGGAAAAAGTGAATTAAAAACATTTTTTAGATTCTAAACTCTCTGGGTCACTCATCAAATGGGTAAATTTGTCACAATGACCATGTACAAAAGGAGTGCAAAGGCAATTTCCTTATTCCACTGAGGCAAAAGACACTCTTTGTAACATTCTCAAATAATGATGGATAACATGGATCATTAGGTTTAACTTGTGGAGCTCAGCTTAAGTGCTCCTGTCATTCTGAAATCCATGACATTTTCAGTTCAACTACTGTTCACTCAAATTACTATGCTTAAAATTATTATTCAAAATCGCATTGAATTAGAAAACTGATAAATTAAAGCATTTACCATATGGCCACAGATTTCTAGACCCAATTGTACAGTAAAAGAGGAAGTAATAAGCCGTATAGTTTTTACATTTGAAGTTACAGTAAAGGCAACTTCCAAATGAACTCACTCTCTCAGTGGTTATTTCATCCAGTGCCAGACTATTAGCAAGATTCCAGGCTGTGGTCTCCTCATATCAAAACTCATTCAGCCTCATAGAGCCAGACTTCACATTCACACCAGTCTCTCTCTCTCTCTCTCTCTCTCTCTCTCTCTCTCTCTCTCTCTCTCTCTCTCTCTCTCTCTCTCGCACACACACGTTGGTTTTTCATTTTTAATGGGGACTTTCCATAAATAGTTAATTGTTTTAACTAAAGGTGTATATACCTATGCCATAACCCTACTATTAAACCTACCCATCACAGACATTTTTTCTGCATTTTCACATTTTCAAAGAGCATCATTCACTCTTAGAAGAGATGGTTCTATTTAGAACCAGAAATGGTTACATTTTCCGCTTCACGTTTTTTTTTTTTTTTTTTTTTGGTAAAAGGTTTTATTGGCCAAGTACGGAACCCCAGGGTTCTATATAACCCAGATGAACCCTTTTTTAAGAGTGTATAGAACCTTTTAGGGGTTCCAAATACATAGCGTATTGATAGAACCTTTTAAGGTTCTACATAGAACCTTTTCTTCTAAGAGTGTTCTGTGTGATTTATAAACTGTTTTCCACAGGAGGACCAATGTCAAAACAATGTCCGTACAATGTCAAAAATTACTGGTATTGCTACTATCTTTGTGGGAAGATTTGGTCCCCACAACATAGAGTTAGCCAGGACCACACACACACACCACCAAAAGCATGTGGGAATTCAAGTGATTTGTTGACCCAAATCCCATTAACAATTACTTCAATATATCTTTCATTTTACATAATCTGTCTAATCAATACTTAAAGGTATAATATGTAAGAATTTTGTCTCAAAAGTCTCCAAAGATTTTTTTTATTTCAGAGAAATTCTACATTTTTAAATAAGTGGCCGTCCTGGAAAAAAAATTGCCTGTCAATGACGCATTATCCGTGCTATCCTCGGTTTCCGTTCATACTGCCATAGCCATGAGGTAACTATGGGGACAGACGTGGACAACTGCGTAGTGCGTAACGTTTAGTGGCACTGCAGTTCTTGTTTTTTTTTTTCAAACAAAGACCACGGCAAGCAGACTTTGGGACAAACAAGGAGAACTAAAATGAGGATCAGTATCAGCGTGGCGTTTTTAAGATGGCGAGAGCTCCACGTCCGCAACTATCTTGGACTTGACAGAACTTCACGAGTCACGACTTGACAGCTTCATTAGACAGGTGAGCAAATGTACATAAAACAAATCAATGTACATATATAACATTAGCTCAACAAGATGAAATGTTAGAATATGGTCAGTATGTTATTCTAATGTTAATCTAGTTTACTGCTAGTTTCGTATAGCAAACAAACTAACAAGTAGTATGACATTATAACTTTCAACACACATTTAAATGCCATTTAGTGTGATAGTGTAATGTTAGACAAAGTGAAGCTTTGCAGTTTAATTCGTCTAATAAACTGACCTGTGTGAGTAGTCCAGCACTTGCAGGTAGTTCGGTAGACTTGAATGTCCTTATTCCTTTATATCGCGGGACTCGCGTGATGATATACTGTCTCTTTAGCAATCGCGACCAGCTTCATATCACTGTAAGTTAAAAAACATAAATGTTTGCACTCATCCATAAACATTATTAGATCCATCAGCTTGACAGCAAATCCCATCATAAACATATGCCTTTGTTATTGTTGGAAACTGCGCCCTCTTGTGGCGAAAAAACCTACATATTGTGCCTTTAATGACAGCTTCACTGTCCGCTTCTTCAGATAGAGAAGTTTTATAGGAATTACTTACAGCATTTGCTGTCATTCATTGTTTATGTCACCATTTGAGTCTTTTTGTCACATGTTCAGTGTTTGCTTCATGTTTGCATTTCGGTTCTAGTGTCTTGTCAGTCTGTTTCAGTCAGTCTAAAGGAAGTCATTGTCTTGTAGAACGTTATGTCCTAAAATCGTATCTCTAAATTGTTTGAGATCGGAAAGATTTTAAGAAGAAAAAAAATCTTATGCTCACAAAGACTGTTTGGTTTAAAAATGCAGATTTGGTGAAAGCTGTGCAGCATTTTTTACACTGAAATATATAATACCAAATATTGCTAAACAAAATTATAGTGAATTATATTGGATCTTAGGCATATAACTTGCATAAGATATGATATTTGGATAAGATATTTAGATAAAAAAAAACTGCACTGGGAACCACTCTGAACAAATTTGTGGCAATGTTTTCTTTTTAAGAAAATATAAACCATGTTATTTTACATTTGAAATTAAAGAACTTAACAATTATTCAAAGACATCTATATACTAAAAACAGCATAAATTCCCCCATTAAAAATGCTAAATGTATTTCTGAACCTTCTGAATCTCTACCACAGTGCACAGTGACACTAAATAGTTAACATGGCAAAGATCTTACTTCACGAACCTCTGAAGGGTGTGAAATGGCGCTGAGAACTCTGGAGATGCCAAGAGTGATAATGAGTTATATTTTAAGAGCATTACATTTATCAAGAATATTCAACAGCACATGTTGTTGATGAACCATCAAGAGCTTTATCCTATTAATGGTCCATGGAAAAGAGTAATATCCATCATTTTCACATAGACTTCAGAACAGGAATGTACCATCATTTACTAGACCACACAAAACAGGATAATACACAAGCTCACGAGTAATGGTGAACCCACACTCCGTAATTGGGTGCATCATAAGAAAACACAAGCTTTCAATCAAATTAGCAATGTAGATGAATATGGGGGCTGGGCAGGAACACATTTGAACAGCAATTATGTAAAATTCTCATCAGATGGGACAATCAAACATCTTTTCTCATCAGCTGAGCATAAGGAGCCCTAGGCATAAAAACACACACACACACAGAGATGATAGCGCCAACCATTTAGCCGAGTTTATTTCATTGAGTAAATTCAAGATCCTTCTATATCTAATCCATCTCCTGCTCATGAAATGGCAATAATTATGTGCCACATCAATTAAGTTTCACATAGTTTATGTGCTTTATTTATCAAAGCTTCACCAACAGGGTTCGGATCAATAAACGGATGATTATAAGCATTTTTTTAAGCCTGCGAGGTAGTATCCCTGTAGCTAGGACTTCAGAAATGAAAGAAATGCAATATATCTCCATTCATTAGGACAAATTCTAACTGGAATACCAGCATAAGGCAGCAAAATACAGGTCAATATAGAGCTGACTCCTGGGTGATATACTGAATATTCATGATATATTCACAATGATTTTCTTGTCGATAGAAAAACATGGTGAATGCCATGTTTACCTCAGCCAGTATTCTAAAGAGCATGTCAGAAGACAAGGTTTATGTGTGTGTGTGTGTGTGTGTGTGTGTGTGTGTGTGTGTGTGTGTGTGTGTGTGTGTGTATATATATATTTATATATATATATATATACTATATGTATATATATATATATTAATATAATAATGTATTGTATAGTGAATATCAATAAAAAGTATTTAATTTTCTTAGCAACATCACCAATCCCACATATCATGGGCTTGAAAGCAATCAAGTTTAAACAAAATCCTGAATGCTGAAATGAGTGCAATCACATAAGGCTATTGCTTTGCAGTTTAGTAATCTACCCTATTTTCTCCATTAATTTCACAAATTAAATAATTTGGGTTTTAAATCAGCCTCTGTAAACATCAAACACCAAAGACCAATTTGAGAGAACGCACTAAGAAGATTTGAAATCCCTAACAAGGCTGGTTTAAAATAATAAGCACAAACGGGGGAAAACAGAAGCCAAATCCATGGAGAAACAAAACACTTCTGCCCATTTCATTTAGCAGCCGTAACTCCTGAAGAATTATTCTGCCTTGTTTACATAAAGATGCATGTTATAACATTATACAGTATGCCAAGAATGTGAATCAGTAAGTTGAAAGTGAGTTGAAAATAACTGATTAAAGAGAAAAAGTGACCAGTATATTATAGTGTTTGAGGGCTCGGTAAACTCCACCACAAAACTGCATGGGACACTTTAGACCTTTTATATTGTGATTCACTTTTCCCCTCTATTCTTGCAACACTTCCTGTGGCGATGGCTGCCTCCCATGAAGCTATAATGTATGAGATTTGTCAGTGTCAATTTTACAGCTAATCTCTCTGGTCCACCTAGGCCCTCCCATTCCCGCCCATTAATTCTGTAGCCTTGTACACCCAAAGTAGATGAAACGGAGCTGGAAAAACTGCTACACTTTCTCTAGACAAGTTTGTAGCCAAGGTTTAGTGGAATTGCGTGGTTTGTGACACTGCAGCCTCACAAAAACACTCCAAAAAGTCAAATAAAAAGGAATAGTCCACCCTAAATGAAAATTCTGCCATCATTTCTCTCACCCTCATGTTGTTCCAAAACTGTTATGACATTTTTTCGGTGGAACACAAAAGCAGATATTTTGAGGAATGTTGGTAACCAAACCGTTTTGGTTCTCATTGACTTTCATTGTCTTTTTTGTCCATATAATGGAAGTTAATAGGAACTGAATCTTTTTGGTTCCCAACATTCTTCAAAATATCTGCTTTTACTGTATGTTCCACGAAGAAAATTATACAGGTTTGGACATGAGGGTGAGTAAATAATGACAGAGTTTTCATTTTGGTTACTAACCGTAACCTCGGCTCTCTCTAGAAGAGGGAATGAGTATACGCCTTATTCACGGCAGCGCCATCTTTGATTTTTAATGAGAATGAAAGCGAGGCTGTGAGGGATAGACATGCATCTCTTCAATGGGCTGTACTGTTATTTAATGTGTTTTCGGATTGTTCTGCTCATGAAACACTGGAAAAATATCTTTCCAAGAAATGTCAGTTGACAAAAAACTCCCAACAATGTAAGCTGTGGAAAATTGTAAGTAATCTAGGAGCTTTATTCAGCTTTTTACAGCGGATGCCATTGGAAACACTGTAAGTCTATCCCTCACAGCCTCACTTTCATACCTGTCATGGCGCTGCTCTGAATAAGGTCTATTGCGCAAGTTAAGGGAGGATCTGCAGTACAGCCATTGAGTGAAGGGCGAGCGCGGCCTGTCCGGCTCCGACATACGCGGACGTGGCCCTTCAGGCTTTGGGTGGGAGAGCAGACTTTGAGAGCAATCTTGCAGATGGCGGACAAAGGTGCGCTGCGACCGCCTCTTCCACGGTGGGGATAGAGGTGTATCCCTTAGGTTTATCGCATATACATCGCCAGATAGCGTAGCTCGCACGGATGGCTTGAAGGCGGTGAAGGCTGTGGGCTTCTTCGGGCACTGTCCTAAGCTGGCTGTACGTTCCTTAGACGCTCCTTCTCTCAGATGAAAATCAGGGAAACAGCCTCCGAGCCCCACTTATATATGCTAAGCCACGCCCATTCTGGGGGCTGGGACCCTTCATTGGACGTGACTTCATGCCAGGCTCAGTAGTAGGCTGCCGCAGTTGCCGCAGGGCAGCCAATGAGCACGCTAGACAGCCTGCTCTAGTCTGTTAGCTGCTGCATTGCGTTGACAATGAATACATGAATAAATTAAGGATAGTTTTTGGCTTCAATATCTCGAAAAGATGTGATCTTTCCCATAGCGTAAGCTAACTTACGGAAATAAGAGAGAACCTTTCGTAAGTAAGGCTGTCACGATTTTAGATCGAAATTAATTCACAATCGCTAAAATCGAATTAAAAAAGGGAAATCGTCGATGCTGCCACGCCCCCATGTCACGTCCGTTCTGAAAAACACGCGTGTTTGAAGTGCTGCGAGTCTATGGTCAACCTCCTCTAACTTAGCTACAGCCATTCAGAAAGATAGCATGGCAACTGCAGATGCAGGAACTTGAACCCCCTCCTCTTTCACTGAAGTCGCAGGTGTGGAAGTTTTTCGGATTTCCAGTGAGTAATCTTGTCAACGTTTGCACTTCAAAAAAGCCACAGTTTGCAGACATCCCAAGTCTCGCTGACTAAAGGCCAATTTATACTTCTGTGTCGAGGGTACGTTGTAGTGTACGGCGTTGCCTACGCACGCCGTTGTGACTTGTGAGCATTTATACTTCTGCGTTCAGGTCTTGGTAGCTCTGCAGTACTGCTCCCCAATGCTAGTTGGCGGCGGAGGGTTCTAATGTTCCACTGTGTTTAGATTCCTCGCGGCTAGGTTACTACAAGCAATAGCGACTAAAATAGAGTGGATCATGTTGGAGTTGGAGCTTATTGAGGTGGAAAAACATTTTAGTGAAATTACTAAAGCTGAAAGGCCGAAATGAGAGAAGACGTCGAGAGGAGATGGTATGTGTGGGAAATGCGTGAGAAGGTACGTGCGGAAATGCGTAGGAGGAAATGCGATGCTACCAAGCCGACCAATCACCGATCTCATGGTCCGCGTCGTCGCGACATGTAGTTGACATTTTTGAGGAGGTGCGTGTCAGGCTACGGCGAAGGGTACGCAGTATGGGTACGTGTCTGTGCGCATGCTACGCCGCTACCTACTGCGCGCACAGCCTACGCAGAATTATAAATTGACCTTTATATTGATAGCGACTTCCCCGAACTGCATGCAAATTAATCACACACCTCTCCCGGAATCTAGAGCGAGCAAGAGCGAGCGTGCATGCCAAGACAAAAATAAAACTGTGCTCCAAACCGTATTGCACGCACGGCAGAGAGGGAGAAAAGGAGAGAACTTGCGTGTGTGCCTCAGTGATGCGCATGTAAGACGCATGTTCGAATGATGCGCATGTCGAAATCGAAACCGTGACCTTAGAATTGAAAATGTAATCGAATCTGGGATTTGGAGAATTGTAACACCCCTATTCGTATTAGAAAGATTTTTCACAACACAAGATTCCAAGAGTGGACGCAAGGTGCGAATCTCTGAACTTCTACCAGCCACTAAACAGAGAGATAAAATGTTTATTTTGCGAATGGCTAAGAAAGAGGGATCAATATCTCACCGTGTAACATTCCTCTCATAAAGACTGTGTTTGCTGAGAATGAAATTGGATGGTTGTTTCAGCCTGATACATTACACATCAGCAAATGCATTGCACAACCTGATAAAAAAAATCCAGGTCTATTGATCTGCAAGTTCTGTGAATGTAAAAGCTGAAACACACAATTTTTCATTTCCTACCACTTTTCACTCACAAGTGCAATTCAATTTACACTCAAGCATTTACACACATACTACTGTGATAATTTGTGTCAGGGTGAACCAACTGACTGAGGTTATCCAGCCGGGAGTTACACTGCTAATACTATACTTGCCCCAATAGAACCACCTGACAAATACAAGTTTCAGAGAAACAGAGCTTTATTCATGCATTAAAATAAAGCTGTAGAATGGCTGATGATACAATGAATAAATTCATGCAATGATGAGTTTCAATATATAAATTTTCCGTTTTGATTTTAATCAGCGCACCATGATGATCTAGAATTTATTCATGCAGTAAAAATAATTTATTCTCGCACATTGTTTCATTAAGTAAATAGAAGCCAAATATGGTTGGAAAGAAACAGTTCACAAAAATGAAAATACTTTCATCATCTACTCAATCTCCAGGGTTGTGAAAGCCTTTTAAATTTAATCAATTCAAATTTGAATTTTAATAACTACTACTATTATAATATTAATGTATAACTATCTTATATCTGAAAAGGCAATATTTGTCATTACAGACAGACGGATGAATGTAATACATTGAATTACAGCGTGAAACGGAAATAAAGTAAGATGCAAGCAAAAACAGACCACCAAAAAGTGCATATAAAGGTTATGGAAAATTGGTGGATAAAAAGATTTCCAGAAAGTATATATCCTGACCCAAGGAGTTTATGTGCAATTTATATTCTGTACCCACCAATAAATGAAAAATAACACCAGAGGCTGAAGCAAATATGCGCTTAGTGGCCACTGAACTGTACCTAATCCACATGTAAACAGCACCAGTCAGTGGGAACCACTAACATTTACATGTTCAGCATTCAGCAACCGTACAAGCTTTTTATACCGCAGATAAATTAGCATTTCACTCTGAAAGGTCATTGCTCTTTTCACTCACTGTGTTGTTTTCCGTTATACAGAAAGAGACAAATATCAACCTGTCTATGAGATGTCTTAGACCTCTAATACCCCGCACCCACCCACACAACAGCTGCATTTTACATCAGATGTATACAGCCTGAAAAACACACATTAGTTAGCACTCAACTCAGAAAAGCCATTTGCACAGGAGCGTATAGAAAGGTGTGATGGATGGTCAATGGTGCATGAAATTATAGTTGTCATTTCCCTGAAACCTGACGATACAGTAAGAACAAATAATCCATAAAGTTCAAAAACACGTAAATGACTGAAATTATAATCCACATTAGCAAAGAGTGGCAAAGTACAACGTGGCTTACTGCATATTTTAAGAGATGACATTTTGTAACAAATTTAGGATTCCCAGGACAACTACTTAAGAACATGTTAGCAAAACAGACCAATAGAGACTTTCCCTTAATATATAATGAATGTGAAGTCCCGTGTTGCTTAACTAGCAGCACTAGAGAAATCAAACTAAGGCTGCACTAGACCTCACAAACCCCAGGGATCAGCACTATTCCTCACATAGACAAAGACATTCTGCCAGCTGTCCAATTAAGAGAAAACAAGACTCCCTTGCACTCCCACTGCAAAATGTATGTCTTTGCACAAGGAAAAACGTCAACTTATAGTTAATGTATATGGTAGCAATATTTTAAATGCAACATTTTCGCAAAAGTTTTACAAGTGATGTTTCTAATCTTGAGACCATTTTATAGCATTTTTGGTTTGGCTTAAACCAACTATATTTTCATGAATTAGTTCCAATTGCGCAAATTAATAAATAGTTAATATGAAAAATCAATGCTTTAATTCTATTTTAGAAAAATAAATGGCTTTATTGTTGTTAAATAAATATTCTTCTTTGTGTTATTTTAGTGAAAAAATGCCGAAAAACAGTTTATTTTAAAAGTAATTTTACATTAATTGCAATAAACATTTTAAATAATATTGGCTGAAACTATGTTAAGGGAGGGATCATATTTCTATGCCATCACAGAGAAAATATACAAATGATGACATACTGACGACTATCAAAAGATTGAAATAAAATACACATATACTGGCTGTACATGACTGTGTCTTTTTTCCTGAGAGTGTATGTTTTGAGTTTTATTGCACAGACCCACTCTTAAGCTTTTACTACTGTATGTTAACGGATTATGTGTAAAATAGAGATGTGTGGAAAATTGTGGCAGGTGGAGAAAAGCTGACCTGGCGTAACCTACTTCTCACTGATTTATGGTGGTGGCCTGCCCTGCAGACAGCGCTTTTGCCCCGGGTGTCATCAATCTCTCCAGATTTCCGATAACAGCCATCAGCTACACCCTGATCCAACTTCTGACCACCACACGCCTAAAAACAGCTAACTTAAAGCTAAAGAGTAGGCTACCTGAACAGTGAGTATAGCTCAAACTTTGCTATGGCTGTTACACCGCATGCATTTAAATGTATAGTTAAAATGGACATGAATATTCCTATGCATTCACTGAAAAAATGGGCCAAATTTTCAGTTATTCACTGAAAATCTGCTTAAGATTAAGACATATAGTGCAAAAGACATATTCTGACTTTTGTGCTACCTTTATTGGAGCTTGACAGTCATGGTCACAATTAGAGCCAAACCGATATATCGGCAGGCCGAGTATTATCGGCCGATATTAGGCATTTTCTAAAATATCGGTATCAGCAGTTATAATGGCCGAGACCGATGAATGAATATTTCAAAATAAAATAAAAATGGACGAATCACGCTTCAACCATGTCATGAGTGTTGGAGTTGTATAGTTTGTCCACCAGAGGGCACTCTACACCGTCCCTGTTGGCAACACTATCCTGTAACCTGCTGATCCAGCCAGAGTCGGGCAGAGAGAACCAGTTATCCACGAGTGAGATAATCGGTGAAGTGTGTTCATGGTGAGTTGGTCACGAGAACATACATTTAGGGTTGGGTATCGAGAATTGAGTATCAATTGGAACCGGGACTGAACTTTTAGTTTTTCCCGAAATCGTTCACAAAGTTAAAATTTCGATTCCTACTTTTGATATTCACAGTCCGCCGACCGGAAGAAGAAACCGCTGAACAACACCAACGAAGAAGCGTCTGGAAGTGTTGGCATAGCCGCGTCAGTCGAACACTGAGTAGCTTACGTCGGCGGTCCAAAGTGTGGCTTCACTTTTCTAAAAATAAGGAAATATCGGCAAAATGCAAAATTTGTGACAAAAGGAGTATTTGTGACAGAAGGAGTATTTCCTTCGGAAAGACCGTTGGTTAGCAAGGTTAGCTAAACTTTTTTGACCCAGCCTCTTAAAGAATCGAATCAAGAATCGTTAGGAACCGCAATTCGAAAACAGGAATCCGAAATCGGAATCAGAATCGTTCAAATTCGAACAATACCCAACCCTACATACATTGCTTTAAGTAACTATTAAAAGAACATCCCCATTATATCTCTTAACTCGAATATTTCGTTGCGTGTTTCTTGAAATAAAAAATAATAATAATAATATCGGCCGATATATCGGAATATCGGATTTTAAAACCAACAAAATATTTGTATCGGTATCGGCCTTCCAAAATCCTTTATCGGTCGGGCTCTAGTCACAATGTTGTAATATGGAAAAGAACTACATGTTGATTCTTCAAATTTCTCCGTTTGTGTTCATATCTGAAATGACATCAGGGAGAGTAAATTTAAACAATTTTATAACAATTGAAAAATTTTTGGTTGAACTGTTTCTTTATGAAAAATACTACAGAAAAAAAAGTAGAAGAGAGGCTGTGAAAGGGGTGAAAGTGAGATTGGAAGATTTCCCATTCAGAGCTTAACAGCATCACAGGCAGAACTGTGAACACACAGGAAACCCATAACATTTATTCCATCACAGAGAACAAGAAAGAGAAAAATGTTTCCAACAACTGTGGTTTGTGAATCAAACAGAGTGATGGAGTAAACAAGTGGGGGTAATGTGAAATGGTCAGAATACAGGGAATGCTCACAGTCTATATTCTCTCCTGTATGAGTGTGTGTGCGGTCTGCATGTGTGTGTGGAGCTCCCCACCTGCCTAAATGATCTCCATGACTCACACAGGAGCAGATAATTGGCTCACAAAAATGTGCAGCAAACATTCATCATAATGGCAATGGCCCGCTGAAGCTAGCAGACACTCTTCTCTCGGTCTCTCTCTCTCTCCAATATGCACTCTTTCTGTCTCTCTGACATGTTTGTAAGCCCTGCTCTTCATTGGCTTCCCTCATATAGCACTTCATGTGGTCTTAAAGAAACAGTGCTCATCTGGCCCCTGTGGATTTTAGAATTAACCCCGATGAGACTCTGAACACTATGTGCTTAATTGGTATCAATAATTCACAGGATTCATTTAAGCACTGACAAATTGGTGTCTAGAATAGAGGTCAGCAATCTTTTTGAGATGAAGGGCCATTTGAACAAGAAATATTACAGCTTTAAACCATTAAACTACATCAACTATATAACAGGTTTACTGAATGTTTCGTTTTCATGCAAATCATAACTAAAGAAAAGAAGAGGAAAACTTATAGTTAGGCATGCAAACTACAATCAATTAATCAACAAATCTCTTTTGGTAGAACACATACTTAAAAAGTTGCTTAGCGGTTAATTTAAAAAAGACAGCTTTTTAATTCAGATGTATAAAAGAACCATTTATACTGAGTGAGAAAAATATTAAGTGATGATAATTAAAATTATAGGACAGTCTTTTCATATCGTCACTGTCCTAAAACCAAAAATAGTAACATTTAGTTTATAGTATCTTAAAATTTAGTTGATATACAAATATATATATATATATATATATATATATATATATATATATATATATATATTATACTCTAAAAAATGCTGGGTTGTTTTAACCTAATTTTTGGTAAAATATATATATAAACCCAGCCATTGGGTTACTTTGTTAAATTACATTTTAACCCAATGGCTGAGTTTGTCTATATTTTACCCAAAATTGGGTTAAAACAGACCCAGCATTTTTTAGAGTGTATAAAATTATAAGAAAACTAAAAGATAAGGTCACTACTTACTGTTAGTAACTAGTTATTACATAGTTATTGCAATTACTAATTACTATATATATATATATATATATATATATATATATATATATATATATATATGTGTATATATATGTAATTTAACCCAATGGATGAGTTTGTCCATATTTAACCCAAAGATGGGTTAAAACAACCCAGCATTTTTTTAGAGTGGTTGTTTATATGTTATATTTTCTGTAAATTTGAAATCTTTTAGAAAAAAAATCTGTCTTTAAAGGAGACACATGAATCTCCGCCATTTCAGGTAACTTATTTCCTGCCTCACATCTGTCCATGATGAGGTGTGTATTTCCAAAGCCTTGTCTACAGTGCTGCAATCTAAACAGCTGTTGCAAGAGAGTTGGCTCTTCATTAAAAAAAACTTTTCCAATATCCCACCCCCCACAACAAACACAGTTTTGTCCTTGTTCTTTCTTTCACTTCGATTGATGCATATTTCATGGCGAACTTTCGCGTGCTTCCTTTGAGTTGAGAAGACGGCTCCAAGCTGACAGGCAGCCTGTTACCAGACATTACAATCTCACACTGTCCCCATCGCTCGAAACATCTCTCTGCTCCAGATCCACATGCATTAACTTGTTTTTGTGAAGGTAATGAAATAGCAATAAAATAGTAATGAAATGTGCGACAAATTAGATATTAGCATTTTTCATTACATCAGCTTAAATAATTTGGCTACTGATTTAGTACTGACAAGATGAGGAGTTTTTAGTGGAAAAGCAAGCATATCTTGAGGATATGTTGTGTCTCTTCTGCTGACTGTTACCTACAGGCACACATGCTGGGATGCAAGAGGGTTGAAAATGAGAGAGCTCTCTGGGCATGCTCACCTTTTCCTTTCATGCAAGTGCCAATACCCAAACCCCCTGAAGGCTGGAAAAGAGTAATGCATGGAATTAATGTGCTCTGTAATGGGCTACCTTTTGTAGTCTGAATACATTTTTTTTTCTGATGATGCCAATAAAAGATTTCCACATGATGCAAGCAGTAATGAAAGCAAAATTTTGAAACTGGAACTGCATAAGCATACTGTACATTAGCATGCAGTGTAAATGAGTAACACAAAATGAGCGGATTATTGTAAGTTTTGTACATGTTTGAGAGGAAAACAAGTCTATAATCATTTTTAAGAGTTACAAGTTCTTTAACACGTCTGTGCCATATTATGCGACCATATAAACAATGCTTTTGTCATTAAACAATTGAGTTAATGTTAGTAGTGTAACAATGGTCTATTGTTTGTGCATTAAATAATGCTAGATACAACTTTTGATTTAAAAAATGTGTTGGTAAATCAAGAAATTAATATTAGCTAAGAATAATAAATGCTGTAGATGCATTGCGCATTGTTAGTTAACCAATTTAGTTAACTAATGTTAACAAATGTAGGGTTGCAAAATTCTGGGAATTTTCAAAGATGGAAACTTTCCATGGGAATTATTGGGAATTTAAGGGAATTAACAGGAATTTATGGGAATAAACTGGAATAAAGTGGGAATTTTCAAAGTTGAGGGTTGGCTTTTCATAGGGAACTTAAATATAGTTGAGGAAAGTATATTTTAGCATAATCTTGAATAAAAGAAACAGATGCCATTCAAATACACTTGAAAAGCTGCTCCACACATTCAGATGACATAAACCACACTTTCAATAAAAAAAATAAAAAATCTATCCGTTAATGACATGTCCGATTCGCGAACTAATGACTCCTTTGAACCAATTCACTTTAATGAATGGTTAAAACAACTGATCTATCCAACACTGAACTCGAGACATAAAACGGAAACACTTTACAATAAGGTTCCATTTATTAAAGTCTTGTTAACTACTACATTAGTTAACATTCTATTAATATTAGTTTCTATGCGGATTTACTTCATGACAAAACCATCCCAGTCATTCTAGAATGATTCACTTCTTTCCAAATAGAGCTATTCAAGTCATCTGGAGAAATGTTTTTATATCGCAATATATATCGTGAAAAAATAAAATATCGCAATGCCATTTTTTACCAATATCGTGCAGCCCTAATTCATCTAGTAGCAATGCTGAAAAGTTAGATACTAAATAAGCTACCTCATGTGTCTGTTTTTCTCTGCCTCCTGCAATATGTTTTCAAGATCATTCCAGTTGTTTAGCTAGTCCTACTATTTATGTATCTGTTCATGCCATTGCATTAGTATTCTTATTTCTTACAAGCTCTTGCATTGCATTAGTATTCTTACAAGCTTATTTTACAGAAAAATGCCACGTGCACCATCTGATGTTCTAATATGGAATATTTCCAAAATTCCCCAGCTTAACTTCCCATGAAATTTACTGGAAACTTTCCGAAATTTACCGTAAATTTTCTGCCCTTGCAACCCTAAACAAATGTAACCATATTTACCAAAAATTGCATATCTTTTCTCCTACCCATACCGCTAGTAAAAACAAAATTGCCAACAAACAGTATATCCATGCCACCAAATAGTTGCATGCATAGGTACAGCCAACCAGGGACTGTTGATTGATTTAATGCTTCTGAAGCGAACAAGCTAATAAAAGAGGGACATCATGTCTTGTCACTCAAATGAGCAGCAGAAAATAAGTCATGATGAGTCAGATACAATGAGTCACCTAAAGCAGGACACTACAGTGCTTGACCAAAACAACTGGCTGTCTTCCTCCTCCCTCAACACTTACTACAAACTAGGCCTACATATGAAAGAGCCACTGAAAATAAAACTCAGTTGCACTTTGTTTTTCATTATTGTACATTATTTTACATATGCATACTGTAAAGTACTGGGTAATATAAGGTAACTATGGGTTAAGCTATAGGTTTAGGGGTTGGTTCAGGGTTAGTACCAAGTGTACCCAGTTAACAAGTATGGGGAACGGGACTGTAAAATAAAGTGCTAAAAAAACTGGTAACATTGTTTTAAGGTACACTATGTAACTTTTTTGTTCAAAATTATATAATTAGAGAGTACACCATGAATTCTATCTTCCAAAACAGTGTTTTTTGTCTTATTCTCAATCACTACGGTATATAATAAGTTATCTATAATAAGTGTTTATATTTAGACCGGGCAGGATGACAACCACTGCAGAGTAGCCCATGTACTTGCATGACTCATACATAACAATAACATAAACAGAGAGTAGTGGATCGGATACAATGTTCTTTCTCAAGACATGCAGATATATTTAATAACTGTTAGAGAGCCTAAAGTCATGTACTTTTAATAAAACACATTTCTGTAGCACTGAGCCTTGCATAAAATATTATAATTTATTACCGTGCGTCAGTGAACATGAGCTTTCAGAAACCTGGTTAAAATTCTACCTACCACTCACTTCAATTCTCCATTGTCTAACTTTAGAACAGCCAATAGTATCTGACTTCTAATCTAACTCAGATCTAATTTCATCTAATCAAGATCCTTTAATGTGTAAAACGATTAATTCCCTTACACTAATAAAATAAACATTATCATCACATAATAATTGGCCCTTGTGTTGGCATTCAACTCTGAAAACAAGATAATCATTATTAACAAAATAATCAAGGTCTTAATTATTACCCATGCTCAAGAAACAATAACATTGCAAACATCACAAAGCACACATTTTTTCAGGCTACACCAAACCAATTGAAGAACTGCACTGGTTAAGAAAACATAACTACAGTTCTGCATAATTCAGATATTTGTGGATGATTTAACCTATCCTCTCTCTTGCCTTTCAGCTAACATGCGTTAAACTTATTTGCTGTGCTTATCTCAATTGTACAAATGTTATTTTGTATAATACCCAACTTATGATTAAAATCCACTGGTGTTAACTCTCCAACGGAGTTACCTGTTTTCAAGTACAGCATAACTAACCAGGGAAGAGTTAGTCAGCAATTCAAAGTCTTGCTTAAATTGCCACAAAGTTCACAATCAGCTAGCTAATTTGCAGTTAACCTTTTATCCCCTATTTGCCAGCAACATTTGTTCCAGCAAGACCTAGTTTGTAGGTCATAAGCTCTATGAATAGTCATGTAGACGCAGATGATGTTTACATTTATTTATCCAATAAACAGCCTTCAAATTTGCAAACCAAAGTACAGTTGCAAAGTCTGTTTAAATATTGATGCAGTTAAATATGTAAATAATAAATATTCAGGAGCTGTATCTAAAATTAATCAGGGGCAATAAATAAATAGTAAACAAACTGGAAAAAAACTGACATGTTTCTATTTGTATTTAGATGAAAAGGTGCACTGTTTAGACTGGTATCATCACCAGATGTCCAGTCCTTCGGTTGTATCTCATTAAATGTAAACCAGAGTAAATTTTAACATTATCAAATACTGAGGCCTGTCATGACAATTAATTGTGATTCATAGTTTAATTTTGTTTTGTTCAAGTCACTCACTTATAGTGTAATGGCGCTTTTCCACTACACAGTACCAGCTCGACTCGCCTTGGCTCTGTTTTCCACCGTGTAAAAGTTGTACCTGTACCTGCTTTCAAATAGTTTTTTTGTGTGCACCTCCGGCGAGGTTCTGAGCGATACTAAATGTGACGTCTACAATGCCGACTGCTGATTGGTCAGAGAGATCGTCATTATTCACTGCGTCTTCATTGCATGTGTCCAGATGGAGTATCCAGAATAACCCCGCCATTTTGAAATAGTTTGGCCAGAGATAGTTACTAAACTTACTACTATTATGGTGCGTTCATGTACTATGTTAATTATAGTAAATACCAAAAGCCGATGTGTAAAATGCACATGAACACCTCTCATTTGGTATTTTCCACTGGGCTACTTGTAGAACATTTTGATGCACGAGGTTGCCGAGATGAGATAAACTTTGAACTTTTCAAAATGGCGGAGAGAACGCAAAAGTCGTAAATGGTAAAAATATGTACTATTTATGATCTAGAAAATATACAGCATATTTTCTATAGCACATGAACGCAATATTATTCATGATCAACTCTGAAGAACATACGGCGTGGCTCAACGAGGAGTTGCAGACTTTCATTTGTTTGGTTTCCGAAGAGAGGATTCAGCGAGAGCTTGATGGGGTAACGAGGAATGTTAGGCATCGCTATGACGATCGGGTAATATTTGTGGCGGTACTGTCTGCAATGGAAAATGGAGCGAAAGCGAGCCGAGTCGAGTTATATAGATAGTATAGTTATATAAAAGTTATTCGTTATATGTTATAGGCCCATAAACTTCAATGCAGTGAAAATGAATAACAATTATAATATAATTTAACATAATATAATGCAGTATGACTAAACACATAATTCTTAATTTCTTATGAAGAAAGACCTATGACTATTTCTGTAATTTGTAGTAGTGTTTTTTTATATTCTTTATTCTTTTACTCCCTGTCCAATTATGATTTTTCTCTCAATTATGCAATTTCTTTAAGAATAAAATTTTAAATTGGATTATCTCAAATAATTGTGATTAAGACAGAATAACTATCGACGATCAAATACGATTAATCACCAATTGGAATTCAACTAGAGTCAAATGGTGCAAAAAAACAAGGCTAAGCTGTAACTGCCAGTTATCAACTAAAACGGTAAAATAATTCATTTTATTAGCCAGCATTTCAATACCATCCGTATGTTTGCAAATTCAAACAGAGAAAGTAGGTTACTTGTATTAAATATGACTATCTCTTAAAAAGCAGAGACAGATTGTGAAGCCAAAGTACCTCTGTCACTAACAAATCAGACTTTGGCTTCAAGTTTCACAACAAAGCCTGTTTGTGTGGTTCGACGGCGTCATCGTTGCCCACAAAATATCACTTGCTAAGTCTTAACAGATGGCCCAGATTCCTCCCACTTTCCTCCTCTTATGACTATACAGCCTTTTCCTCACCCTCTCTCAGCCTGCATTCATCAAAACCATTGAGCCAAAACCCTGCTTCTTCCTCCCCATGCGAGGAAAATTAAATTCACCTGTCCTGAGAGTAATTTCACCTTTCACAGAGTGGAAGACAGACACAATTAGCGCCTGCACATGCATCACATCAATAGTCTTTCAGTTCAACTGAACAAGGTGCACCCAAGCAACACCTTAACCTTGTTAAATCACACTCTTAAACAGAAAACAGTTAAAAATGTACACACAAATGCTGGAGAACAGAAACACAAGCTCATGTGAGGAAGTCTTCTCTGTGTTTCTAAATTCTGATATGTGAATTTTTATAGAAAAAAAAGAAATTCGAACATGAGAGGATGCAAACATCACACACTGACCCCCTGGCTCAATACAATGATATTTTACATTTATTTTTAATTAGATGTTCATAACTTCGGAGCAATAGCCTTGTGGGCAGCGCCTGATCCTCGAGTATGAGTCCCGGCTTGAGTTCCTTTGCCTGTCGTGTTCTCCTTTATCTCCTCCCCTATTGCTTCTTGACTCATATAAACTATAGTTTCTAATAAAGAAATAAAAGGCCAAAAAAAGTATATTTTTCCATTTTTAATATCATTCATTTTTATTATGAATTATTGTTAGTAGTAGAAGTCATAAATGTATAATATTATTAAAAAGTAATAATAATAGTAGTATTTGATTTAGTATTTACTTAAAACTATAGAGCATGATATCATAGTCTGTTGCTGATAATAATTATTAATTCAAATTAGAGCCAGACCGATTTATCAGCCTGCCAATATCGGCCGATATTAGGCATTTTCCAAACTATCGGTATCGGCAGTTATAACGGCCGATAAATGAATATTTAAAGAATAAAATAAAAAAACGGACAAAACATGCTTCAATCAGCGTTCTCTATTGCTAAATTATGGCTCATCATAGACTAGCAAACCCAGGGGCGTAATTTGCGGGTGGGACGGGTGGGACATGTCCCCACCACTTCTTGCCAGGGTCAATATTGTCCCCACCACTTTTAAAAGCTCTCGCAGCACGGATAGCTAACAGTAGAAATAAATAAAACATCTCCAACTGGCAGACCATTAATTTCGTTCGTTTGTAAAATAAAATAAGCGATCTAGCCCTGAAATACGTTGTTTTTTAAATCAAGTGATCAAAGTGCTCCTTGCCGTCTGCGATCGGTGGTGCGGTTACAGTGTATCTCGTGGCTCACGCACAGTCTTCACATGCATGCGCGCTTTCTTGGACAGAACGCAGAGGGACATTTTTTTAAAGGACGGAAGCGTCGCCCTATTCCCGCTTTAATCCAAACTTGTGTTCTTGAAGGTGAACTCAAAAGCGAAAGCAATTCATTTTCTTTCTTTCTTTCTTTTCTTAATTTTACAGCATTTTTTTGTACAATTGATATAAGCATAATTTTATTTTATTTGTGCGCGCTGTGCAAAGGTTTAGTTATCAAAATGTTGGCCTAGTTAATTTACTTTTTAAATTTACTTTTAAAATGTTTATGTAGGCCTTATTTTTTTACATTTTTGTTTATAGGCTACACTTATTTATTTATTTTTTATCTTTATTTATATTATTAGGCCCATTTATTCGTTTAATTGTACAGCAGTTTGTGTGTACAATGGATAGACTATAAGCCAATTTAAATTTTAATCATGCGTTCCGCAAAAAATCTGTTATCAAAATTCTGGCCTAATAGTTAATTTACTTTTAAAACTTTTATGTATATTTTTGTTTATATCATTTTTATTCATATAATTTGGTCAATTTATTCGTTTAATTTTACAGAACTTTCTTCAGGCCTATAGGCTATTCCACTGGACATTTTGTAAAGTCGGCTCTATGTTTTTATTCACGTGTCACGTGATTCGTTCATTTATACACATGTCCCACCCACTTTTTAAAACAAAGTTACGCCACTGAGCAAACCACAAAGCTAGCTAATGGCACTATCATCAGTGGAAGACCACTAATGTTATAATTAATGAGCTTGGAAACCACAACGAACTTTTCTTTTGCCTAAATAAAGTAATGATTATACTGTATTTAGAACTAGCATATCTCTAGTTACAGTCCCTGCATTGTAAAATGAGACTTGCGAGGAGTGAACATTTAGACTTAGAGAAAAAGTATCTAACGTATCTTTTGCATAAAAGTTAGCTTTTCTTTTACACGTGTGTGAAATCCAACGACGCCAAGTGTGCGTTGCAGACTGTCGTTCTGTAATGGATTTAGGAATATTTTAGTTAAAACTGATAAATAACTACAAATAACTATGTTAGGGAAATCTGTTAATGTTTTGTTGCACGTTTCTGAAAAAAAAGTAAAAAAGTATCGAGCCTCTGACGTATATCGGAATATCGGATTTTAAAACTAACAAATATTTGTAGCGGTCTCTGCCTTTAAAATCCTTTATCGGTCGGGCTCTAATTCAAATTATTGAAGAATAATTAGTAGTAGCATTAATAATTACACAACTATTTATGATATATATTTTTATTTTGAACAGAAGCTCTATAGCGTGAACATCCTATCATGTTTCCAATTTTCAGGTCCAAATTTGCATGCTGAAAGCCCGAGTGTGACCGCACCTTTAGTCGCAGGACAACAGCTGCTTGAGGTGAGTGTTCTTAGCACCTGAAGTGGCCCATCAGAGGTCAGTGCTAGAACAGCGATGAGGAAGAATGTGGATAGAACAGAATGCGGATAACTCGCGAGAGCAGGGTGAGAGAACGTTGACACACCTTTCCACCCGCTCTTATTCACGGGCACCTTAATCCTCTGCCACAGTCAAAGCCTGGCATCCTCATGTCAGAGCACATCTAGTGGATTAAATAGGACAGCTAATTACCATTTACCTCAGTATGATCGTGGCTGGATGTAGGGATTCTAGCTTTCTTAATGTGTGTAAATGTCTGTTGAATAATGCCGACCCACGTCCTGATATCTGACTTGGCCTCGC
The DNA here is from genome assembly GCA_030378365.1 of Hybognathus amarus. Lineage (NCBI taxonomy): Eukaryota > Metazoa > Chordata > Actinopteri > Cypriniformes > Leuciscidae > Hybognathus > Hybognathus amarus. The sequence continues at coordinate 199,135 of JAQIUQ010001915.1, read as the reverse complement.
TCACTCATGAAAAGACACTCATGAGTTAGATAAAGTGGTATGCTGCAGCTTAAGCCTTTCGAGAAACACTAATGCCAATTGCTGGTGCGGGTCCCACTTACTGCGTGAAAAGTAGTTTATTAAACTCCTCAGGAGTTTCATCGGTACAATTATTGTTGAACTTTTTGCAATAGGTAATCATATATGTAGCCTATGTTTTTCTAGACTTTCCTGAAATAACTTTTCCTCTTATAGCATAAGAAAATCCATCATAAGATCTATAAGAGAGATGCGACACATCATTGGAACTTGCATCGCTTAATGTGCTGATTCGTTATGGTTAAAGGTTTTAATCCAGAAAATACAGCACAGTCCCCGAGTTTAACACAGAAGTGCATATGAAATATACATGTATTTTTCCTCAAAAGGCTTTGGATGTAACAGTGGCATTAATAACCTACAAGTTTCACACACTTCTGATACATATTGAACATTGGAACTTTATTGTTACACATCAAAAAATCATCTAAAAAAATAAAAAATAAATCAAAGATAAAATTTCACACACAACATCACTGAATAATCTTAATAAAGCTTTGAAGCTTTTGATAGACCTCATTCACAAAAGTGAGCTATACTTCTGTCTAAAATAAAATACAGGGAGGGATTTACTCCCTAAACCCTTCTTTTATTTAATCTCAGTCTCTAAAGACTTTTCCTCTCACAAAAGGGCTTTACTGCATCTAAAATACTATTCTCATTAGAAATGTTTCTCTCAGCCACTCTCCACATTCAACAGTCTAGGGTATATGCATTAAACATGGGCACTGGTTCCCAATCTAAAGTGCATGGAGTGCTTCTCTATGTCTGAATTGCTAATACTGCCCACAGGTCAAAGTACTGAGGACAAATATAGAGTCCGCAGAAGGCATGTCTTGCGTGAATCCCATACTTTCCTTTAATGATAAATTTATCACAGTGATGATGTTTACTAACAAATCATAATATATAAAGAATCATTTCAGCTTTTATAATAAGATGTCACAATCCAAATAGGCTTAGGCTACTTTACATCTAGCATAACTGAATTTAAAAGTATTACATGTAGACTATCCAAAAATACTGAACTTTTAATAGAAGAATACCTGACACTCAAGATCTAGTAAAATTGCTCAATAAAGTAAGCCTTCACAGTATGATTGTATCTGTTGCAATGAATGATTTACCCACTAGGGGAGGAACTACTGGTCCAAAAGGCTCTGAAGTATTACAGACACTGAAAGCATGGACTAAGTTTAAGACTGCCATTAATTTATTTTTATTCAACATCAATATTTTGCTTTCACTATAGTTTATTTTAAATGGTCCTGCAGTGTGTAAAACGAACTACCCTAAGTCCAGTTATTTTAAACTAACCGTATGGAAGTTAAGCCCCAAAATCTTAAACTAACCGTATGGAAGTTAAGCCCCTGTTAAACCACATTCACATTCATGAAGGAAGCACTTCTCAGGAACAACATTCAGTTCCACTTTCCACAAGGAGAAAAGACACTTTCCAGCATTTAAAATGTATACAATAGAGACAAATAAACAGTAGCACAGAGCCACGACCGTTCCATCAAGTTCCCATTCTCAAAATAAATCTCCCCATTAGCCATACCAAGCTTCCAATGCCTTTAGGGCAATATGACACATTTAGGTTATAGGCTATGTCCTTCCTTACTTTATGCCAATTGAGTCACCTTTTGTTTCTCTTAAAATATCCCAGAAGTCAACAGCGCGTGCGGAGGAAAAGACAACTGACAACTTTGAGGCTTTGGGCATGAAACACAACAATAGACTCGTGAAAATGACGGATAATGTGGTATATTGTTTTGATAGGAAAAGGTTACATGCACAGGTGCGAGTCCCTATGTGATCCTTAACAAAATCAAGTTGGTAACAGTAGCCTGTTTGAATTCTCTCATAATAAATACGTGTTCTTACCGTCAATCCAAGTGTAGAGATGATTTAGAGTGGCATCTTCAACTTCTCCGCACGTTCACACATACTGTACATGTGTGTGTGGACAGCGACTGTGAATGAATGCTGCCCAGAGCACCCGCGAACGCGATATGATGCCCAAAACAAATCTGTCTAGGTAGGCAGCTCACTAGATAGTCTGACGTCTTGTAGACTCCCTTTCCAGCGACGTTGTCTGCCCTGTGTTGACTGAAAGAAAATAAAAAAACGGTGTTGTTGACTACGTCGGTAGAAATCTGGTGCGAATTGTAATTGTCGCGGCGGTGTCGGTTCTTCGCAGCCGCCGTGCTCCTTCCTCTCATGCCGACTGAGGATGTGAGCCCAGCCGCCGAGATGCTCGACCGTGGTGCGACCCGAGGCAGCCTAGAGCAGTCACTCAATGTGATGAGCCAACTATAAAGTGAGCAAAATACTGAAAACAACATGCTGTTAAGTCGTTTCACCCAGTGACATGACAGCATACTTTGGATACATGAGGCAAAGGCGAGTGATTTAGTTACACATAAGGAGTAGAATTAAAAAAATAAAAATAAAACACATGTAATTTTTTTATTTTTTTAATCATTTAAAAGGCTACAGGAAAAACTGGGAAAATAGGAAAACTTTTATTATAGGCTATATATATATATATATATATGTATATATATATATATATATATATATATATATATATATATATATATATATATATATATATATATATATATATATATATATATATATATATAATAAAAGTTTTATAATAAAAACTTTTATATATATATATATATATATATATATATATATATATATATATATATATATATATATATATATATATATATATATATATATATATATATATAAAATAAAAGTTTTCCTATTTTCTAAGTTTTTCCTGTAGCCTTTTAAATGATAAAAAAAAATTACATGTGTTTTATTTTTAAATTCTACTCCTTTTAGAATTCCATTTTGGTGGATGTATTCCAAATGAAGGGATAGGGTATATATATATATATATATATATATATATATATATATATATATATATATATATATATATATATATATATATATATATCACACCATAGAACTAATGAGTTTAAAGTGCTATTGACCCAAATATACTTGCCCTCTTAAACATACACATGGTCATAGGTCAGTTTTGTTCAAAAGACTATAATACAGTATGTCAAACGAGTAGGATGTCAGAGAATATGCAGTATTCATGAAACAGACGAACAATACCTTGACGAGCATTTGTCGAGAAAAGTGTAAAGTGTGCAACCGCTGGACAGTTTGCTATCCCATAAGGCCACAGGTGCAAAGAGGCTGTCAGATTTTTAAATGAAAAACGTCTTTGGTCATTTTAAGAATGCAAGTATGCTTTGCTGGAAATAATTTGAGTCAACAAGTTATCAGTTGATAAAAAAAAAAACATTCTTTTTATGACAATCTTTTATCAGCGTCAAAGCCACTTTCCAATCCTCTGTTTCCTTTCCAAGAGTTTTTCAGCAAAACTTTGCTGTTTGTTTGTTTGATGTTGTCTTGATTTGGTTTACATCTGCCCAGAAAGATGCGGAAAGATTATGTTTGAACCTCTACTTGCTTACGAACAGTCAGGGAATTAAGAAATGGCATGTTTTCTCCCACAAGACCATGTTCAAAGCATCTTTGTCCCATGAGTATTTAAACCCAATTCATATTAATCCCAATGGGGTTTTAAATAGAAAATAAGTTTGTTGTTTTGTTTTTGGAACATTTTCTTTATCTATACTTGAGAACAATGTGTTATTATTGGATGTTTTGATCCTCTCTTTCTCTCTCTTTTTTTAACACAGGTATGTTTTGTTCAGTTTTGCGAATTTAATCTAAGTATTTAATGATCTGTAACCACTGTCGGGATATTGTCTTTCCCATTGCCATACTGAATTTGCTTTCCAATTATGTAAACCAAGTACTCAAACTTTTGAAAGAACTGAAGTTTAATTTGGAAAAGTACATCCATCATCTGACTCCAAATTAGTCTGCACTCCAAATTAGTCTAATGTTGATGAAGACAACATTTTTAATGACTGTAACCGCAGTGCTATCAGGTCAAACTGCTCCCTTGCCACCTCGTACCCTTGTGTGTGTCACCCACAGCAGGGAATGGGTGTTGGGAAGGTTGGGGTCAAAGGTTGTGCTTGAAATCATTGGTATGAAGATAATTGGCCTATTTGTGCAATGCCTACAAATTACAGAGTGAGGGGAAGGCAAAGGACAAACCCTTTGGCTTTTGATAACCAAGCTGCTGTCAAAACAAACAACCACAGTCATGCAAAACTGCTTTAGAAATGTTCCTTAAAACCTACTTGCTATACAGAAAACAGAGAAATGTATACCATAATAAAAAAAACTAGCGCTGTTTATATTCTAGTGTGTTACTGTCACATTCATATCAGACATATCATGCAAAATCCACTTTTTTAGCCCTTAAATGCATTTTGTTGTATATTTGGAGTGTTTATAAGTACAGAAAAGATGAAATTATTCTCTTCAGGTGCTTTGTTTATATCTTTATATTCTGTTTTGGTCATATTTTTCAACCTGTTCAGATTTTTCGTTTTTTGAACAATAACGTCATAGTATTTGCAGCGGAACTGACAAATAAGGACATCGACTACAGGTCCAACACTTCGAGCAATCCGCCATTATTATTTCTTGCTCCGATTTTGTAGTTCAAGCTCAATTATGCAGACGTTACCGAGAGGGCTAGTCAAAATGTTCGGTTGTTGGATGTAGTGACCTGAAGCACTTCAAGGATTCCCACTTCAACAACCTCCGCCAGTATAAAGAAGGGTTTGCCGATTCGACTTCGTCTGAATGAGGGGGTGAAGATTGCTTCGTATCATTTAGATGTGTTTGCTGATGCTTTTCTAAACGTAAGTAATCATATTATTATCAATACAGATTTTTAGTGGTAAGATCAGACCAGTCAGTCAGTGTGCTTGTTTTAACAAGAGAAATAGTCGACTTTCACTAATAACACAACATAGTTAACTTACATACCACTACATCCATATGAAGATGTTGTTTTGCAGGTTCGTCGTCGTCTTTTTCAAAATCGCTCGCTCTGGCTCGAATTATGTAAGGCTTGATGGACAAGTCTTCCGTTGTTGACATTTTGATAACGTGTGAATAAAAATGTTCTTTGAAGCTATAGTAATCGTATATCTCTTATCAAACTACAATAATGGCCGAACGCGAATCTGACCGTGAACTCAGCAACCTGGAGAGCGGGCGGGGAAAGACGCAACTCCTTTTTATTTAAAGGCGAAGTGTCGAAACGGGTTGCTCACAGAAGCACATCAGAAAAGGGGTAGAAAAGGGGCCCGTGGAGCTACAATAATGAGGAATTCAGACCCAAGCATTGCAGTTATGCTTTATAGAGACCACAAATGTATGATTTATAAGTAAAATTTAATGATTTAAAAGCAGGAAATGTACCCTTTAAGAGTTTCATTGTCATGCTCAGTTTAGTGTAGTTTGAATCATTTCCATAGTTCTTGTTCATACAGTAGTGTTCCCCTGTTCTTTATTCCGTTGATCATTCTGTTTGTGTATTTAAGCCCTCAGTTCTACCAGAAGAAGACTCGGGAGAATAATGCCATTACCAGTAAACATTTATTAACAGCTCAGCAAGAACATTATAATGTAAAGTTGTTTGGCATAGTTCACATTCCGAGGGTACGGTATCTGCATGTCCTGCCTGAAGACGAAGGCAGTGGCGGGCAGCCAACCCCCTTATGGGTTTGGACCATCCTGGTGGTGGTGTTGGGGAGGGTGGAGGAGAAGGAACATCTTGGTGGTGGGAGAGGAGGATGGAAATGAATGGAAGCGTCAGCATCTGCATTTTTTTACTATGAGTATTTAGATCACGATTGGATAAGTGGAGGTAAACAGTGACCTAATGATTGAGTCGTGCCCGCAGAACTTACGCAAAAGCTTGCATTTCTTTCTGTTCGTGATTCAGTGTCATCAATGTCACTTTATGGTGTGTTTTATACATTTTTAAGTATCTAACGTTCATTCTGCATCACACATCTCGTCTTTGGATTGGAAATGCACGAACCAACAGAAACAGAAGACTATTGAAAATTACCCTTCAAGCAGTTGGGGTTGGTAAGTCTGTTTCATCAAGGCTGCATTTATTTGATCAAAAATACAGTAAAAATACTTATATTGTGAAATATGACTACTGTTTAAAATGACTTTAATATTTATTTTAAAAAAGCTGAATTTTCAGCTGTAATCTTCAGTGTCACATGATCCATGCTCAAGACTGTCGTACTGATTATATTTAAAGGGATAGTTCACTTTGAAATTAATTTTTGATATGTTTTGGGTAACCTCAAGGGCATCCAAGTCTACGTCACTCATTGTTTACACAGAGATTTCTGAAGTTTTACTTTTCACTAAACATATTTTGATATATTGAAATCGTCTTCCATTGCGATTTCCTGTAGGCCTATATCTAAATATGATTATATCTTCACATTGAAAGGTAAAACTTCCAAAATCTCTGTGTAAACAATAAGTGCAAGTACACGCACAGGCGATCACTTCCGGTGCATGCGCAGAACCGAAGCGCCCATGTGCCTTCAGATCAGTTGGACGTGGCTGTGGTTACACAAGGTAAAATCGATATAAATACTGTTCATTTTCTCACACAAACCACTCGTTTCATGTCTTAGGCCATCAATGTGTACTTACATTTACGAGTCAGTTAAATCATGTTTAATTTGGACTTCTCTGTGCATGCTCTTCGAGGTGGACCAAGGGCTGGAACCCCTAAACCTGCATTATATGACTGATAGACAACAACGGTTTGACCGAAAAATATCAAAATTGAAAATACTGTGGAAACAAAGACACTTACATCTTGGATGCCCTTGAGGTAAGCTAAAACATACCAAAAATTTATTTCAAAGTAAACTATCCCTTAAAAGTGTGTTTGTGTCTCCTAATTGTTCACTTGGTCACAGATTAAAACAAAACATAGCACAGCTGTACATCATACAGTATTATGGCAACTCATGTTAACGTGTTAAATGTTTACATATCTGTGTACATAATGTATGGCTTCAAAAGCATATCTCTATGGCAAATCACTCTAGTACAATGTCACTGTGAAAATAATTCAATTTAGTCTCTTTGTCCTCTAATACAGCTTAAAAACATGTACACTCTCTGAAGGATGACACTACTTTATTTTGTGATCAACAAACAGTTTATGTGTTGTTAAATAGAACAAGATTCAGTTTATTCTCTAGAATGTTTCTCACTGAACAGTGCAGCTATAAAGTTCAGGTACAAATATATCTGCAGCTCAAAAGGAAAATACAAACTTTAAACTTTAAAATTAACTCAAGGCACAGAGGTTGAAGAGCTCTTGCAGGACACATCACCCACAACCTTGACAGAGTAAAGGAACCAGAAAGAATTGATCCCAGAGGGAAACCATTGAAAGGAGTGTGAATATGTGCTATAATAGTAGAAGAGGTTTTAGCACTCTATGTAGTTCATCTTGGAGATTGTCATTGATGCTCTGTAGTCCACAACATTCCATGCACAACAAACCTAATGAACTCATGTTCCCGAGGAGTATGTCCCGTGTGTGCGCCTGTCTGCTAGGACTTCCCAGGCACCATCTAGTGAAAGCTAATATGAATACATTATAAAATCTCTAAGGACGTAAAACCTACAGTGGTGAGCGAATCCCACAGAGAGGGCCATTTTTTTTTAGATTTGCAGCTTGTATTGATTTTTCACAGCCATCTGGTCAGCTGGATAGAGGGAGTAATGTTACAATGTCCAATATGCTACTTAAAAACCTTAGAATTGTTGAACACACAGACAAGTCTGAGAAATGGCACAGAGTTTCCCGACAAGTAGGGTTGTTTGTTATAAGTGGTGCAGATCTTAATTCTCAGCCTATTCACTGGGAACTGAGGCTTTAAATTAGTCATGCAGTGAAAACACACTTTTCAGGGAGTGAGAGATGATGTTTTCTTAACACTACCTTTTACAAGGAAAAACTTGCTTGTCTCTAATCACAGTTATACAGCAATTAAGACACCACACTGATGTTATTTTCTGTCAGTGTGTGTTCTCTAAAAATGTCACAGATATCATGCAGGATTTTATTGGGGGGAGTTTGAACACAGCCTTATTGGATGTTTTAGCTTGTGAACAACCGCAGTACATTTATAGGCACTTAACTGCTTTAAAGAGGTTATGGTTTTTACTGCTGATCACTTCTTCTAGTACAACCACAGACTCTGCAGAATCATCATCCTTATTTAGGTCTGAAAAAATCTGAGTGTACTCGGTCACTAGTGATTCGGGTTTCTCTAACCCTGTTCTCCGCGGGCTTGAAGATGAAGGTAGAAACTTTTCAGGATTTGGTCAGAAACACCAAAGCCTATTAAATCCAGTGATACAGGGAGTCGATATGCTCTTAAAGTGTTTGACGCTTGTCCTTTGAGGTTGATATGCTCTCTGAATGCATTTGCATTGAATCGTGGTGGAGAGACCCTGGAACCATCATTTGCTTGTCATTATATGGATCAGTCCAACACCCGAGTTCGCACGCGTGCTAGTGCCAGCATGTGTGCTTAGAGTTTTATTCTCTAGAATTAATTAAACAGGGATGCAATATGGGGAAATCTGCAGATGTGTATGCAGAGAGAAGTTCAGGCTTTAGGAGATTATATGAAAATAGTGAGAAGCGATGAAGGTGAAACATCTGTAAGGGTTTAATGACAACAGTTCTTATCTTGCTGCTTGCACGTTTGTCTCTAAATGGGATTACTGCTGCTTTTTTTTCATTTTGAAGTGAACTCACATAACGTTCTCACTTAGAACAACAAGCTAACTATCAAAATTATTTTGTCTCACTTTATCTCTCCTGCCAATAGGGACGATTTCATGCCAGATATTTGTTTGTCAGGGTTCCTTGACTCAACTCCATGTTGCCCGAGCCAATTCAGCATGCCCATCTGTGCTCTGCAATCCACACTCTGGCAGCAATGTAAATCAAATGAACTAATTGTCTTAATTGCCAGAAATCTCTGTTGTCATTAAGTTTCTCTCTTGGATAAACCCTTTGCAATGCCTAATTGAATGGTGTGCTGAATTCAGCTTTCTGAATTTTCCTCACACATCACTGTTTTTTATAGTTCATTTTTTCTCATTTAAATTCACACAGGATATCAGGATTAAATAATTTGGTGTTTGGAGAACTTCTACAGTTTTACAGTTACATTTTTACTCTTTCTGAAAGTTACATGAATTACTTTATAAGGGCATTATTCAGCGTCTTATAGTGACACTTTTGAAATTTCGTCTAAATCCAATGCACATGGCACCCTTTAGCATCAATATAACACGCAGGAACACTCATTCAACAGATTCATCCAAAAACGCTGATTCCTTAGTTCAGGAACAAAACGAGTAACTGAGGCCACATTCACACAAAGCCAGAGATTTCCCTATCCAACTTTTTTTTTTTTTTTTTTTTTCATTCTAAATAAAAAGTCGTCATCTCAAAAATATCTGCGTACACACGAAACCAGTATGTGGCGGTATCCAGTATGTGGCGCTCTAATTCTACCATAGAGATACACTGAAAATGCGAAGAAGAAGATTTGCGTGCTGTAGGCTACTATATAGACAGTAAAATAAATGTTAGGCACAGTTTCTTCGTTTCTTTTTTTCTTTAACCAAGAACTTTATTGAACAACCATAAATTTCCTGGTACAAAATAGTCGAGTTACTATATTCGATTAGTTAGCGGACTCAGAAAGCTCGCCTCAAAGAACCGGCAAAAGTAACGATACTAACGAATGTGTCAAATATATACATTTTAATTGTTCTATTAATAAACTAGTGTTTTCTGTGTGCATTCTTGACTGAAAATATGAAGTTGACGATGATGACTCGCCACTTCGCAGTAATGTGAAGGCAAATTGCACTTTATACGGATTAAGGCTATAAAAGAGAGTTATCTGTTTCTTTTTGTTTTAAATTGTTGTTTATCAATGTTGTTTAAACGTAGACATTTCAAGCTTTCTATATATTTCTTGAGTTTTTGGTTCATTGATGAGACGAGCTCCAGTTCATGAGCAATGCAAGTTATATTGCGCCGGCACGTCCATGTCCTGATTATATTGTTTGCTATAGCCTATATTTGCTTCTTGTTTATTAATTCCAGGTAACTGGTTGATGAAACATTGATTAAAATGAAGATACAATTTATACAAAACGAAATCTTTTGGCATGGGTGTTGTTTTCAGATTTATCCACCATGGGACCCGGTTTAAAAAATAACGGTTTCAGTGTCCCAAAACGCCAAATCCGTCTGGACGAAACGCCAATACGACAAAAATCTTTTTACGCTATACAGCTAATGCGTGCCTCCGTGTGGACATTGTCCCAAAATGCCAGATCTGTCTGGACAAAACGCCAGATACGACAAAAAAATTGTGCGTATACAGCCAAACGCGTCTCCGTGTGGACAGGGCCTGAAATGAGTTGTTCCACTCAAAAACAGTACAGAATGAGGCCACGTCCACTCGAAAGCCGGTCGGCTCCCTATCAGATTTTTTTTCCCCTCGTTCGACAGAAAAATCCGTAAACACGGTGTCGTCTCAAGAAATATCTGCGTACACATTGAAAACCACTGAAACCAACTGAAAACGGTGTAGTATTTATACCAGACCAGTATGGGGAGCTGTAATTCTGCCACAGGGATGACACTATACACGGAGAGAAGACTTTGAGCATGCGTATAACCTTTGCACGCTGTATATGAACCAAGAAGAAGAAGACGGTGATGGCGTGTGACGCAGCCGACAAATGATGTGAGGACATTATTGTTTCACAAAATATATGCGATTGGCTGTACAATGGTGTTGTTTTCAGATTTATCCACTTTGGGACCCGTTTCAAAAAATAGCGGTTTCACTCTCCCAAAATGCCGGATTCTTGTGGACGAAACGGCAAAGCGATAAAAATATTAGACAGATACAGCAAAACGCGTCTTCGTGTGGATGGGCCCTAAGTGAATGAGTCATTGCCTCAGCTCATTCAACTGATCCATTTAAAAACAGGAACGAATCAAGTGTGTCAATCATTGAATCAGAAACACTGATTCTGTCAGGAATTAAACACTATCCACTGTGTTGCTCAATGAAGCATGAAGGATCTGCTGTCTTTTTTTGTTGTTGTTGTTAAGAACTTTTTGCTTTGGCTGAGCAAAACCAAACTGTAGTATTATATCAAAAATGTATAATTAACATTAATATCTGCTATAAGCCATGTCAAGCCATGCTGTTTTGATTCCTTAATCATTTTTAGCACATTATTTTTTCCACTTATGGTGAAGTTAAATGTACACAACAACAGTGTGGTTGCTCTGAGGATTGGCCATTATTTACATAACATTATGCACCATCTAAAGCTCTTTTGCTGTCTTCCTCAAATTTCAAAGAATATTACAGATATCAAAGCAAAACTTCCCCTGCTTCTCTCTATTTTTCACATGACAGACTCACTGAGACTCAGAAAAGAGATGCGTATCAGCATCTTTAAAGAAATAACACGAAATGCCTCGCTTTTTTTCGCTTTCTCTTTTTGAAGTAAGGTGTTTTGAAGTTAAAAAGAAGAGACAGTGTTGCCTCTGCCTGCTGTGTATGTGGCCTGGTAAAGGGAGAGCGAGGGGACGAACAGACATGGGAAACTGGGTATATTTTCCTGTTATTCACATTTATGTCTTTCTGTCGGATCCAACACAATGGGATTTTATTAAGCTGATTTTTCAGGTCTCTCAAGCAACACCTTTACAGGATTTATTTCCATTTAATGTCAGTATACAGGCTGAAATGGATGCATAAAGGGTATATATATATCACACACACACACACACACACACATATCTCAAATGAGATGGTAACCTGTGATTCTCAACTGGTAGTGGTTGGGAAAACAATGTTAAAATGCAAACAATAAAATGCAAGTAACCATATGAATGTCCATAGTGAAAATATCAAAATTTATAGTCTTATCAACTTCAAGTATCTTTTATTGTTGACGTCAAATTAATTTTGTCTCTTGGTAAAATAGCTAATACAGAGTTTGTTCTATGAGTTAGGCTGAAGAAAAAAGACTCACACTACAGCTGTTGTTAATGCATTTATAATGGCCCAAACAGTAGTAATTTAGCATTTCATTGGGCCTATGTGAAAACCAGATGAGAACTACATCTCTAGCATGATCTTGATCTAATATAAACAGTAGACAGACAGGGCTCAGTCAAGAGGAAATGGTGAAAAGTGGACGTCACATGTGCTCTTGCATGATGGATGGGACTCACCCAGCATGATAGCTGACTTTGAACTCTATTGTTTTCTTCTATGCAGAGTTAGGCAAGACAACACAGCAGCTCTGGCAGCCCCCATGCTCTCTGGCAATGGGAGTTTTGCCCTTGAAGGTTGATAGCGATAGACAGAAAGTCTAATAGAAATTTCCTTCATGTTATTCCAAATCCTACCCATCCCCCCCAGAATGGCATTTCTTTGCCTAATTCTAACACTGATCTTTTGTTTCGCCCTTCTCAAAGCTGAATCCAAACGTAACAGACCTAATTAAAGAAACACACGGAAAGCAGTTAAAATCCCTCTATCGGCTACGAACAGCTTTGAAGAGCTTTGTCGACGTGAGACACACGAGAGTGTGTATAATGTTCAAAACCTGATTGAATATTTGTGTCAAATTTTTTTGTATTTTTCATGAAAACGGACATATTCTCTCTTTCACAGAAATTAGGGGGTATAATTTGACATTATTACTGCAATTAACTATAAAATTGGTCCCATGTTATAGTGTAGCATGGAAGTGCACCCCTCAGTACAGTGTGCATTTACTGCTAAAAAACTGCATATTTAAAAATAATTTAGGGCTATCCAATATATTATTTAAAATGTTAATAAAAATAATTAAGGAACATTTGCCTCTACATTCACCCAACTGTTGGAAAAATCATGCATTTGGTATTCAAGTTTTTATTCCAATGACAGAATCCAAGTCTTTGAAAACACATCTGAATTTACACTACTTTGTGAAATACATAGGCTATATGCATATATTTTTCATGAAAGGCATTGACATAATAGCAATTCAGAATGAATGAGTCAACTCTGGCTTTTAAGGTAACTGATAAATAAATGTTTAAAATGTACGCTATAGGTGCATATATTTAATATTGACATACTAGTCAATATTAGCAGTGCAGTCCAAATTCAAAATATTGGAGAGAGTTGGAATATTATTCAATTAAATAATAAAAACTCCTGCAACATCATAATAAACAAGCAAACTAACAAACAAGTAAATAACCCTGTCACAAATCTGAATGAATTACGGAGTCTACTAATTAACAAATATAGGCCTACATAAAACTAATATCCAACATAAAAAAGAAAAGGCACACGATCCCAAACAATCACAAATAACATACAATATACAATAGCGAAAGTAAATTTTTAACCTAAAAAATTTTAAAACTAATGCGAGTAATCCATCTTACCAAATATGTAATCACTGAAACTTTCAGTCCAGGTTCAAACCTGCATTTCCACTGAGCATAAGCACCACCCAATGAACCACTGCTCCAACATTAATCCATTTGTTTAATTTAACAATGGCGGTGTAAGCATGTCGAGCATTTTATATCATAACTTGGCATGAAATGTCAACATGATGAATGCGGTATTGCACTGTGCTACGCCTGTGGTGGTCAAGTAAGCATTAGCTATGGTAGGCAGCCATGTGAAACACTCTATGAGCAATCACCATGATGATCACTTACCCACCCAGTGTGCAATTTTTTCTGTCGCTGCTGTGATGTGGTTACAAATTAAAGGGAGCTGTTTTACTTGACGGTGGTAGACTTATCTTCTCCAAACCTCAAGTTAGCTTCTTTGCTGCAGACACATTTTCTGAATAGGGAGGTGCTTTGAAGAGATTCGAGTTTGTCTGAGGAGGAGTAAGACATTTGTAGTTGAAAAATCTGCGTTAGCAGCAATAGTGTTAGTATATTCAGTGTTAGTAGATGTCCTTGCAGCTGTCTTGTTGTCTTTGCTGGCTTTTGAAGCTCTGCTTTAAATAATCCTTGCCTTGGGGTTTTGCCTGAAGAATGCAAAAAATAAACAGTTACTTAGTTCACTTCTTATTGCCATTCAAATTAATGATATTAGGCTTATGTTCTGTTTGTGTCATTGGCTACTGTAATATCCCCTGATCTTTGAGGTCTGATTTGCATATTACTTTGCAATTAGAGTTCCTTTTAATGTCATTGCTGTTCAAGTCTCTCAGATCAACTCTCAGAATCGAACATATGGCACATTTTAGTGTTGTCGTCATAAAATCACAGGAAGTAAGTCTTTCACGGCAGCTGCAGTATGAACATTGACAATAAACTGTGTCTGTTTGTGGTAGTGCTTGGTGTAAGATAGCAATTTTATTCTGGCTTCACTCAGTAATTACTTCTTTCTCCTCATTGCGATAAGGTTTAGGGCAATTTCCTCCAGATTAATTTAACAATGTGTCTCCATCAATGGAAAACTGCACTTGAGAAGTAAATTGACTGAAAGAAAAAGGCAATTCCAATAAATCCAATAGGAAATACTAAGAAACATCTTAACATATTTTCTCAATTAAATTGTATGCAAAAATTAAAAGGGCTAGTCCTAAAAAAACATTCTGTCAATAATAAATCGGCCTCATGTCGTTCCAAACCTATAAGACTTTCATTCATCTTTAGAACTCAAATGAAGATATTTTTAATGAAATCAGAAAAATTTCTGTCCCTCCATTGAAAGTGTATTCACCCAAAACTTCTCAGGTTGCGACTGTAACCTGATGTTCCCTGAGAACAGGGAACGAGACACTGTGTCAAAGCGTTATGGGGTAACGCCTCAGCATAACTGAAGCACTGTAGAATCACGACAATCCTATTGGTCAGCGTCAGCCATGACGTCATGCTTAGCGCGACCAGGAAGCATATAAGGAGCGCGCTAGAGAAAAATATCATCCACTTCGCCCGAAGGGACTAAGCAGACTAGAGGCATGACAGAGACGTAGTGTCTCATTCCCTGTTCTCAGGGAACGTAGGTTACAGTCATAACCTGAGACATTCCTTTTCAAAACAGCCATTCAGAGAGGAATTGGCCATTTCTCAAGCTCTACCTGTAATAGAAGTTAAGAGAGAGCTTGACTACCACCAGAACTCAGGGAGCGAGTGGTCTAACAACTACTCAAGAAATGAGGAAGAACCCTTCTGCACTCTACAAAGCTCCATATTTGGAGGTTTCAGCAGGATGACTCTGAAGAAGAGGAGGCCTGACACATAAGTTGAGTGGGGTACGAGGGGGTGACTCTGGACGCCAGAGTCACTGTCGAGCCCTCTTGAGGTGTCGTGGGCTAGTCGAGGAAACATGGAAGGTGCCCACTTGAAGACCCTAGAGATGTCCCCTACTCAGCTTAATCCAGATGCCGTTAAATACAGTCTGCCTACGTCCATTGAACTACTCTGTTCTGTTTGAACTACTCAGTTTTTTCTGGGGGTTTCTCAGGCACTTCCCCTCTGATGCGCTGCCAGATGGCAATACTCAAGCCTGGCAAGTGCATTCAGTAGAGCACTGACTGTTGGACCAGAGGCTATTTTGTACCCAAGTTGTGAGCCTACCTGAAAAACGGTCATAAACGCCCACTGCTGTGAGTGGATAACAGTTTTACATATTATAATGAGTTTAACTCACCGGTTCGGTGCACGTGGGGAAAGCGTCTAATGTTAAAAAATGGCAACCTGATTCGCCCACACATGTTCGACCCCAGAGTTTGTCTGTTGCACAATTCCTGTCAGATCCAATATTGACGGCACAGCACCGTCTCTTTACTCTTAATCGGTCTGCAAATCCAGTCTTGTTTACAAAACAATCCTCAGTGAAATGAAGCGAACAGACGACGATGTTTTACCCTCATCAGCTGGAACGTCATTAAAAATAAAGTTTATCCATGCAGTCCTATTGGAATCCACAGGAAGCTTATGCAGCGACTGTCTTCCACAACCAGGCACTGCACAATATTCTGTATTGCTCGGTAGCTGGATCTGGTTTGTCATCACGAGGTAGGCATGTATGTTAGGCTACTTAGCTATGCGTGTAATGCGATCGATGGGCGGGGCTAAACCAGCCGTGTTGAAGCAGGCGTTGATCTTATTCTGCGGGGGTGGTGTTATAACAACTTTGACGTCATATTTTCCCACTTTTAAAAACGAGTCGTTTGTTGAGGCTGGTGTCAATAAAAGCTTTTATTGGACTAACAAGGACGTTTTCAGTTCTGAAACTTACAGGATATTCTTATAATATGATGACCTCTTAGATGTCAAAAGCTCAAGGAAAATTTGATTTCTCAGTTCATCACCCCTTTAAATGCTTTCATTCATATATTAACATTGATCAGCAAACAATGTTTTGGCAAATGGACACTCAAGCATGCTTGCCTTATGCGCAAGAACCAATGACGTTCATTCTTGCATGTGTTTGTTCTGCATTAAGCAAGTATGGTTGAACTTCCTTTTACCACATTTGGGTGCTCTATGTATATTCGCTGACCAATGTTTATGTGAATAGTAGCCTAAATTAAACCTGCTAATCATATAAGGTGATCACGTCTCTTCAGAAGACTTTGTAAACATTTGAAACATCAGAGTTTTGGGTGATAAGACTTTTTAATTAATAATTGATGACAGAATTTTCATTTTAGGATGAACTATCCCCTTAAATAACTTCTGTTCTGGGAATAATAATAGTATTTAAAGCTAAAAAAATTTTAGCATGCAACAACTGCTTGAATTCAGAGTGAATTCCAGCACTGATGCAAGATACGGAGATATACAAGATCACAGCGGACAGTCTAATCTTCCAGTAAACATACACTTCACCACCACCCCAGAAAAAAAGTAATTCTCTCTCATTATTTGTTTGCTCCTAGAGGCATTCTGTCACAGTTTTCATTTTTATTTTTATTAAAGCCTCCTCACAAAATGCTAGCGGCAGCTCACAAAGACCCAACAGCATGCTGGCACAATCGCTAATGTCATAAAAGCACTGCAGAGGGGTTGTCTTTTTGGACTTAGGATGGCTCTTGGGGGTGACGGAGCTGAACTAATGTGAGCTCGTAGACAGGACGCAAATACCTGACACATCAGTTAACACGTCTCTCAGCAGGGAGCTGTTCCAGCCCTGACATGGCCAATCATGTCTCTTTACGTGCTGACTTCCGGCACTGGCACCATTGCACCCATCATCTATCATTTAGTGGATTTTTCTCTGAATCAGCAGCACTGCACCTACCACCAGGCCTAATCAAAGAAGTTGGAATCCATATGTGTGCCAATAACAGAGAAAAGGAGATAAGTTGTCAATGGAAGCCCAGTAATGTAATGGCTCTCTTGAATCAGACCATACCTTGTCTAATTGAAATGGCAGGCTTTTAATGAATTCTTGCACTTTCAAACTATTACTTAAGAATGAAAAGCAGTTCACTAAGTTTTAACTAATAATCTGACTCCATATTGAAGTTACAATTACTGCATTTACCAGAAATCATTTTAGAGAGAGGGAAATGTTCTTTGTTTAACTACTGTGCAAAAGTGTTGGACCCAAGGACCTACATATCGCATAAAGAGGTAATGAAACTCTTGCTAACAGCTTTATAAACACCAGTGATTAGTGACACCGCGCAGTGCAAAAAGAGTAAGATAAATAATGACC
Source organism: Hybognathus amarus (assembly GCA_030378365.1). NCBI lineage: Eukaryota > Metazoa > Chordata > Actinopteri > Cypriniformes > Leuciscidae > Hybognathus > Hybognathus amarus. Next base: position 181,277 of record JAQIUQ010001915.1, on the reverse strand, counting down.
CCTTAGCCATTATACTAAGCAGTTTAAGTAGTATAACATGAGTAGATGAGCATAAAACTTATAAAGTTGAAAGTGACATTGGTGGTTGCATGGACTGTCAATGGAGGGACAGAAATCTCCCAGAATTTAATTTAAAATATCTTCATTTGTGTTTCAAAGTTTGGCAAGTGCAAACAAGGTGTGGCCCCGTTAAGAGCTGTGCGCTCCTTGTTGAACTGTCGGCAGTATTGTATTGCATGTGCCATGTGCCTTGAACACCACTATGGGGTCTATGCGAACACCCCATGTATGCGGGTATATCCTGTTTGATGCTAATTTTGTTTATTAAGTAATGAGTACACGAGTTAGATTTGGGAATAAAGTTGCGAGTTGTGAGATGCCAATCGCCTGTGTCTGACCTGTCTGTCTGACCTCTGCATGCAATAACTTCAGTTGTGTGCTATCCCTATTCTTCAATGGGTAATCCATCGACCGGAAGTTGAAGCCTTGTGGGAGCTGCCATCTTGTAAGCAGAACTTCACTTGTGTTAGCATTCCCATTGACTCCCATTCATTTTGGCATCACTTTGACAGCGAATAACTTTACATCTGAGGCGTTTGAAGACACCATTTGTCCTTTATTTATTTCTAAAGAAACACGACCATGTATAAAATGCTCCATTACCTTGTAGCTTATGTTCTGGCCCTGTAGAAGCGGTTTTAGTGAAAGTAGCCTACTTGAGTTTCTTTGCCGGGACACCGCCTTCACCTGCCATCATGTCTATCGGCTCGCTTTCGGGTTGAGCTTTCCGCGACTGCGCAACTGGGGTTGAGATGACAAATGGGTTGAAATTGTAAATGGTCTGTGGATTGTGTGAATATAATGTATTTAATCAAATCTGGCAACTGGTCAACATTAGACAAACATATTGGTTGCATTATTCATAAAGGAGTTTGGGCAATGCAATATTACGGGAGTTGCCTGGGAAAAATAACATTAGCCAGTCTGACATTAGGCAGGCTAGTTTTTGACTGTATTTTGATCATACACACAAACACAAAATAGATTATGTCAAATAGATTGGTCGCCGAAGATAGTTGTTAAATACACAATTTACTTTACCATTATATCAGAATGAAGTATTTGAGAGAGCCCTGTAATAGGAGGTGATGGTTCTCTATTAGACTTTTTGTAAAATTATATACTACACCCTAGCATTCATTTTTTTTACTCATGTTAAACATAAGAATGAGCAGGTTTCATCATTGTTATGCTGCCCATGTTTCCTAACTTGAAGTGTGTGGAGGTCTAGACCTCCTGGTGGTTCATTTGCTTTGCCCTAGACTCTGATTTGGACTCAAAAAGTATTATCTGCAAATCAGCATTTTAATTAAACTGGCATTTAATTAAAGGAGCCAAGGTGTTTACATTATCTCTCTCCTTCCTATGATAATGAGGAAAAGCAATTTAAAGGAGGATGAATGTTGGTGTGTAGTTAAATGGTTGAATGCAAATCACTACATGATCTCTACTCAATATGTGCACTATTGGCTGGCATTACATTATGAGATGATAGATAGATCGGATGACCATTCGCTAAAAGAAACCTTGGCAGTCTGTCAGGCTGTAGTCTTTCTTCCCTGCACATATTAAGAACAGTTATGGTAATTAGTGCAAATGTAATTTGACATGTCTCAATAAAATATTATTTGCACTTTTGCAGGCAAAGGGTAGCTACTAATGCAACCTGCATTACCAGTTTATGCCTGTTGGTGTCTTTAATAGGGTAAATGAGCTACATTAGCTGCACAAAGTAAAGTCAGCCAGAACATAGGCTACTGAAACTTGTATTGCAGCTATAGTTAAATGATAAAACCGCACTTCAAGATTATATACTTACCTTACCAGTCATGACTTAATTAAAAAACATTTTTTTTAAATGTGATCAAAGTAAGTCATCTATTAATCCCAAAAAGTTTTTATGCTCTGCATGAAGTGAAAACAAGCTGTTGTGACCCAGAGGGCTTTTTTCACCTGATGTGGCACATACAAAGGACTTTTGTTGGTGTAATCTAATGAAGTTAGGCTTAATACTTTTCTTTTTTTACAACCACAATGAACAGGGTCTGAAACTTTCAGACTTGTAAGAGGACATAAAAGCACCATAAAAGTATCATCAAAGTGGTCCATACAACTCTTGTGCTTTATGTAGCTTGTGTAAAGTTGATTCATATTAATAATAATTATTCTTTTTCATTTATAAATTCTTTACAGTATATTTCTGGGTACTCAAAGGGCTTTATATGGAAGGGGAATCTCCTTAACCACCAAAAATGTGCAGCATCCACCTGGCAGCCATATTGCCCCAGGAACGCCCATGACATGCAGCTTATTGGTGGAGAGGAGACAGTGAGGGGAACTCACTAAGGGAAATTGCATACCAAAACGAAAAAAAAAACGAAAAAACGTTAGATGGAAACGCCATGATGCACATATTTTCTAAAATTGTGCATAAAAAAAGCACTAAATTGAGGTAGATACATTCTGGAAACACATTTACCGAATAAAACTCTCTTATGCACAACAACAATAAACGCATGTGACTTTGCCTCAATAGAGGATGTGATTGGGAGAATGTAAACTAACCAGTTGACCAATCACACATTATCTCAAATATGGTGAAATGCCTGAGCCAATGATACTTTACGTCAATTTCCCAGGAAGTGACGAAGTTTGTTCTCTTGAAACGCATGGAATGGAAATGATTCTCAACTGTTTTAATGCTGAGCCTATATTCCAAATTTGCGCATACATTTGAAATATTGCACTGATTGCGAAGACTGCGCAATTTTGCGCATACATTTGCAAGAGCTTTTTCCACACTATGTACCACAACTGAGTATATTTGTGGATAAGTGTATCCCATCATTCATCATGTTCATTAGCTTACATGCCCCAAATTGCGAGTTTGAGAAAAACTTTACACTAAGGCCGTGTGTCCACCAAAGCGTTTTTCCTCGCGCCTGGTGTATGTTTTCAGTTGTTTTCAATGGGAGCGCCGCGTTTTTTTAAACACCATGAGCGTAATGAGGCGCTGAGCGTTTTTTTCAGACTGAAGCGCCGCACGCCCAGCGTTTTTTAATGGTCGCCGATAGTTGAAAAATTTTCAACTTTGGATAAAACGCAGCGCTCATCACTCATTTCATTTATTGGTTTATTTAAAAGGGGACAGTGCAATTTCATAAAACTCATGATCAAAACATGGGTAAAAAAGCCAGAATTAGCCGAAAGGCTATTTTTCATCTGTAGTCCCCTTAATCATCAAACTCATCAAAATGGATAAAAAAAAATTTTTATTATGAAACAAATTATCTGCGAAATCAGTTACAAGTAAACTGTGCTGTGGATATTCTGTATCATAGCAACGAAACGTCTCAATCGGAAAAAAACGCTGCGCTGCCAAAACGCTTCTCAAGCGCCCAAAGCTCCGGTGTCTTCAGCAGAGCGTCTGGCGTTTTCAGCGGGCTAAAAACGCTTTGGTGGACACACGGCCTAAGTAAATTGATGTTATTCATATAATTTGCAACTGCTTTGTATCACTAATTAGATGAAGCACAACATTGTTTTGTCATTTACATAGGTACTACTAAACCGACAAATAGAAGTTTAGTTTAAAACGTTTTGAAAATCAAAAGGTGTAAATAAAGCTCTGTAGTCTAAGACCATTAGGTCTAGAAATTACAGATGAACAGATCAGAGTCATTGATATACATTATAAGAGATAGTGTGGACATTGCTAACTGAACTGTGGAAATTGTGACTTGTCCATCAAAATAATCTGTTACAGAATGTTACACTCATGCATAGCCTACTTCAGAGGGTGACTGAGTAAAGTGCATGTGCAACTCCACAAAAAAGAAAAGAAAAATGCAAATGAGATTCTAATAAGAATGGCAGGGTAGCAAATGGAAAAAATTGCTTTGGTTTCTGGGTGTTTTATGTAGCCAAAAGCAATGTCAACGAAAGTTGATGAGTTTAAATTCTGAGAAAGCTGGTTTTCTGACGCAGTGCCACTGCCTCAAGCTCAGATTAAGCATTGCTCCAGGTCAACTGCCGGGTGTTCAACATCTCATCATTATGAGTGGGTGTGATCAGCCTCACCAAGGGGCACAGGCACCCAGCCATGAAACTAATACTTCACAATTAGTGGGAGTGCCCCTTCTTAAAGCAGCAGTAAGAGATTTTTAACTGCATATCATGATGTGTGGTTAGGGTGGGACTAAAATGTCAAACACTATCAATCAAAAGTCTGGAAAGATAGATGTTTTGTCAATGTTTTTTGCATCCATTATGCTCACCATTCCTGATAATTCGGCACTAAAAATAATTGATTATTTTTTGCCCCAAATTAGCATATAATGATTTCTGAAGGATCGTGTGTCACTCAAAAGCCTTCCCATTTTAGGAATAAATTACATTTTTAAAGATATTAAATATATTTTTAATTTTTCAGCGACCAACTATCGTCAAATACGATTGACAATTAGCATACAGTTTGGATTGCCGTATGCAGCCTAGCATAGATAAGAGCAGGGAGAGCCCAAATAACCCCCTTAGGGTAAACAGAACAGAACCAACATGAATAAATTGCAGATATCATTAATTCAATATTTTAATGTACAACATAATTCGAGAATTTAGCCTGATTCAAAGGGTAATTCGAATGCCAAATCCTGACTGATGAGAGGGGGGTTATTAGCTCTTGAGAAACGTGATTGCTGTTGATAATACTGAGGGAGCTAGACTGTATGGATGCTGTGATAGGTGCCATATTCATGGTAGACGTGGGTCAGCTGAGAGTGACCTGCAAGAACTGACGCTACGCTTAATATTCCCTTGAAGTTCAACCCCAAAATGAAAACAAATGAATAAGTCAAGCAAAAATGACTTGACATTATGTGACTCTGAAAGCTAACAAGCTTTGTTTTTACAAAATGTCAAGTAATAATGTCAAATGACTTACCATTATGTGACTCTGAAAGCTAAACAAGCCTTGAAACAGTCACTAACATATTAAGTCACTAATTTTTGAAGCCATACTACAGCAGAGAAACTGTGAAGTACACACGTTGACCACATGTTATGGTCACGCTGGCCAGCCCTAGCATGGTTATGTCTGAGTGCATGGATGAGAGCACCTTCTGTCAGTTAATGTGTGTCAAAGACATTTACCTCTGCCCTTCACAGTTCACTCCCTCATCCATCTGTTTTTCATCTTGTGTCCCAGTACTAAGGACTGATTATATTCTTTAACAAAGTGAAAGGCGCACATAATGCACACTTCAGACTCCCTGCTGAGAATCATTATCTGAATCCCCATGGTTATGCAAAAGGTCAGATAGATTCCTGACACACCGCTCTGGTGAGTCACTAAATCGTCGACATTAATCTCTTTACTTTCTTGTCACCCATTGAAGCTTCTGATGAAACGTGATTTTACCAAGTACCACATGAAACAACTTTCCCATCAACCAATCAGATTTGAGGGACAAGCTTACAGTTTATGTCAAGTTTAGGCTTAGATCCATGGTGAAGAACTTAAATATCAGCGTTATTCACCTATCATTGTTGATTTTGGAGAAAAGTTATGGGTAGGGTTAGGTTTAGGGGTAGGGATTGGGTAAGGACTACATTTTGGGACAGGAACGTTGATCCAGAAACATGTCTTACTTGGCAATATCATGGTGACTGAAGCTTCTTTATGCTCGCCTGCAAAAGTGAATGCATTAAAAGCACCTCTCTCTTTCTGTCTCTTTGAGACTATATTGCTTAATGATCGCTGAAAGCAATCTCTTTAATTTGCAGCCGTAATGGTATTCCTTGAGAGAAAAAAGAAATTCACTATTATCAACAGTAACAGAGAGTGAAATAATATGGATGTAACAAGGAATGCACTGAAATTTCAGCCATTAACATTTGGCATCAAAATGGCATTAATCGATATTAAAATCTTGGCCAAAATAACAAAAACTGTTAACCATTACCTTCCTTATTAAATTATGGGTTTAGTTGGAACCAATGTAAATATAAATGATTATGGACAGAAAAGACAACATAAAAGATGCAATAGCATTTCATGTATTGCATCTCATGCAATACATGAAACAAAACAGAACCTTCTTTTTATGACCCAATTGCTACCTTTACTTTAGCAATGGAAATTTTGCCTTTTGAGCTTTGCATTCTAAAGCACTTTTACTGCCAAAAGCTATGACTCAAAAACAAATCAAATGCAACACTCAATACCATACATTGTGTTCTCTTCAAAACTCTTTTACTATCTGGGAGGTTTGCCTGATATCTCATAAATTGATGCTTGGTTTCTTGCCCTTTTGTGTTGATGAAAACTCAGTATGAAAGCATAAACAGCCAACTGAAGACTATAGAACATCACATCTGAAAAACACAAAACATTGAGGAAAAAATGGCATTGTAATTGTTGGTTCAGCGTGAGCAGACAGAAAACAGATCTTCGTTTGAAAAAGTCAATGGTGAATTCAGTCGCATTGCAAATATTAAAGTCAAAGGGTGTTATTCACAAAACACAAGCACAATGATTTTCTTGCCATGGCGGTCACTGTGCCTATTGGCTTTCCTGCGGAAACTGGAGCAGCCTATCGAGAAGATTAGAACGCCAGATCTGAATGGGGGCACTTCACGCGCACTACGTCACCTACTGCCAAAGCGGGCGTGGCCTGGGCCTATAAATATAGCTCTACAGGCTGATATAATCAGTTTTTTCATCGCCGAAGCGAACCAGAGCATGTTGCAGGCACGGCAAAGATACGCAGTTGGTTATAAAACCTTATGAATGTGGACGGGGAGGCCCAGCTTTCCGCCATACAGATATCCTGCAAGGTAAAAGTGTTCTAGATTAATCCCGCCATGCCTCTGGTTGAATGTGCACTAACACCTAAAGGACACTTCAAGCCTTTAAGTGTAGGCCAGCGCTATTGGCATCAACTACCCAACTTTCGATGCGGCTAGTCCTTTAGAACGTCGAATGTGTTGTTTTGAAATCAAGTGATCATAGTGCTCGTTGACTGCGATCAGTGGCGCGGATACAGTGTTCTCTGCACAGTCTTCACTCTGGACTCGCACTTTAATCCATTGCTGAGTAAAATGCACACAAACGTGTCCCTGCTTAATATAAAACCACTGATAAACAATTGGTTTTAATGAGAAAAAAAACTATACGAGTGCGGATTAGAGCACAGAATCTCTAACAAGCTTGTCTAAAGTTGGATTGCTGCCACTGGATTAAAGCACATACATCACAAGTTGGAGCCCTGTGTAAGCCCTGTACTGTGGCGGGCTGTGTTTGTGTGTAGAAATGAACACTGGGCTGTGGGCATTTTTATTACACTCATAACACCATTAGCTATGGCCGGAATACCAGAAATTACACTCTTCATGTGATTTATCTGGGTCGCCGTGGAAACGGAATTTGTGTGCAAGAAAGCGGGCCGTGTCATATGCAAAGGATGTCGCAACGTCTATTTCTCAGACGTTGTGGCTTCTTCACTCCGGATCCAGCGATGCATGAGCTCTGCTGAAGAGATGAAAAATCTGATTATATCAGCCCAACAAGCTATATTTGTAGGCGCAGGCCACGCCCGCTTTGGTGGGAGGTGACATTGTGGGCGCAAAATGCCCCCATTGGATCTGATGTCACCAAGGGCTTCTCTCGATAGGCTGCTGCAGTTGCCGCAGGACAGCCAATAGGCAGCCAATGCGAGCCGGCATGCCTATGTTTGCATTCTGCCGCAGCGCGTTTTGCATGAATTCAAAATTAAGGATAATTTTTTACTTCAATATCTCATGGAAAAGAGGTTTTCCCCGAGCGTAAGATATTACGAGCCCGAAAAAAAAATCAGTTTACATAAGCTTCTCCACCTCTCACTGTCGAATTCCTCACATTAGGCATTTACTATGAATCATATTGTAGAAACTTTGGTTCCTACATGCAATGGTTGCCAAAACGGGAGGCCCGGAGTTATAGAAAGGTGGGGCACTGCAAGGCCAAGGATGGGCAACATTAGTCCTGGAGGGTCACTGTCTTGCCGGGTTTAGCTTCAACCCTAATCCAGCACACCTGAATAAGCTTATCAAGGTTTTCAGGAAGCTACAGGCGATTAGTTTTATCATGGTTGGAGCTAAACTCTACAGGGCATGTCACACTCTGATGACAGCAGTGCCAAGCCAGCAGTGTCAGACCGGAAGTTAGGGTGGTGCTGATGATCCCATTCCAACCTCTAACCCTACACTTAATAACGCTACAAGCTCCACCCCAACACTGGCCTGGCAGCTGTCCTCAGACTGCTGTGATGTATGCCTCTGCGGTTCTGCGGTTATTATTGGAGTGGTCTGTTTTCAGTTGTAGCGGTTGTTGTCATGCAAAACCACTAGAAGGAGATTAGAATTGAGTATTGCAGGGAGTCAAATATAAATGAATGAAGCATGGTTCTTCACTAAGAATGGACAAGTTTGTGAAATGACTGCCAGCACCAAGTAAAAGTAAAGCAGACAATGAAAACTTCAAAAGTCAAAACAAACGTGTCTACACCAGATGCGAGCAACATGACAACAGCAAACACCACCCACTATAAAATCAATGATGCTGTCTACACTGGATGCGGCCTGGCACAATAAATCCCTGACAGAAGACTGATGCCCCGTTGTGCTCACAAAACTTTTGACACAAAGGACTAATTGATTTGCGGCATTAATTGTGATCGTGTCCAATCTACAGCCGCGCTATTGTGGTCCGGTTTCAGACACGGTAATTAGACAAGAAAATATGATGAGGCATACAGTATCTCGCCCATGGATTCCTCAGGACAATGATAGGTAGTATACTTCTGATAGTGTGAAGCCGAACAAGTTAAGATGCCAATCAATGACTTCATGAACACAGAGAGGAACCTGTTGAAGTTGAGCAGTACTGTATTAATTAGAATGTTTAAAATAAGCTTTCATGTTGGGTCATGTCTGAGAGTAACTTTATGTGGGTGCATGTAAGGGGTGCATGTAAGGGTGGCATGTAAAGCTTTGTTGTACTCTTTGTACCACTGTAAAAATAGAATATTGCAATTCTATGAGAAATTGTTAACTAAAATTATTAAAAGACTGCAAAACATGAGTGAAAGGAAGAGACAAGTGACTGTTCATTTGCAAAAATATTATTCAAAGCATCCAGAGCTTAAAATCCTCAATAATTCAGGACTCTGCTCTCTTCTAATTCCATATTGATTTCTCTGCCTTCTCTGCTAAAGATATAAAAGGCCAGAATACATAAAGAGAGCAGTGTTTCACTGTGTTCAAAAGCGAGTTCTGTTCGGCTCTCGGTAACTTCCTTTACTTCAAATCGCTTAATTGGATTAAACACTGTGGCCTAAATGGTGTCATATACCAAATGTGTCATCTCAACCAAGTTATGCACAATTTTAAGCTGCTGTAGGTAACTTTTGTGAAAAAATATTTTTTACATATTTGTTAAAACTGTCATAATGTCCTGACACAGTAGAATATGAGACAGATAATCTGTGAAAAAATCAATCTCCTCTGAAAATGCTGCATTATGCATGTAATGCAAGTAGTTGCTGATGTCACGTTGTAAAGAAACACTACGTGCCTATAGACTATATATAACATGTTATACGCATGCGCATAGCATTACCGTTTTACAAATTTGCATTATTTTATAATTTACAGAGACAATTATGCTCACTCATTGAAACTTGTTTTCAAAGTTTGTGTTTTGAGGTCCCCAAAATGCTATTGCCCTTTAACTGAATGGCCAAAACACATAAAACCCGTTGTGTAAATGACCTCTTGCTGTCTGCACAAACAGGTTTGTTACAAATTTACATAATTCCAACCTATGGTCTTCATTGACTGCCCAGGAACAACATCTGCATGACTCGCTCTCAAACATTAGTAGCTGAGGCCTGGAAGAGTTTGATATGTGTTGTTGACATGTTGAGAAGATGCTGTTTTCTGAGCTGTGAAAGCACTTTGAAAGATCTAGTGACTGTAGGGGCCATTTTAGTGCAGTGAACTCATTCTCGTGTTCAAGAAACCAATTTGAAATGATTCGAGCTTTGTGGCATGGTACATTATCCTGCTGGAAGTAACCATCAGAGGATGTGTACATGGTGGCCATAAAGGGATGGACATGGTCAGAAACAATGCTCAGGTAAGCTGTGGCATTTAAATGATGCCCAATTGGCACTAAGGGGCCTAAAGTGTGCCAAGAAAACATCCCCCACACCATTACACCACCACCACCAGCCTGCACAGTGGTAACAAGGCATGATGGATCCATGTTCTCATTCTGTTTACGCCAAATTCTGACTCTACCATCTGAATGTCTCAACAGAAATCAAGACTCATCAGACCAGGCAACATTTTTCCAGTCTGCAACTGTCCAATTGTAGCTTCTCAAACTACAGTTTCAGAGTAGCTTCCCCAACACTGCCTTTAGGTGAGTTACGTTTTTGACCTTGGATGCATATACATCTTTTTTAGGAGACCTTGAAAATTGCATAATAAGGGTATGTAACATTTTCTAAAGGTCTAATCTGGCCAAGGTTTACAAAATGATTTGAACAGTCAGCATCACCATGGTAAAAGTTTGGAAATTCAACAACAGACTTGTGAGCTGTATGCTCCTCCAGTCTTATGAAAATTGAATCCTTGAAGATTGAATAAGTCTTTTTGATCTCTTAATCAGTTTTGAAAGTGAAGAATAAGTAACAGTATTTTACTATCAAAGAAAATTAGTCAGGTTGGTTTTGGGTGTCACTAAGAACATTTATTTGGGTCTGCGATTATAAGGTGCACACTTATAGTGCATCCATGCTTTTGATCTTACAGCCACACAATATGCTCATAACACAAGCTGCAAGATAAATAATCTATAACTTCAGGAGACCTTAATGTGGCAGATGATCTCACTCAGCCTGGAGGATTTGTTCACATGTAGAAATATGTGTATGAAGGTCTGTTGCAAGCCCATATAAATCATAACCTAGGGCAGAGTCAGAGCATTTGCATATAGGTAATGGAATATTCAAATGTGCCAGAGCACTCATAGATGGAGCAGGTGAGTATGTAATGATGACACAAAGCCCTGCGAGAAACAGAAGTGATTAATGAGGACTGAACGCAACTCACACCAAACTTACACACACAGGCCAGAAAACTGGGTCAAACTCACAGGTTAACGCTCAGTCAAGCAGCGGAGCGAAGACTTCTGCGGTCTCACGTTCCACAAGTGAGCGACGATAATGGCATCAATCAATGTCTACTGAGGGTATAAAAGAAGAAGAGAAAAACAGAGAGGAAAAATGGAAGATGGGGATTTCAGTGTGTGTAAAAACGACACTAAAAACAACCTTTTTTGTCAATTAACCTAAAACAGAAGCTAATTACACTAAAGATTATTTTTTAATTTTATGCTCACCCTATGCTTCATTAAAGGGGGGGTTGACTGCTTTTTTTCTTTGCATGATTGTGTTTATGGGGTGCAATATAACATGTTATTGTGTTTTCGTTTTTAAAAGTCTTATTTTTCATAAACTTTATTTCACCTTTATTGTCAGCTGTGCTCTCCTCTGTCCTCGAAACGAGCCGTTTACTTCATGAGTCTATGGAAACACTCCCTCAGAAACAGGCTATGGGCTCAGATTGGTTAGTTTGGCCCGGTGTGTTGTGATTGGCTAAACTGTCGCTCACGTTGTCCAGAAGGTTAACGCCCATTACCTTTACGGGCGAAACATGAGCAGTCTATGGTATGAGCTCCGGTCCAGATGTAAATATGTGTCGAACTTCAGTTTATCAGTTTGAAGCAGAATCAGACCGAGAAAGCCGCGATGAAAGAGAGTCAAACAGAACCTCACCACACAGAGCTCTTAATAAACGTTTCTGAATGATAATTTGCTACATTTTTTAACTTTATACACGTTTGTTTTACACAATAGCATCTGACTGGCAACAATAGCAACTGACTGGCAACTAATGTTAAACACAAACAGCGTGGGCAAGTTTACAATCTTGATCAAATCGAAAATAACGTCATAAAACATATATACATGACAAATACATTTACAACATTAGTACTTATACAAAATTCAGGTCCATAATGTTTGTACGCGTTTGTCGTAGACACAAAATAGCATAACTAGTAGCCTACAGTGGCTATAAAAGCCAGCGCTGGCATTTGAAAAAAAAATAAAACACAAGGCTACGCCTGAAATTATACATGCAAATACATTTAAAATGACGAAGTCTTAGCCTACTTACAGGTTGTGGCCCAACAACTGCTGCCTTTGGTTTTAAAGTTGGATCTGCTTCTGTTACTTCATGTTTCAGTAACAGTTTCTTGTTGAATCCGGCATTGAACTCGTGGAGATTCTGGAAGCTGTCTTCCGTAAAATGCGCAGCACAGAGAGCAATTCGATCGTCATTCAGCAACATAATCAAACATAAATTGTATCCATTGTTGAGGAAGTATAGCGTCCGTGGGAAGCCGAACACAGAAGACCTAACAGCTGGATGAACACAACACACTCGACGTGCCGCAGAAATATGCGAATGCCCTTTTCTGCATATTCCGGAGGGAGGGTTGATGCAAATCTATAGGTTAGTGACGTCTAAAACCCAGCTGTAGTCCCAATCGAGTCGTTTTTAGGCAATATACTTCCTGATTTTTAAAAGATGATATCTCTGCTTACACTGAACTTTCAGCGCTGCAACTTTGCAGATACTGTTCATGCACCAACAGCAACATTACACACTATTTAAAATCAAAAAAGTGAAATCGCAGTCAACCCCCCCCCCCCCTTTAATGTAATCAAAAATACAGTAAAAACAGTAATATTGTGATAATATACTACTACAATTAAAATAACTCATTTAATTTGAAAATGTAATTTATTCCTGTAATGGCAAAGCTGAATTGTCAATATAATTACTCCAGTCTTCTAGTTTATTATAATATGCTGATTTGGTGCTTAATTAGCATTTCTTATTATTTTCGATGTTGAAAACAGTTGTGCTGCTTAATATCGTTGTGGAAACCGAGATATTTTTTCCCTGAACAAAAACTAGAAATGTTTGTTTACATAATATTCATACGCTACATTAAGAGCTAAAAAATAAAATGGGTTTGGCTAAGCTGCTTATATGCTTTATTGGCTGGCTTGATTAGACAGGAATTAATTTTTACCAAGATGGCAGGTCTCTGCAGAGCTTCTTAGTGGTTTTCCCTTTTAAAACTGTCGAGGATCTCCAGACAGCAATTTAGCGCTTTAGCTCTTATAGCCCCGCTGTCTGAGATATAACTGGAGTCAGTCGCTGGAGACACCAACATTAAAGCCCAGCTCTTCCAGAGAGTCTCATTGGCTGTCTGTGCACCAGCATGCAGATGAGGCCAGATGGCAGGAGGCCCCTGCTGAGGCCCTGTCAGGTGAGCACCAGAATTCTCAATGAGGGCGGAGAGGGATGAAACTGACGGGGAGACAGGTACTGCTGCTGCCCAGCTCAACCGACCTGACAGTTCCAAAAGAAGAGAACGAAAAAAAGCTGCTGCCAGAGAGGATACGGGGCCCCTGGACGATGCAGTGTGTCTCCCTCTATTTTGCCTCACGGCAGAACTAACAGGGCATGACTGGGGAAGGTGTGTGTCAGAGAGCTCCCCATAGCGCCGCTGTGAGACGAGGAGAAGTGCTCGCCAGTTGACTTCACCTGCTTTCAAACAAATGCAGCTAATGATAAAGCAGCATGTATTTATTAAGGGTCACTGATTGCAGAGAAAAAATGGTTTTATTATAAGCGCATGCTGCACTTTTACCTCCTGCCGCTTTAAATTCTTGAGCTTAGCAGGATGGATTCTGATTGGCTGTCAATGGTTTTATCATTTATCAGTTAGAAAAAAAATCGCTCTGAAAGTGATTCCAATGATATTGTTTCTTTCTGCCATCTGCTTATCGTTATAGTTGTGGAGTGGAGTCTTTGACATTATCGTTATTGTTATCGCCCTTGGTGTGAAGAGGCCTTAAAAGAGAACTCCGGTTAATTTTAATATTGAGCTAATTTTTTTGTACATTTGGAATGCTGTTACAAAAACGACAAAAATCGTTGTTGCCTACTCGTGTTATTCTCTTTTTAAAATTTGCACCCTGTTCACCTTAATGGGGAAAGTTCTAAACCTGCTTTTCGCCTCTTAAAATCCTTGATTTGTCATTACAAGTGCACAGCCGAGCCCGTTCTCATCCTTTATCGTCATATAGAACGCTATATGAAAAAATGGCACTATACTATGCACATGGCATCCTTTATCGTTAATATAACACGCGAACCCTTTAGCGTAATATGAGACTACCCTACCCTACCCTACCCCACACCTAAACCTAACCATCACAGCGCGTGTTATATTAACGATAATGGATGCCATGTGCGTAGTATAGCGCCGTTTTGTCATATAGCGTTCTATATGACAATAAAGGATGAGAATGCGTTGCACAGCCATGTGAGTGGTGTTATTAAGAACGACCATGGTCAATATCACTTTAGTAGATGTGAAAGATATTAATAAAAATGATGTTAATTCAGCCAGCTCACATACCTGAACTTACTTCCTATTTTCGGTCGAAGTCCACAATAGTCAGTTGTCGAAGTTTGCGCATGCGATCATTGGTAACTAAATGATGTTCAACATCTGATTCGGATGAACTATCCATTTGAGCTGATCTTCTCAGAACACCACACAGCACCGTCATTGGCTGACAGCTGACAGTCTGAGTCTCCACAGTTGCTTAGTTAACAATGATCGCGCATGAACTCGATAGTTGACTACTGTGGACTTCGACCGAAAACAGGAAGTAAATAGAAGTATGTGAGTACTGGCTGAATTAACATCATTTTTATTAATATCTTTCACTTCTACTGCAGTCAGATTGACCGTGGTCACACATGGCTGTGCACTCGTAATGACAAATCAAGGCTAAAAGCAGGTTTAGAACTTGCCCCATTGAAGTCAACAGGGTGCGAATTTCAAAAAGATGATAACATGGTGTAGGCAACACCGATTTTTTCGTTCTTGTCTGTACTGACAGCACTCCAAATGTACAAAAATATAGCTCAATGTTAAAATTGACTGGAGTTCTCATTTAAAGCATAGTATCATACTTGAATTAATGCTACTGCATTTTCTTAGTTTGTTTCTAGGGAGAAAATTGAACATTATGGTGTGTTGGTGTGAACACTATTGTAGTTACTGGTATAGTTATTGTTATTGGTACGCACAGGCCTTTGAAATTATTTAGGATGAAATATTGATATGTTCTCTTCCCACAACATGTTTGTTTGTAATTTTCTTTTAAGATTCAGTCAAACATGTTTCTTTAAAAAATTAGTAATTACCATATAATTTAAAGTGAAAAACAGTAAATATATATATATATATATATATATATATATATATATATATATATATATATATATATATATATATATATATATATGACATATCGCATATGATTATATTTTATTTAAATTATTTAGTTTATTCTCATTTTTATTATTTGGGTTATTTGCTATTTTGTGTTAAATTTTATGTTATTTAGTATTTTGTCTTGAATCATACACTAACGCTTATGATGATTAACTTGTGATAAACTCTGATTTATCATATGGCTTTATATTGTAACAACTCTACTATTAAGGTAGTTAAGTACATTTTAAGGTAAAAATCTGATTTTGGTAACATTATATAATTTAATAAAATATTAAATACCTTTAATAGTCACCATTTCTTTCTTTCTTTTTTTTTTTCTTTTTTTTTTTTGCAGTGGATTTTACCCACAGGGGGGATTTTTTTGTAGTAAAGTTACCATTTTTTTATTGTTTATATATATATATATATATATATATATATATATATATATATATATATATATATATATATATATATATATATATATATATATAATACAAATGGTGTGTGTATATATGAAGAGTTCAGATGCAAAAGCCTCTAAATGCCATTTCAAATTTTCTTCTAAAATGACCATTTTCATCAAGCTTGTATATTTAAGTTCAGTAATTTCACTTAAATGACAATTAATAGGTAATCTTCATTGTCATTTAAGTGAAATTACTGAACTTAAATATACAAGCTTGATAAAAATGATCATTTTAGAAGAAAATGTCAAATGGAACTTAGAGGCTTTTGCATCTGAACTCTTCATATATATATATATATATATATATATATATATATATATATATATATATATATATATGAAGAGTTCAGATAAACCAAGAGTCCAAGCTCACATTCATGTCATTCGTTGAGTTAATGTCAGAACAGGGATATAAGAAATCATTTAAAAAATGTAAATCATTTAAAAAAATAACATAATATATCAATATAAAAGTAATACAAACGTGATTTGAATGTATTTGCACCTGGACAATAGGGCACTGGATCATCATCGCTTGCTAGCTTTTGTCAGGGAATTTTCATTATCCAGGATTATTTAGACAGAGGGGACTGGCCTTTAATCCACCACCCCTGCAATTAATCGAAAAGATTTCAAAAGGCACCTAGGCATATCCCTTGATATAGCCATCCACTCTGTCTTAGCCAGCTAAGAAACTCTGCAACAGAGACAATGATTTAGTGGTTGTTCTTAAAGGAAAGGTCATAGCTTTCTGTATCACTGCAGTGGACCCCCCTGTAAATACCTCACAGCTTCAAACTACCATGACTCACAGAGGTGCCTCATATTTCATTTTTCCCAAGCAAACAGGCTCGAGGGTGTGTGTATGTGTGTTTACAGCTTTCTTCAGACTTCAGCTCATAAGTTGTTGCTATTTGACAATAAGTATATATTTGTAATGAACAGAATAATGTGTGTTTTATTGCATTTCAAGTCATTATTTATTATTTTTATTATTATTTTTCAAAACTAATTCATAAGATAAAAAAAACATACAAATAATATTAAAGGCACTCTCTGTTTCCAAAACCATGAAACGTACCACTTATGTACTGTAAAAAAAATGATTGAAAGTGATACTGATATACACTTACTATATACAGTAAATAACTGTGATAGATCTAATGGTAAATTTCATGTAATATTACTGTAAAACACCGTTAAATTTACAGTTTTTAAAGTGAAAATGAACAACTCGTATAATTTACAGTGAAAAACCGTAAATTGACATTTCTGATAAATTGACATTCCCACAATTCCCTGCGTGACACTTTACATTTGATGTATTTTTGTTGAAATAACTTGTTTCTTCATAATTTGCTTAGTCTTTTTCTAATCAGTTATGTACATTAGGGTTTTATGACATTTAATGTTGTTAAATGAATGTTTATTGCCTTTTTAAAATTTCATTTGTGTTACCATGATGGTGTTTGATGTTTGAGTAATGACACTGTGCAGCTTTCTATAAATTAATATTAAGTTTCTGGTGGAAGAGCTTCAAGTGATAAGTTTGCATATATCATATGACTCCTAAATTGGTTGATAATTAAACATTATATCAGATAATAAATATGGTTAATTTCTGTACATTTTAAGTTAAGACTCTAAAACCTTGTTACCGTAAAGTCTTGCTACCTTATTTTAAACGATACATTTCTGGCAACCACAGCTGCTGCTATTTTGTAAATTGTACTCAATTTTTTTTACAGTGTATTTATGTAAAATATCAACAATAACAAAAATTATACCTAAAACATAATTGCAATACCATTAAGTCCTAAAAAAGAGTAATAATAATACAATATTGTAATAATAATCATGTTGTAATGTAATAATAATCATATAATAGTGAGATAAGCAATCTGCTAATGCAGACTTTGTAGGCAGGTAAAAAAAAGAAAGAAAAGAAACACTGAGTGAATTTTTAATATTTGTCTATTCCTTGTTCCAAGGTTCCCTGTCACACTAGATCAGACATATTGTATAGAAGAATAAAAAAGAGTCCTACGTGACTGAAGATTCCTATATGACTAGTTACAGCAGATGCCTCTTTAAAGCAGATGAAAATTGCCTACAGGACATGTTGTATAGTTACTGGTATTAATATTTGATATCTAATTCCCTTTGATATCTCTTCTAAGTAACATATCTTAACATCAGAGGTGTGTCTAGTCCTCTACTCAAACCTCTTATACATTTTCAAGTTCCAGAGAGAATATCTATATAGAGATAGATATTCTCTCTGAACTTGAAAATGTATAAGAGGTTTGAGTAGAGGACTAGACACACCTCTGATATGTGTCTATGTGTCTGATATTATAACTTACACTACATGTAGTGTAAGTTATAATCGATTAGCGTCCGGCATGCCTGCAGAAGTAGATAGACATATGCTAGGTTTATTGTGAACATGGTTACATGGGAACAGAAAAGGGCAGAGGAGCACCAAAATGTATTGTCGTTTAGAATGACAAGTGATGTGGTGCTCATAATGTACTGTTTGCAATTAATTTATGACAAGGACACATGATAATGGATCCATAAGATCTTCAGAGATGGAACTGCACATGAGTAATACAAAACAAGCTAATTGGTTGTGCAGAATTAGCCGAATCAGCCAGTCAGTTTATGAGATCAAAAACTGTGCTAATAATGTGATAATTAAATATCCTATATCACATTAAATATATTTGTATGATCACTGTATAAAAATATTTTCATGATTTGTAATCACAACATTTTTTCTTTTGTCAAATCAACTTAATTTATGTAGTTCAGATAACATAAAATGTTGAGTTTCTGGTGATTAAATCAATCTCCTTCATTGAATTAACTAAATTTTTCAATTTCAATGAACTTAAAATGTTAAGGCAACCAGGTTAGGGGAGAGCTGGGCACAAAGAACACTTTTTGACTTTGTCAATTTGTGTAAATATACTGAGGGTTTAGAGTTTTTCTTTTCCCCACATTAATTTCCCACATGTCAAGTACAATTATGTGGTTTTGTTTTATTGATACAGTGCATACTTTCTTCTGATTTACCCTGAAAGGAAGTGAAATGTGACAACATGCCCCATAGGTGGGGTACATTGTAACATGTGAGGGGCACATTGTCACATCACAATATAACAGCTTAAAATGCTATCTGATCTAATAAAAAAATATACAAGTCAAACCAAAATATTTTCTTATTAAAATACAATTATTAACTTTATTCATATAAAATAATGACATTTTTAATAATTAAAAATAAACAAATTTTTGAATTTGACAAAAAACACATCAGAAAACACAGCTATACAGCATAGTTCAAAACACAATAATACTTAATAATTTCTGAACATTGACTCTCAGTCTTTATTTACATGTTTCTTATGTTTTCCCAATAGACTTCATAAAAGTATAGAATAGCATATTTCAATAGGGGCACATTGTAACACAGTGTTACAACATGCCCCAACTGCACAACTGGGTTTAAACCCTGCTAGTGTCTTCTGCTAGTTAGCAAAGCATTAAATAACTATATCAACTTTTTAACAACAGATTGGAGATTAAAATAATATCAGATTTGTCTAATTTTTAATAAACACACAAAATAGATGAAAAATTAACTTAATTAAGAAATGTAATTTTGCTATGGTTAAATAAATGTTCAGTGATATCTTACAAAGATTTTGGAATTTTGGCGCTAATTTTTCTCTATAAAGTGTTGAAATGGCAACTAGTAAATATACCAAGTTTCGTCATGCCAGCATGTGTGGAAGTATTTAAAACAAGTGTGTTACAACTAGCCCCGCGTTACGTTGTGCCCGCGCTCCCTACTTAATTTAAGTTTAAACCAACAATATTTTTACAGTAATATTTTAATTTAACTTTATATGACATACAAATGGCATATTTTATACATTTATAATATCTTTAATTTGATGAAAAAAAGTAAATGCCTTAGCTATAATATTAAGTAAAATTACAAACAAAGACCAAATCCCTTTTCTAAGAAATAAAGATGCCTTGTTTCTTTTTCTTGCAACAGGCTTTACAGAGCACTTAATCTAAGAATGATCAAATACAGAAAATTAAGCAATTATGCTGAGGGAACATACTGAAATACACTTGAATCAATGATTCAAAATTATAATAACACAGATTCTTGGAAAAAGAAGAAGTATGTAAGAAGTGCTATAAAATGTAGCATTTACATTTAATAACTTAACAGATGCTTTACTGACAAATAGAGACTGCTATACTAATCCTAATTGAGACAGAAGTGTTGTGATGCAAAATCCGAACATTCATTCAGAGAGACACAAATACAATAAAAGCTTTTTGGGAACATTTATAGTCATATGTTCGCACTGATATCGATATATTGTGAGAATGCTTGCATCCGTCCGCCTGCATGTGAGCTGATAGCCTCTCAACAATTGTCTGAAGATTGCAAAACTGCCTTTAAAATATGAACTAAACATTATCTGAGGCCACATTGCATGCTCTACTTCACAGACTCTGAGAGCGCCCAGTCAATCAATGTTCCTCCTCTAAACAGCCTTCAAAGGACAGCTTTCTCAGGGACACTTTAAAGTTTTCAAAGAAGGGCAATATAAGTCGAACAGAGGTAACAAACAAAACTGTTTATTGGTCTGACTGCGGGCTTAGAAAAATTGGCATTTTGTTGTTATTTTTAAATTCAAACTTATAGCTTTTGTGCACTACTACACTATTAAAGAAGTTTAGAAAAGATGTCTCATGAGGGCTTATCTTAAAACTGTCTGCATTTATTGAACAAAGACCTTTTATGTTGCTTAAATGGTTTAATGTAAATTCACTGAGCCACAGAAATCTCAACATCCATACCTGTTAAGCTAAATGTTTTTTTTTTGTTTGTTTTTTTAAGAAAAGCCACTATTTGTTTACCAACAGGGGACTTGTTCAGAGCCGACTCAAATAAAATGCAATTTTGGCATAATAACTGCACTGTGCTTGAACAGATCGATCAACTACAGGGGAACCTTGAAAAAAACAGTCAACGTAAAACTGTTGTTATGAATTCTGCTCAATGGGAATTACTCACAAACAGTGCACAAGATGAGAAAGCCACGGAACTGACAGCAGTGAACAAGCCGTTTACGTCTCTCTTTAACACTTTATTTTTCACTTTCACAGAGCACAAAATAACTGTTCAGAGAGAGCACACATGAGATCATGAATCTCATGGGGAAAATGTGCATTGTCACACTATAAAACAAACATAAATACAAAGTTTATTTTTTTGCAAAACCATAATGGCTTAATGAGAGTCATGCAAATCATTACATTTAATTGTTTATGGTACAATTATGATTAATGCAACATGATAAAACATGCAAATTATTGTAATGATGTGTAATAGTAATGCATTTGTACATGCGTTTGTGTGACTGGATAGCACGTGACCCAGAAACCGCAAACCTCTCATGACAAATTTCTCAAACTGCAGACTGAATATGAACATTGTCACGATGTGGGTTTT
Source organism: Hybognathus amarus (assembly GCA_030378365.1). Taxonomy (NCBI): domain Eukaryota; kingdom Metazoa; phylum Chordata; class Actinopteri; order Cypriniformes; family Leuciscidae; genus Hybognathus; species Hybognathus amarus. The sequence goes on along the minus strand of JAQIUQ010001915.1, from coordinate 159,722 downwards.
TTGCCTTTTTCCAATGCATTCTCATCCCAGGGCATCATATAGGTGACGCTTTTGAAATTGCGTCTAAATCCGACGCACATGGCACCCTTTCGCGTCAATATAACATGCTTCGGTTATGGGAAGGTTTAGGTCTGGGGTAGTGTTAGGGATAGACCACTAGGAGGCGCCCATATATATATATATATATATATATATATATATATATATGTATGTATATATCTGTGATTCATTTTTACTCTAAAGGGTGCCATGTGCGTCGGATGTAGACGCAATTTCAAAAGCGTCACCTATATGACATCATGAGACCGGGCTGTCACGTGATTCCCTGTTTGTCATGTGATCCTGCCATGTTGTCATTTGTTAATTGTTTCCTCAGGTCTTCCTTGTCTTAGTAATTAGTCTCTCCAGGTGATGCTCTCCAGTCTCTTGATCTTGTTTAGCTTGTCTGGTTGTCTATTGTGTTTCAGTTGTGGTTTGTCGATCATTGTCGTTTTAGTTGTTTTCTATGTTCATGTCCTGAGTTCTGTGTTCCGTTATTTGCCCTGGATTACCTGTTTGTTTTATTTAAGTAGTGCTTGCATGTGCACTGTAAAAACTAATCCTGTAAAAAATGGTAAACCACTGGCAGCTGTGGTTGCCAGCATCATAGCGTAAATATACGGTGTGTTACTGTTTTTGTGTTGGAGCATTTAGCTGTTAAAGTTTTATACTGTAGCTGACAATACGGTACTATTTAGCTATTAATTTCAAAAACAGTAACACACCGTATTTTTATGGTATGATGCTGGAAACCACAGCTGCCAGCAGTTTAGCGTTTTTTACAGGACTATTTTTTACAGTGTCTCCGCTTCGTCCTTGCCTTATTGTTACAAACGTTATGTTGAGACAGTTTTCATTCCAATATGAATGCAATCCTCCTTTCCCTGAAAGTTAGATCCACCAATAGGCTGCAGAAATTCTTTAACTGAAACATCATCTAAACTGCTTCCAGCTTTCTGGTAAATGTTTAAAGAAAAACCTGTTTAAAACAAAGCTATAATGAAAACCAATGCCTGGTTGCAGGAAATCCCTTAAGTTTAAAAAAAAGGTTACAATTGTAAGAATCTATCTATTAATTATGGGAACATCTGTCTGTCTGTTTTATCGAATATCTCTCGAACTATTAATCCAAAGGGATATGAATGCTTTATGATGATGAATAATGAACAAAAGTCTTATAAATTTGGAACAACATGATCCAGAGTAATTGATAACTGAGTTTTAATTTTTGGGTGTACTATCCCTTTAAGGGGTTTGTTGCGTCCATTTTCAAAACCATACAGGGGCATCTAAATAGCTCACCATTGGGTTTGGAAATAATCACCAGGAGTTAAAAAAATAGCAGAACATCTAATAAAACCCACCATAGGAACTGGTGATCCAATCAACTGTGTTTTGCCCTTTTAATATCCCTATAAGACAAAGCATGCAGGCAGAATCTCAGACATCCAAACAGCCCAGCTCCTAATTCAAGGATAAAGTGTAAAAATATCAATGTTCTTGCCACTCTGGTTGTTGGAAATCATTAGTATCTACTCACAGAGCTCAGAAGTGAACTGTGACAATGTGCAGAATTCAAATGACCACTATATGGCTATCTGAAAATAGCAGATATAAAAACTCAAAGGAATCACAGCAATCAAAGACTGGAAAGGTGCTATATCTATATTCTATACCTTTCAGATAATCAGACACCCAAGGCTTTAAGATCTATGGAACTACAGTGTGATTGTGAGTGCATCATAAGAACTAAATTTGACCAAGCTCAGCATCTCTCTTGTTTGTATTTTTTGGGCTTCCTAGGTCAATTTTTCTTTTCACATCTGTCTACATTTGGGCTGATCTCTGTTTTGAGATCTTTTTATTTGAATTTAAAAATGTAAAAGTATTGTATTGGAAATTGGAGGGAAAAAAAGTAATCAAAAGGGTAATTTTTTTATTACTTTAACAGCTCTCTACAATTCAGTGAGGTTCAAACTATCTGTGAGAAGGTCATAAAAAACAGTAATTATTTACTTTTTATTATTTAAATTCTTAATTTTATTTATTTATTAATTTTCAAGCCAATTGTTTGTTCAAACTATAATTTTTGTTAGATCCTTGCCTTGCCTTGTCTAAAGCTCCTGAATCCCCCACAATAATTTACAGCTGCAAAAGGTGCTTGTACTCTTTTCCCATATAAACTATTTAGGTGCTTTTGGTTTCCACAACACAACAATTATCTTGAAACAGGCATTGCCATAGCAACAGTGACAGTTTTGGAGTGATACTGTGAGAAGTGGGTTGTTTTCAGGGGGTTTGGACAAGGTTGAGGGTCGTTGAAATGGACACAGGTCTTATATGGTAAATGTCATGGGCAGTAGCTGAACTAATGAGGGTTAGATATAGAATGGACCCTTCAAGCTTTTCCAGGAAGGGTATTGATTTTGCTGTGTGCAGCTGATGGGCAAGTGGTGGATCAGCAGCAGAAGACAATGGCAGGACTGAGCTCTAATGAGAGCAGGGCGTACACAGGAAGTGATGACATAGAATGGCGGCTGGCAGAGTGCGTAGGATACCATATCTGATCCATGTCTGCTCTGCTCTTTTAATAGTAGGCTGAATAATGATTTGGGAAGATGGTTGGCAGTTAAGAGAAGATAAGAAGAATGGAGGGGAGGGAACATAGGATGTGATCAATGTCTTATTGAGATGCATGTTACATATTGGTGATCTAATCAGGTCACAAATGTTAATAGTCAATTGAAAAATGTCATGCACTGGAAAACATTTAGATGACTTGACATTTTGCACCACATATTCTACATATATTCTGTGTCGCAGAGAAAGTATCTACGGGGAATTTACATCCTTGACCAGTAAAATATTTATTTTAAAGAAAATATAAGAGATGTATAGTCATGCATTCAATGGAAGCATGCTTATATATTTATCCTCTATTAAACCACATTGCGACTGCATAAATATGATATTTCCAGGTCTCCTTTTTTGCCTCCTCTGCATATACCCTGGAGAAATAGACAGGCATGCAGGATCAATTTTCGAAAATGTGTCAAACTGCTGTCACAACATATTTTCTGGTGAATATTTGCTTTATCATCAGTCTCTGAGACTGGCACTCCATTCTTGCCCTGTGACTTTTGAATGTCAGAATATTATGATGCATGTGTCTGCTCTGCACGGGCATTGATCGGGCACAGTTAAACCAGAGCTATAGATCAAGCTTCAGCTTGTCCAGTGACGAGTAATTGCTCTATATTGCCAATCTTCGATCAATAACCATCTAACATATATGAGCTTAATCTCTCTTACTATGCATTTTTTCATTTGAAGGGTCTTGTGACACTATGTTGGGGACATATGTGGTTTGCTATTATTCAAAAACTAAAGTCTCTTTAAAGGGATAGTTCACTTTGAAATTAATTATGTTTTAGCTTACCTCAAGCATCTAAGATGTAGGTGTCTTTGTTTCCACAGTAGTCTCAATTTTTATATTTTTAGGTCAAACCGATCTTGTCTGTCCGATATAATGCAGGTCTATGGTCACCACCTCAAAGAGCATGCACAGAGAAGTCCAAATTAAACATGATTTAATAACTCATAAATGTAAGTACACATTGATGGCCTGAGACACGAAATGAGCGGTTTGTGTGAGAAAAGGAACAGTATTATACTGTTTTACCTCTTGTAACCACAGCCACGTCCAAGTGATCTGAGGGCGCAGGCACTTGGGTCTGCGCAAGCGCCTGGAAAGCGGAAAAAATGTATTTATCGAAATCATCTTCCATTTGCGATTAGATCTTCACAGTGAAAGGTAACACTTCCGAAATCGCTGTGTAAATGATAAGTGACATACACGCAGAGGTGTCAAAAGTATTCACATACATTACTTAAGTAAAAGTATAGATACTAGGGTTTAAAAATACTTCTGTAGAAGTTGAAGTATCAACTCAAGCTTTTTACTCAAGTAAAAGTATAAAAGTACTGGTTTCAAAAACTACTTAAAGTAAAAAAGTAAAAGTAATGTAAGGAAAAAAATTCCTGTAAAGGGATAGTTCATTTTGAAATGAATTTTTTATGTTTTAGCTTACCTCGAAGATGTAGGTGTCTTTGTTTCCGCAGTATTTTCAATTTTGATATTTTTAGGCAGTCATTAAAAGCAGTCATAATATGACTGACAGACCTGAGATACTTATATTATAATGCAGGTCTATGGTCACCACCTCAAAGAGCATGCACAGAGAAGTCCAGATTAAACATGATTTAATGACTCATAAATGTAAGTACACATTGATGGCCTAAAGACACGAAACGAGCGGTTTGTGTGAGAAAACCAACGGTATTTATATCGTTTTTACCTCTTTTAATCACAGTCACGTCCAAGTACTCTGAAGGCACGAGCGCTTCGGTCTGCGCAAGCCCCGGAAATGATCTCTCGCGTGTGTGCGTCACTCATTGTTTACACAGAGATTTCGGAAGTTTTACCTTTCACTAAACATATTTAGATATACCTAAATCGTCTTCCATTGCGATTTCCTGTATATCTAAATATGTTTAGATCTGCACAGTGAAAGGTAACGCTTACAAAATCTCTGTGTAAACAATGAGTGACGTTCACGCGCAGAGATCACTTCCGGCGCTTGCACAGACCGAAGCACACGCCCTCAGATCACTTGGACGTGGCTGTGGTTACAACAGGTAAAAACGATATAAATACTGTTCGTTTCCTCACACAAACCACTCGTTTCGTGTCTTAGGCCATCAATGTGTACTTACATTTACGAGTCATTAAATCATCTTTAATTTGGACTTCTCTGTGCATGCTCTTTGAGGTGGTGACCATAGACCTCCATTATATGACTGACAGACAAGAACGGTTTGACCTAAAAATATCAAAATTTAAAATACAGCGGAAACAAAGACACCTACATCTTGGATGCCCTTGAGGTAAGCTAAAACATATCAAAAATTAATTTCAAAGTGAACTCTCCCTTTAAGGACAAAAGCTTAGACTGCGCCACAGGGTCCTATCACCTCCTCAAAAAAAAAAAAAAATTCTAAAGGCCATTATGACTATAATGTTATAATAAAATGTTAGTTGAAAATTTTGGGATGCAAAAAATGCAAGGCTACCTGTTTCAGCCGCTTATGCCCATAGAAAATGAATTTCAGTTTTATTTAAATTTTAGTACAATGCAAATACTCAGTAGTAACCACATATGTGTACCATGTGTTTCATGAAGCACAGAAAACTTTCTGCATTTTTACATTTTCAACAAAAAAAATAAAAATAAATAAAGAATTCCCCACAAGGACAAGGATTTTGAATATTGCCATCTTTGTGGGGATATTTTGACCCTATAATGTAGGGTTGTAAACACACACACACTCTCTCTCTCTCTCTCTCTCTCTCTCTCTACACACACACACACACACACACACACACACACACACTCTCTCTCTCTATCTATCTCACACTAACACACTCTTCTCTCTCTTCCCCCTCTCTCTCTCTCTCTCTCTCTCTCTCTCTCACACACACACACACACACACACACACACGCAAACACTCTCTATCTCACAACACACCCTTACTCTCTCTCACACACACACACACACACGCTCTCTCTCGCTCTCTCTCATCTCTCACACACACCTTCTCTCTCTCTCTCTCTCTCTCTCTCTCTCTCTTCTCTCTCTCTCTCTCTCTCTCTCTCTCTCTCTCTCTCTCTCTCTCTCTCTCTCTCATACACACACGCGCACGACACGCACCACGCACGCACATACACTAGCGATTATCTTTGTCACATATTCCGCGATTGTAATACAGTATTGTAAAAACGGCTGTCCCCAAATCAATATTTGACGCGATTTGACCCGTATTCTTGACTATTTCTCCGTCACTTACCGCATCTCTAGGTTTCCTTTGGAGAAGTTTTGCCGCTTCGCAAACCAAATGTAACTATAGCCTGATTAGCCTCTCACAAGTTAGAAAGAAAACACAAAGCCAATCAGTTTAGCGATGTATGTTCAGGGGGCGGGACTCAGATCATTCTCCGTGTGTTTTATTGGTCATATTTTTTTAATGATGACAAGCCAGAATGACAACAATGCCGAAATTAAATGGGAGTAACGAGGCTATTTTTAAAATGTAAGGAGTAGAAAGTACAGATAATTGCGTGAAAATTTAAGAAGTAGAAGTAAAAAGTAGGCTGAAAAATAATTACTCCAGTAAAGTATAGATACCCAAAATTTCTACTTAAGTAAGGTAACAAAGTATTTGTACTTCGTCACTTGACACCTCTGCGTACACGCGCACTTTCGGCACTTGTGCAGACCGAAGCGCCCGCGCCCTCAGATCACTTGGACGTGGCTGTGGTTACAAAAGGTAAAAACAATATAAATACTGTTCGTTTTCTCACACAAACCACTCGTTTTCAGTGTCTTAGGCCATCAATGTGTACTTACATTTATGAGTCATTAAATCATGTTTAATTTGGACTTCTCTGTTCATGCTCTTTGAGGTGGTGACCATAGACCTGCATTATATGACTGACAGACAAAAACGGTTTAGCCTAAATATAAATTGAAACTACTGTGGAAACAAAGACACCTACATCTTGGATGCCCTTGAGGTAAGCTAAAACATACCAAAAATTAATTTCAAAGTGAACTATTTCTTTAAAAATGCATAATTTCCATAACAATGAAGCTGCAGCAAAAAAATGGGTTTATCAAAGTGCCAAGGGAAAAGATCAGTTTCAGCTATGAGAAAGGGAAAGAAAACTCAATTTTGAAACAGAAAATGTCAGGCTATCAAAAAATTATGAAACATAAAATGTTCATTTAAAGCTGCCACTTAAGGCCCGTTCACACCAAGGACGATAACTATAAAGTTTTAATAATCAATCTATTCTATAACAAGAATGACAGAGGAACAATGTCATTGCAATCACTTTCTGAACTATTTTTTCCAGCTGATGAACGATAAAAAAAAGAGAGCCAATCAGAATCTCGGCTTTAAAGAGCTCAGGCATACTTGCAGCACACACTCATTATGAACCAAACTTTATCGTCCATTGGTGTGGATGCTAATATAGTTGGTTATAGTTATTTTTAAAGCTGTTCTTGGTGTGAACAGGCATTTAGACCTGTTTCTTCAATTATACATTGCTGTTGAATATTTTATAGACACATATTTCATTTCTTAGTTTTTTTTTTGTTTTTTTGTTTTCAAAATAAGCCATATTAATTATCATTTTAACTGTATTAATTTTCACTGTAGTATGTATATCTGGCCTTATCATAGGCCTAAAGTCATTGAGGAATTCTATAGATAAGCTAATAAATAAGTAAAAACTATTGGATGGCAACAACAATGTCTATTAGCTGCATTAGCTGTATTGCATTATAAAATTTGTTTGGCTGAGATAATTTTGTTATCAATTTTGTTATAATTTTGTAATTTTGTTTGGCTGCAGAGTTCTAAACAACGTAATTATTAGCATGCTTGCAATGAGATTGCTGTGTAGACAAGTGACACTTTGCTACAACACTGTTTTGTCTCTCGGGTGAGTTTTGTCCAGGCAAAGATTTTTAACAACATCTTGGAAGTAGGTTCAAATAACAACAAAATCAATATCCATTCAGTGGAGACCCAGAAATAGAAAGATCATCCTTTTAAATGTTTAGACTAGAAGAAGAATAAAACCCCTTTAACTACAAATAAGATTAAGATGAATTCATATCAAGCAATTTGGCAGAACTCTGATAAAGTTTTATGCGCAATGAATCTAATTTATGAATTTGTGGAGAGGCAGATACCTCAGGTGGTGGCCTGGGATATCAGGTAAGCCTCTGCTCTGGTTTGAATAATTAAATGAAAGTTATGGCAAGAGAGGTCAAGGCAATTTTATATAGATAACTAAATATTCATCAGTTTGACCCTAAAACCATGCAATGATTAATTGCATCCCTGATGTGATCAGAATTTAAATACAGTTTCAAAACCATGAACGCACTGAGCTGAGACATCCAAAATTAGCAATTTGTGCTTAATGCATGAAATATGCAGTCCGCGGTGCAGCGTTGCATTGACCAGGTTATTCTGCTTCTGTTTCAGGATGTCCTTCAAGGAAGGGGGTTCAAATGATTTTAGATACAAGCGTATTTCGTTCTATTTACAAATTTTGCAAAAAGGATAAAGTGAAAGATTCATTTTAGTTCATTTTTGTAGTGCTTTTCACAAAACATATGCCAAAGCAGCTTTACTAAGAAACCAAAGCAGCTTTACAGAGAAATCCCAAGCAGATTTATAGAGAAAGGGCATAAATGGAGCAAATGAACAAAACTATACACAACTTACAGGCATGCTAAGCCATGAATGGGTGAGTAAATGACACAATTATCATTTTGGGGGTGAAATGTCTCTTAGTATTCGACACACCGTCTGTTCGAACCAGTATTATATGAACACTTGAGACTGACCCAGTTTGCAGACCTGTGTGTTGTGTAAGGTTGGTGTGAGTTGCGTTCAGTCCTCATTAATCACTTCTGGTTCTCTCAGGGCTTTGTGTCATCATCACACACTCACCTACCTGCTCCATCCATCCACATTTCAATATGCCATCACTTGCATGCAAATTTCTAAAGTCTGCCCTGTAAAATGATTAACGTTACTTAAAGGTGCCATATGGAATAATTGAGGTAAAAATATCCAAAAAATGAGCTACACACATCAAAAGAATGAGACGAAATAAGTGCAATGATGTCATTAAAAAACTGAAAAGTTTTAGTGCTGCCGAGATATAAACCTAAATTAGCATGCTAAATGACTAGCCCCGGCCCGGCATGTGTCGTAATACCAGTTTCGGCCATGGGAGGCGGTATGTGGGCGCGCAACATTACCACCAGCCAAACTGCAGTACACGAGTAAGTCGCGCCGGCTTGTGTGTGTACTTGAACCTGATGTCAGAGCCCGTCTAACGGAGAGCCTTGGCACTTCCTATGAGCCCCATTGTGTAGTCATCTTGGTTGAGTTCCAGTAGAATTCCACTGCAGAGGAATGCATTGCGGTAAGTAGCAGCATGAATGGGAGTCTATGGGGCTAACACGTGTTAATGTTCTCTTTCACCTAGCTTGTAACGTTGATCAATTAACATACGCTTGTTATCTGTGGTGAATCCCGCAAGTGTCAATACGGTATTTATAGGCCATGAAGTGCGTAATGAATCGACAGTACTTATGTCCTTAACTGACTTGCTTACTAAGTGTTAATTGTGTCTCACGTTGATTGCCGTGAGACGCTAGCATTCTGCTATTGTGCTGAGCGTCATCAACATTTGTGAACAGATGTTTAGAACAGATAAGTCGAACTTAAAAATGAAAGTGTCAACTGAGTGAACAAAACGAATACCGTAAACTTAAAATAATAGCCCAGGGTTTTATTTTCCCATATCGTTGAAATGCACCAGCTTGTTTTTGAGACAGGCGTCTATGAGACGGTCTTCATCATTTAGTGTTGAGATGTTGTTCATTGAGTCTCTGATCTCTGGTCTTCCAACCTTTTACTATCGTGTCAAATGATTTGAATAATATGTGCGAGAAAGAGCAAAACAGCGCTCGTTTGTGTTGTTTGAAGACGTTAGAGTGCGCGCGGCCACGGCACAACTCAATTTCTGGAGGTATACTGCCCCCATCTGTTATGGAATATGGAATATGATTTGATTTTATATGCAAGATGGCACCTTTAATACGAACCTGTGCACATTGTGAGTAAATACATTTGCAGTATCTTAAGAGTAAGGTCAGATGGGTTTGTTTAAATGAGTTTTGTTATTCCAAACGTTGTAATCGAACAGTACATAAATAAAATATACAGCATTGGAAATTACATTCATACATCATAATGACAAACTCTGAATATTCATCAAAATGAATAAGGCTGTGAAGTATCCGTATATACCAGTTTGAAAAACAGGTGAAAAGAATCAAATTTTCCCCACAGCGTCTTATGGCCAGCAGCCACAAATGATTTATTTCTCACATGCTTGCTAGTTGAAAACTCCAGTGTTTCTTTTCTTAGCTTTCCAAATCAATTAGTAGATCAAAAGACTAATTCAATCCTTGAGGAGCTGTGCTTAGACAGATATTCCCTAGGAGCCCCGGGGAACTCATCCATAAAACATTGAAGTCAGTTGTGTCATTCACGTCTCCGCTGTTACACACCGGCTAGCCACCCCAACCAGTCTGATCACGTCGCTGCAAGTCAGCCCTCTTAGTGTTTGCTTTTGAGGTAATTAAACTGCATTTGATGGATAACCTTGTTAAAGTGAGAAGTTTAGGTAATGATAATCCAATTAGATGTTTTTATCTACTGGAACTAATTCATATACATTGCAATACAAGCTGCTGATGTTGACATAGGCCTACCAAGATCATTTTTTGTGTGATAGTATGACAGATTTTAGAAGTCACGATTTCACTACTCACAAGAGCTTGACTGAAAACAAGCGAGACTAGTCCATTTTAAATGCCCCACATAATGACATTTGGCACAGACAATTTGTTGTTTTAATGATGAGCACCAAGGCTCTGTGTAATAACTTAAGGACAATTGGACGGCATCTGTTGTTATGGAGGCTTATCTTCAGAGGCTTGAGAAATCTCTCAGAGACGGTGTGATTTCTCATTATGTTTCGTTGTTAGCACCAGCGAAGTGCAAACTCTGTTTAACACTCTTAGACACACTGACTGCCCTCATGGGGAGAAAAATGCATTAGAAATGACTCCACAGCTTATGAAAAATATTTAAGTGTCTGAGAAGTTTCTGAATTACTCCGAAGCACCATAAAGTTTCATATTCCAGTGTGAAAAAACTGTCAAGTGTGACATTTCCTTTTTCATACAGTACAGTTTTTCTGTTTGTTTTTTTCTAACGCTCAGCACAGCTTAAACAAGTACTCAAAAACTTGCCTGCATATTAAAGTTCATTTAATAAAGTTAAAACCTAATTCAGATATGGACAGCATTTCCAAACGTTGATAAATTGCATGTAAAATCTACTCTAATACCCTAAAATTAGACATGTCAATCTAAAATGAATCTCTTGCAGTTTACTAATGCAAATGTCACACACAGAAGGTAACAGACAGATGGCAAGGTGAAATAGTTTATTTAAGTAAAAGCGATGGGACAGACAGCGGGAACCAGATGAAGGTAAAAGGATGGTGACTTGATAGGTGATGAGTGAAGTGGAAACTCTGTGCAGGTGAAGGATGAACAAAGATTGGGACGTCTTTGACCATACGTCAATATCCGTCTTTTTAGGGTACTCTTAAACGTCGGTTAGATGACGTTATCGGATCCTGAACTCTACCCCTAAACCTACCCCGTCACCTGACTGACCTTAAAGGTAAAGCGTCAGTCTGTATGACGTTGCAGGATCGTCATATAACCAACGTTTAAAGGTACCCTAATCAACTTAACAAAATATATAACATTGGCCTAGTGGTTTTTGGATATGTTACTGCAAAAATCCTGCATATTGTACCTTTACAATAGGCACAAGCACAATTGTTGGTGGATAACATTAATTGCTTTTTGAGAATAGAAGCACAACATACTCCACTCTTCACCACAAGGGTAAAGCCCAAACCTTTAACAAAACAGATACTCTTAAGGCCCGTTCACACTAAGCACGATAACTATAAAGATAACGATAAAGATAACTATATATGCGTCCACACCAAGGACCGATAACGTTCTTTTATTCTAAGCACGCACGTGCGCGCGCTGCGGTTTCAGAGTAGGTGCGCGCGGGCAAATGACCTGCTGTTGCTGCTTTACGTTACAAACAAATATCAAAAGGAAAAACAGGCGCTTTTTGTTTTGGGTACACGATCAATATCCTTAAAAGACGAAGAGGTAGTTACTAAACAGTGAATCTAGCATGTCTAGTGTAATATCTGGATTTAGCTGACGAATTCAATGATGGGATAAAAACATCACCTAGTACTTCAGCAATGTTGTCAACTAGCGCTGGATAGCCTACCTGAGGTAATTTTGTAACACTATGCTAAACTGCATAATCTCATTGTGAATAGCTTCTCACGTTTATTCCAAGGATGCTTTCCATATATCCATCTTTTTAACGTATCATTGAAAGTGGGTTTGACTTTGTCAAACAGTGGAGGATTTTTTTTTTTACCTCGACGATTAACTTCTCTGCAATATCATCTGCCATTTTAAATGCACGATTCTGATTGGTTGTCAGTGTTTTATCGTTGGACAGCTGGAAAAAAATCGTTCTGAAAGTGATTCCAACGATATCGTTCCTCATATCTTTATCGTTATAGCTGTGGTGTGAACTCTGTTATTCTTTAATATGGAGAACGATTTTTAGAATTATATCTTTATAGTTATCGTTATAGTTATCGTGCTTGGTGTGAACGGGCCTTTAAATCAAGTTCTCATCTTTATCAAAAATAGCCCTTATTTTCAATATTTGCACATCAAAATCATTCTGGAAAATGGAAATAATTTATTCATATACACATGGATTATTGAATCTTCATACTGTATATCAAAATATATACATATAACATGTATATCTAAATGCACTGCCTGCAACCGAAAGTTGTTAACTTTTTAGTGACAAATAAGACTCACTGCGACCAAGTGTGGCCTGGGTCATGTCCTGGTTGCATTTCCCCTCTCCATCCTCCATTTTCCAACATATCTTTATTGTCCTAAAGTTCTAAAAAGAATTGAGAAAGCATTAAACATTTTCTGAGTGAATGTTTCAGCACAATATCACTGTTAAGTTGTTCACAGCAGACAGCCAGTAGATATTGGCTAGATCATTTGTTGAAGAGTTGATTCGATTTTTCTTTATCCTTGCACTCCAGGAGATCTGTCAGGTAAGACCTCACTACTCTTCAGGACAACTAAAGCAGGGGGGGGGGGTATAAATGCAAATTCCCAGTAAGATGAGCCCTGAAATCTATGTTGAAAGGTCCTCTGCAGGAGATAATTACACCCTGATTTGATTACGTTCAAAAGACAAAATTGCCTTAAAACTCATAAATAATTCAAAGCAAAAAAAATAAAAAATAACACTGGGTTTTTTTGTATTATTATTTTTTTTTTCTAGGGTGAGGCCAACACTACTTTCATTCCAGATGTTAGACTTAATGACATGTCTGTTGCTTCTTTTCCAGACTTTAGGGGTAAGTACACTTCTTGACACTTATCTATAATTCATAAAAAAAAATTAAAAAAAGATTTAAAAAAGTAAGTGTTATTTTACACCCTTAGGGTAAAAAATGTTGTATTTACACTAAGCATAATTCATGAGGATGGGTGAACTGAAGTGCTTATTATGATTTTTTTAAGTGTTTTAGGTTTTATTTTTGCATGCATGCAAGTGAGAACTTGTTGATTTCATCCAAACTAAACCCTAATTTTAACTGCTATTTCTGACAATCAATTTTGATTGGACTAAACTTTGAAGTCACTGTAAAATGACCACATGTAATCTATGAATACATATCACGATACACGTGTGACTGCCCCTGCTAAATGTTCTAGGTCAGTAAGATAGACCATAGACAGCATGTTGCATAATGCATAATTGACTTCACACAGCAAAAATAAGGGATTTAAAGATAGCAAGAAAGATAAAGAACTAAATAAAAGATAAAGAAATAAATTTCAGGCAGACAATGAAATAGAGGGATAGTCCCGAAACTCGTCTGTCATAAACAGACTGAGGTCGAGGCAGGCAGCAAACGTCCGTATAGAGTCCACAGAACAGACAAAGATCAGGGAACTAGGAAAACCAGGGATAGGAAACGCTCAGGAATGCTTGGAAATATCTGCAGGGCAAAACAAGATATGGGTAGAAGGGGCCAGATAAAGGAGTCTGAGTATGCACAGGTGACAGTGATGATGATGAGGCAGGGATGGTGATCAGATGGTGAAGGGGGTGATGGGAAGTGGAGTCCTAATATTCAGGGGAGAGTTATGTGATGACGCCAGAAGGAGGTGTTGTAGAGTTGTTGTACAAAGAGTTATTGTAGAGTTGTTGTAGAGTTGTCTACAACAACAAAGAGTTGTTGTAGAGTTGTTGTAGAGTTGTTGTACAAAGATCAGGGAACTAGGAAAACCAGGGATAGGAAACGCTCAGGAATGCTTGGAAATATCTGCAGGGCAAAACAAGATATGGGTAGAAGGGGCCAGATAAAGGAGTCTGAGTATGCACTGGTGACAGTGATGATGATGAGGCAGGGATGGTGATCAGATGGTGAAGGGGGTGATGGGAAGTGGAGTCCTAATATTCAGGGGAGAGTTATGTGATGACGCCAGAAGGAGGTGTTGTAGAGTGCTCCGTGGCATTACCTAAGACACTTGCTGCGTCCGAAATCTCCACTCAAAGCACTACTCCCTAACCCCTATGTTGGGGTTAGAGAGCTGAGCACTATATAGTGAGCTCACCAGCATAACAGAAGCCACTTTCGGACACTACTCGATTCGTCTCTCGGTGCCGTTGATTAACATCATCTGTCAGCTGGTGCCGAGCCGGCTCTGGGCTAAATAGATTTTTAAAAATAAATACATTACATTATATCGAGCTTATTTCTCCAAAATTTAAAAACTAAAAGTGATTTCTGGCCGTTTTTGTTATAATGATTATAACAAATGATATATAATCCACATATGATTATAACTTATTTTTACGATCAGTGCAATGCATGATGGTATGTAGGGCTTAGGTTAGTGACCATCGGTTTGTTCACTACTTTTCAAAATGCATTCTGGGATACATTGAGTGGACTATATAGGGTATAATAATTGTCACCTATACATTCGGACAGCACTACAAAATGGCGAGCTCACTATATAGTCCACTATATAGTGAGTAATGGGAGATTTCGGACGCAGGCAAGTGTTCCAATCCCTGTTCCTGGTGGCACACCAACACTGGCACGCATTCTTGTGTCCTCTAATCAAACACACCTGATTCAACTCATCAGGTCATTAACCCATGTGATTATGAGCTAATGAGTTGAATCAGGTGTTTTTGATTAGGGAGACAAAGAATACGTGCAGTGTTGGTGTGCCGCCAGGAACAGGGTTGGGAAACACTGACCTAAGATATAAAGACATTTTTTTTTGTATTAGTTCTTGCCCTTTTTCTTTTTCCCTTGTTCTTGACTTTTTTTAAGGCATACGTGACGTGCACGCGCAAGCGATCACTTCCGGTGGAACGTTGGACACGGTTTATTCAGACATTGGACAACTGATTCAGATCAGTTGGACATGGCTGTGTTGTATGAGGTAAAAACTATATAAATACTGTTCATTTTCTTACACAAACTGCTCGTTTCATGTCTTAGGCCATCAATGTGTGCTCACATTTACGAGTCATTAAATCATGTTTCATTTTGACTTCTCTGTGCATGCTCTTTGACGTGGACCCCCTAAACCTCCATTATATGACTGACAGACAACAACGGTTTGACCGAAAAATGTCAAAATTGAAAATACTGTGGAAACAAGAACACCTACATCTTGGATGCCCTCTGAGGTAAGCTAAAACATATCCAAAATTAATTTCAAAGTGAACTATCCCTTTAAGGAATCAAGCCACAGAACAAAGAAAATTGTTTTTGCTTTACAAAAGTCATTTACAGCACTATAATGAACATGAACTGAAGGTTAATAAGGTATTTCATGTATTTATTAAGAGAAAAAAAACTACATTATACATATTACAAAAGAGTTTAGAGAAGTATGTTGTAATGAATTTTTTTATTGTTCATTATCAAGAAAAGCCATCAAATAAACTTGCCAGTAAGAAAGTATACATACATAATGCATAACACCAAAAGTGTTTTCACTATGCTGGTGAATAGACCGTTTATGAATACAATCTGAAAAAATCATCAAATAAATAAATCAGTTTTATTCTTCTGGTTTAAGCGAGGGCCTTGTTGAAATGCAAATTTTAGCCTGAATTCATGTGATTCAGTGTGTACCTCTGTAAAACTGGGGCTCCTGCTGATGAGCTTGCTTGTCTTGTGCATTCATTTTCCACTAATTGCAGTAATTTGTACCGTTTACTTAATTGTTAATTATTAACATGATGCATTCTCTCCTTTCCTTTGTTTCCACTTGGTTAAATACATCTCAGTCTCTCTATCTCTCACATCATTGAGAAACATGGTGGGTGGTTCAGTGGGTAAATTACTGCATTCCAGACTATTGATTGGGGTTATGTGATATGGCCTCTGAGTGTGTGTCAAGCTCTTTTATCAGTTGTATCTGTCCTTATCTGATTCGGATACCGAGTGTGTGGGATGGAGCCAATCACAGAGAGGACTTTGCGAAGTGACCCTTCGAAGCAAATTTCTAACTATAAAACCTCTGACCTTTTCCCACATGCAAATATACCAGCCCAATTGTCTTCGGTTAACACGGATTAGCCATGTGGCAGAATACGATGTCATGATATTTCCTTCCGCATTTTTTCTGTTCTGAGATCCTTACCAGATATGAAATGTCAAGGGTGTGTTTGGAATATTGCCCAATACACTGAAGTTTAATGTTATGACAAAGGGATATATCTTTGCAGCACATTTGGATATTGCCTGTAAATGTCTTTCCCGTACAGAGAGAAGAGCTGGAGGCTTTCGCTGGTTCCCTCAGGGCTCTTTCTTCGCATACATACATACTCATTTACAAACCCATCATTCCTTTTGATAATGCCCTCCAAGCTCTATCAAGCAGATGACTTTATTTTAAATATAACAGGATCGATGAATAATAATGCATGATCTTCAGAGAATAACCTTATAATGATTGAGATGTCGCCGAGGATGATTTATCAGAATATGCGATTATGCAATTTGCCTCTTTCAGTTTTCACAATTGGAAATAATGGCAAACAGTAGTGTGAAAATATTCAAATTCAAAAGTCACAGGTTTTTATGAGTTTTATGAATAATTGTCAGTCAGGGTCATCACATAAGATTATATGATATATTCTCGCTCTAATATAATTAAGATTGCTGGAGAGCTGCTTAGAATTGGAAATGCAACATCAGACAGAACAACAGAAAAGTGTGACTTGATGTTCAGCTTGCTGATAATCTTTAGATAAACTTGTTTTATGGAATAGCATTAACTTGACCTTAAAATGCTTGAAGGTAAGGTTCAAAATATTACATAATATATAATTAATATAGTTGATATAATTCAAGTCAATATTGAAAGAATCAATAGCAACAAAACCATAAATCCCAGGCATTCTGTTTACATACGTTAAAACCACAATATATAAATTTTTGGATTCAAATGTCCAAAAACCACTAAAGCAATGTTATATATTTTGTTGACTTGTGGACTTACATTATCCCGAATGTCCCATTATCCCATGTCATTGCGTCTTTGTCAGTGACGTCATATCCGCATCACCTTACCTCTTTGAATTCTGGTTTTACTTCTGTTACTTCTTCTGAAAAAAGGGTTCATTGGGGCTCTAATATGTGAAGCAATGGGTTTTTTACTCAACTCCAAAGAACCTTTTATGCTAAAAAGGTTCTATAATGACAAGAAAGAACCCTTTTGGCACAAAGATAGGCTATTATTCATTCACATATTACATTATTCTGCAACATTCTGTAGTTGTAATGAAATGTATGTTTATTAAACTGTTGTATTAACTTAATATCACATTTTAATCATGCAGATTTTTGGAGGAGAAAAACTGAAATGGAAAAACTCTTCTATGAGCATCTAATGACATTTTAACTACATAACATTATATAAATATAAAAATATCCTAACCCCCATATCTTGAATTTTGTGATCATTCACATGCATTCACAAAAAATACATTTTAGGGTCTTGATGTTTGTCAATTTAATCCGGAAAGGTCAAAACTAACACAGTCTCATCCCAAGAAGTCATATAATATAGAATATAACTGACGTCTTTTGACCATACGTCAATATCCGCCTTTCAGGGTACCCTTAAACGTCGGTTATATGACGATCCTGGGATGTCATACAACTGGCGCTTTACCTTTAACGTCAGTTAGGTGACGGGGTAGGTTTAGATCTGGGGTAGAGTTAAGATCTGATAACGTCATCTAACCGACGTTTAAGGGTACCCTAAAAGGCGGATATTGACATATGGTCAAAAGACGTCCCACAAGACGTCAGTTATATGACGTCTTGGAAAGAGACTGCGCTGACAAAACAAGTGATAATGAATGAACCCAAAAGGTTCCATATAGAACCTTTTTCCTGGTTACTAAGAACCCTAAAGGGTTCTTATTATTGAACCCTTAAAAAAGGGTTCTGTATAGAACCTTTTAGGGGTTCCAAATACTTAGCCCCTGATAGGTTTTAAGGTCTCTATGTAGAACCTTTTCTTCTAAGAGTGTAGTATTATGTGTTTTATTAGACCGGTGAACAACTGTTTGGAAACCTTAATCGACAGAAAACTAATCATTGTAACCTACACTGTTGACTGAGTCTCTTGTTCTCTTGATACCGCAAGTAACATTTTGTAACGTTTGTACCCCTAATAGTAAATCAGACACACTATTTTTGTGTTAATTAACACTAAATGGCTAACATAACCATAATTCATTAACCATGAATGTCCATGATTTTTTTTTGGCTATGATTTTTCTAGGGTAGATTGCCTTCACAAATTCACAGACAATTAGAGCAGGTTAGAGTACAGTACATAACATGTAACAATAACAGGACTGTGTTCCCAGCAGGCATACAGTAAAAGAAAATATAAGGCAATGCCTTAATTTATTGAAAACAGATCTCAGTGGAATGGATTCTGCGTTCTGTTGAATAATGAAAAGACAAAACTGTACAGAGGAGCAGGTATGCAAAATACATGTTCCTTAGAGAACTACTACCTTTCTATATTCTGCAAAGATGATAAATATTTAGCATTCTAAGAAGTACATAAATGTGTTAACCTGGAGTGTTATATTGATCCTCACGTTTTAATCATCTAATTATCTGAAGTTAAATGTATAGCTGTTGTGAGCAAGGAACAGCAGGAACGTTTAACTAATAACTCTTATGGTTTGGATCATTCACATTGTCCTTGAGACATGCTCCTCCTGCTCCTACAACAATTTGCCGAAGTGGCTGACCTCACAAAGCAAACCACATGTATATAGCTTAAGGAAAGAGGAATGGATTTATCTGTGTGATTATCTGAAGTTGTTTACAAACATATTTTAGAGGAAAAGTATCATCTTCATTAGTTGGTAAAGTCCAGGTGATTGCAATTGCAAGGATAGTAGTCAAATCACCCACATGAACCAAAATTAACACTTTTGCACCCACAAACATGGGAGTAATAGGCAATGCTCAAGACTTGAAATGAACTGGTGCACAGCATGGCTATCCCTCAATGGCTCTCTTGCTGCAGATTTATAGGACAACCTCCAATCATTTCCCCCTGGAATCCATTATTTCTGCCTCCTTTCTTCTGTCAAGGTTGTGGGTGTCTAGAAATTGAAACGACTTTTCAACCCAAGCGTATAGTTAAATTTAGCAACTGTTTGTATTTCACTTTCTGTTGGTTATGTGCACCTGAGCCATTAACACAGAAAGGCAGTTGGCAGAAAAGAAGACAGACCTGGCATATGTTTTATTTTCAACCTTTTTCTGGAAATTGAGTTTTACTGTGATAGAACATTGTGGAAAAAAAATAATCTCCACTCGTTAATACATCAACACTTTATAGATCAAGATTTCAATTGCACGAGAGAAGATGCTGATTTGTACTTGGCTTTGCCAAGATAGGCACCAACTAAGACGTAGCTTTACTGTAACTTACTTCTCCATCCATTTACGGTTCTTTTCATATGGTGATGTGAATCTCCTTCTGTCTGGCGTTAACGGCTGTAGTGTACTTGGAGACACGATGGCTGGAGCTACAGTGTGGTCTCCCCAATGGACCAGGACGACAACCGTCTGGGGAAATTGAGGGGACATCTCTATGGTCTTCAAGTGGGCATCTTCCATCCTCAGTGTTTCGTTGACTAGCCCACAACACCAAAATAAGGCTTGACAGTGACCCAGAGTCACCCCTCCGTCCCCCACTCAACTCAGCCCAGCTTACTGACCTTTACATCCCTCCCACTGCTGAGATTGCTCTTTCCCTGTAGTTCACATGTGACCTAACCACAATCTCTCTGCAACCGAACCATCAGGCGCCAACCCGTTTTACTGAGGCTGCCAAGCCCCACTGTCTTTGGTTCAGTAGCAATGGTTCTGCATGGCAGACTACCAACCGCAAAACACAATATCTGCCCAAACACCACCCCTCATTCACGCAATATACATAGGATTGTAAAAACTGTAATTACTAAGAAAACTATACAAGTAAAACCAAGATTTCCACAAAACCGCAGCGTGGCGGCCTGGACACAGCCAGCCAGAATCTTTCCGTCTCAACCACAGCCAGTTGCTGCTCCTCTCTGCTGCTTCAGATAAGTTCTTCACTGTGCGACGCAACTCTTGGCCACTGAATCTGACGTCTCTGAGGAACCGGGTTGTAGAGTGTGCCACAAATCCTCGACAACCCACTTCCACTGGATAAACCTGGACTCTCCATCCTCGCTGTTCTGCTTCAGTGGCCAGATGAGCATACCGCAGTTTCTTCCTCTCATATGCCTCATCTACCGCATCCTCCCATGGCACTGTTAACTCTATCAGTTGAACAATGCATGCTGATCCAGACCACAAAACAATATCTGGTCAGTAGGTTAGTGGTGGCAATCTCAGGTGGAAATATAAGCCATTGATCAAGATCAGCCAGCATTTTCCAGTCCCTAGCAGCTTCCAGTTGTCCTGGGCGAGAATTGGTTTTAACACCTTTTCTTGGTGGTTGCTCGCCTGGGCGGAGGAATATTGTCTTCTGTGTGTAATGTTTTGCTAGAACAGGCGGCAACTTATTGGTCATGTTACGCTTGCCTTCCAATGCTAAAGCCAAACATCGCAGTACTTGGTCATGGCGCCAAGTAAACCGACCTTGGCTAAGAGCCACCTTACATCCTGTCAAAATGTGCCTTAATGTGGCAGGTGATGAACACAAAGGACAAGAGGGATCCTCTCCTACCCAGAGGTTTAGGTTCTGTGGTGATGGGAGAACATCATATGTTGACCTGATAAGGAAACTGATCCTACTCTCTTCCATTGACCAAAGGTCTTGCCAGCCCATCTTGCGTTGTTCCACACTCTCCCATCTCATCCACTCTCCCTGCTTGGCCTGGGAAATGGCCTTTATACACCTCATCCTCTCCTCCTGCTTTCGCACCTCTGTTGACTACCAGCTTCCTCCTTTGAGCTGGGCCTGCCTTGTGCCATTTAGGAGGAGCTACAAGTCTGAGCCCAAAACCCCCTCTTCCATGCTGTACCTGTCCCACAATATCACCAATTTGAAGGGCAGCCTTTGCCTCTACTACAGATTTTTTTGCTGACCACTTTCTACCAGTTGTGTGTCCCACTGTGCTGAGGCAGCGTGGAACTCCCAGCCAATCTCCTGATGTATGAACTTATTAACGCTTCCAGCTTATCCACTGTTGTCAAAGAAACCTTCTACACAGTCAGTGGCCACAGCAACCTCAGCAGTTGACCAAACTGAAAGCACCGAGAGCTTTGAGTTTGCCTGGTGGAGCACAGCTGTTTATGCTCTTCAACCATTCCTGCTGCTTGTCTGTTCTAACTTCTCCCACTTCGAACTGTGTCCTTTAATAACACCATCATACCATCTCCCAAGGCTCTTCACTGGCTTCTCAGAAAATGTTGGTATTGCCTCACCATTAATGAAGAAGTGTTTTATCCACTACCTTTCCTTTAACTATCGAGATGCTCCTTGATTTAGAGGGCTTAAATTGCATTCGGTGCCAATTCAATAGACCACTGGCAGATTGACTTTCTTTATTATAACTGTGAAAATGGTGGCTTTATGGAAAATGAGCTCTTGTTGTATCCTGATTTAAATATAAATTAAGGTAAATTTCTCTTTTAAAGTATGTTTGAAGTGTCAATTACATCCAATAAAGCATTTCTTCAAAAAATAAAGCTCATACAATGCATGGTGGTGTTGAAAACTATATGGTATGAGGTGAATTTGATCAATTTTAAAAATAAATCTTATTTTAAAATTTTAAATGTTTTTGCGTTGGTTAAATGTTGTAAAGATTAAGGGGTGCTGGTAAAAGATATTCATGCACTGTAAAAAATGAATCATGGGGTCGGGCAATTTTGCATAATTAAATAGTGATAATTAAAAATATTGTAATATACTTTACTAAGAAAATTGGTTCAGTGTTGTATAGAAATATTGATAACATTGCACTAATAAAACAAGAGATACATTTTCCAATTTATCCAAATTATTCCAAAAATTTTAAAACATTAAAAACAATTTTAAAGCTTGAATTGAGGAACCGATTAAGCTGTTAAAATTGAGGAAAAGGGGCAACTAGATTCCACTTTAAGAGAATTAGCTCAATCATGTGGAATTTTATTTATTTATTTTTTTATAGACACCATTGTATAGTTCCCAGCATGCTTTGCACATGGCTGGTTATGTATGGAGACTGGAGAGGAAATATTGAAATTCTGTTATAAAGTGTTATTTTATGTGTTTTTGAGTAAAGGCAAACATCTGTTAATGTTTAATGTTCAGTTATGTTTGACATTTAAAAGAGTTTCTATTATGTTGAGTATTGATATTCTGAAAGCATGTTGCTTTGTTGGATAAGCAATAAAAATGTTATAATCTTAATGCAACAAGTTTGGTTGTTATGTGCTGTGCAAGCAGCATATAGTCTTTTAATAATGCAATATAACTCAAAGTCATACATAAACATAATATTTCCATTCCCTCTCACACACTTTTGAGCGTCAACCTAAATAAAAAAAGCATATGTCACTTAAAAATATTAAATTGATTGTATCATTGACTAAATAATGAAGGGGATTTTACATGATTTTATTTAGGTAGATTCCATGAAAGAAATCAAGCCTTAACAACTCAAAATACCAAATATTATGAGTGATATTGTTACCATAATTATTTTTTAATCATTCAACTATGTGAAAGCCGTTCTGAGGAACATCTGAGGAAATCAACGAGGCCATTATTATCTTAAAGAAATTAATCTGTGTTTGAATCAGAGTGTCTGAACAGTGTTTTCATGTGTTATCACAAAGCTTATCAAAAGTTCTATTCATCATTTTAATTCTTTTGAAGTTAAAAAAAATGTCCCTTTTTTGTTGAGGGGAGAGAGCTGGCCTTTCATGTGCAAATCTAAAATGATTATATTTCCAATACAGGAAATAAAAGGCCCTGTGGGTTCATCATGCTAATGCAGAGACTCCCAGAAAAAGTGTATACTTTCCACAAACAAAAACTATTTTGTGTTTCTTCCCAGTCTTTCATGTACGATGTGTGTCCTCGAACCTCAGACATGAATATATGCCAATTGTATAATAATGCTGAGGGCAGATGAAAAGAAAATTCCATTTCCATGTCTGTCCTGTATTTGAATACAAATCAGTTGATATTATGATGAATTTCTCATTTTATTAATGCACACTCAAAATAATAATTTCAAGATATTATTTCACTAATCTGAGCAAAGTTTTTTTTTTTTCAATGACATAAAACATGAAATCAAAATTTGCCCTATTTGCTTTCTCTATTGCATGTTTTGTATGGTCACGCTAAACAATTAATCAGATGTTGTTTGTGTTTAGAACTTTAAAAATGACTATTAATATATAAAATGTGTACTTCTTTAGCTGTTTTAAACTTTCTGCTAATGTCCCTGATGATGTAATATTAGCTTATAGACAAAATGAGAAACTTAAAGGTGCATTGTGCAAAATACCAGTTTAAAGGGTTACTTCACCCAAAAATGAAAATTTTGTCTTCACATGTTGTTCCACTTTAAGACCTTCGTTCATCTTCCGAACACAAATTAAGATATTTTTGATGAAATCTGAGAGCTGGATCACTCCTCCATACTAGAACCTAGGCTCCTTTGGGGATTGAAACTTGCCGGCCTCGAAAAGTTTTCAAAGACATTGTTAAAATATTCCAAGTGACTTGGCTCAATCTTAGGTTGGAAAAACATGAGGATGAGTAAATACTGACAGAATTTTCATTTTTGGGTGAACTACTAACCCTTTAAACAAAAAACATGGAGAGAGATGGAAACAAAAAAACGATGTTTTCTACTACCCCCGTTGTCCCCTTGCACATAAGTGTGTCATTTACTCAAATGCTTTTACTGTCATATATTTAAAATGACTTGCAGATTTATAACTTACCTCTGAATGTAATTATGACTGTAACAAAAGAGCTCATGTTCTTTTGGTTATGAACAGCTCGTGCAAGCGTGCGTGTGGTCCATGAGCATGCACACCTCTGGTTGCAGTTTCGCTTGTCGTCAGAGGGGCGTAGTTCTGGCAAAAACTCAGAGACTTGCGCAATGCACCTTTAAGTGTGGCTCCATTCTGGTACGTAAAATAAAAAATTGGTTCACAGTTCCACATAGAGGACAAAAATGTCCTCGTCAAAAAAAAGTCATAAAAAATGTGACGCTTGGGAGCACAAACTTAAGTTTGGTATCATTTTAAAGAAAACCTTGGCAGATTATTGCTGAAGTAAATCCAAAAAACGTTATATAGGTATAAGTTTATGAAAATTATTTTATATAAAATAGATATTTTATAAAACAAGTTGAACTCTAAAATGACAAGAAAATCAAAGCCAAAGTCAAAAATTAGCTTTCGGTAAGAGTTTGTTTGGGTGCAGGAACAGATTTTCCCATTGGGTCCCAGCAAAACTCCACTGGTGCACACAGTGATTGGATTTGTTATTTGCAGTTGAGTTTTTCTCTCTCAATATTACAAACACACACATGCACACACACACACACACCTTATTTTTATAACACACACACTAACCACACTCAGACATCCATACCAACACACACACACAAGTAATCGTTGCACAATCTGATCCAATTGGCTCAATGCCGAAGCAGAAAAAGGAAGAAAGCGATGTTTGTTTTATAGGCCAAACCTGGAAAAATGGCACCATCTGGTAAAAAAAATGGTAAAACTTGCCAACAAAGATTTCATCAATTTATAGTTAAATGGCCATGGGATTAAAAATTGCAGTTTTAATGGGTTTCAATACGGCCATTTTTGACCAAAAGGTGCTGAGAGGGAGTATTTTGTGTACCTATTGCAAAAAAGTTTTTTATTAAGAAAATGGCAGTGAAATAGTAAAATTACAATAAAAATAAACTGCTGTGGCAAATGTTATGCAGTTAGCATTAACACAGGCAAAGCAATAAAAAAATAATAATAGTAAAAACTGAATAGGACAAAAATGTCCATAAGCCACATAAAATCACATATTACTCATTATGTCTATTGCTCACAAAATACGAATCATGGCCGATTGAGATATCACATTTCAACAATCAAATTCTGAACAATCAAATACTTCACCAAAATTGTGTTTCTCAATTCCAGTATAGCCCTTGTCCTTTCTTGTTCTTTGACCATTTTTACAACTCTAAATCAGCTACTATTCATCCTTTCCATTATATAGTGTGATCATGTTACAACAGGCCAAAATTCAACCTTTAGGAAACCTTGAAGCCATCTTCTCCTAATTTGGAGGTGACGCGATCTGAAACATGGCCCTCTGGCTGCCACCCTACTGGTGCGCATTCCCTCCAGCAGATAAAATCTATGAGCTTGAAGAGTTTTAATGAGGCAGAAGATTCCTGTTAGCGATGGCTTTTTAATTATCACAAGGACCACTTCGCTCATCTTCAGGAGGGGAATGAAATGATTGGATGCATCAAATCTTGGTGAGCTTTTTGGCACTATTATGGCAGGACCTGGAGAAATACATTAAGGTTTAGCCTTTTAGTCAACCTCAGCGACTGTGATTTCGGATATTGGGTAAAAATGAGGGTCCCCAGCAACCAAAGCTACATTTATTTAATCTTTATGAATGTAGAAGCATGAAGATAAGTTTTGTGCAAATAGCAAAGGAAAACATTCTCTGCGGTTCTCAACAAGGCCATCCTTGAATATTTGAGTGAGAAAACATGTGCAATGGGTCTCTGCTGCTGTCGAGGTCTGGCTAACCTTTGTCTTCAGGGTTCACAGACTTTTGTTCTTTCATAAAAACATCTCACACACATGCAAACCTGAAAAGTTCACTTGTTTAATCTTTATGAGATTTTTATGTCCCAACAAGACACGACAGAAATACATATAGGCCTATATATATTTGTACAGTATAAAAATCATTATATCTAAAACGTAAAACATGAAAATCCAATGTGATGTGTGTCCAATGCCATTTTTACATTGAATTGATAAAAGACACACTACTCAGTATTCATAAAAAAAAAAAATCCTTGTTGTTTTGCTCTGCTCAACAAATTAACTTCTCCCTATGGGTAAAAAAATTCCCTATGGGCATGTATATTAAACCGATTTTCTTATTCAAGTGCCTGAGTATCATATCTGAAAACAAATAAGGTGTCTAGTTTACATCATTACTTTTAAATCATGTCGGAGTTGAAGGACAGACCCAGCAGTGGGACATAAACAAGAAATCAAGTGGCTGTTACCAAAGCAAATTTATTTTTGTCACTGTGTGTATATCCTTCGTAGTTCAACGGGCCTGCAGTACAAACACAATGCAAAGTCATACAGTGAGGGACACCCGAGAGACTAGATTTGACTTTGAACATTATTACATCAGGGACATTATGAACATATTGTTTTAAGGTGTTGTGTTCCCATGATGAAGGCATGTTCTTTGATTGTGTGGAAGCCGATTCCCAATTTCAGGAACGTGTTTGTGGTCTACTTGCTGGCTTAAAGGCCTTTGAAATACTGATTAAAGAATTTGCATTCTCAGGAAAGAAAACAAGGCAAATTATAAAGGAACAAGGGAATGCAGTGCACCGTGAGAATTGACTATATACTCTACAGGGCAGCTTAACATTTTC
Source organism: Hybognathus amarus (assembly GCA_030378365.1). NCBI lineage: Eukaryota > Metazoa > Chordata > Actinopteri > Cypriniformes > Leuciscidae > Hybognathus > Hybognathus amarus. The sequence goes on along the minus strand of JAQIUQ010001915.1, from coordinate 132,577 downwards.
ACACTGAATAAGTTCACACTAGAATAGAGACTAGAATAGAGATTTAAGTATGCAAGAGTTCAGTACAACTGAAATCAGCTAAACTGATATGCTACAAGCCTTTGAATTGGATTAATTCAAATATAATATAACTTATAAATATAATTTGATGCAACTATTTTGATGGCTTTTATATATCTATCTTTTGGGGGAGAATAAGGTCAAATAATCTCAATGTAAAAACTAAGAGGATTAGGTTTAGGTCTGCGACTTGAATGTATTTAATTAACAAGAGTAAACTGTCATACTCAGTCAGTGGTTGTGTTGTGTATCATGCATGCAGTGCTGGGTAGATTACTTTCAAATTGTAGTCTGACTGATTCCAAATTAATGATAATCCATAATACACATTTAAGGTAATTTACTTTTGACCTAACTCGTTTGTCATATTGATTTGAATAGAACAATCTCAATAAACATTCAATATACATTAACTCAAAATGCGTGTCAATTAACGTGTTCGAAAACAATTCTTAAAAGTGAAATGATTTTCTGTAAATCCAGTGATCAAATGGTCTCAATTTTTAGCAATAGTCACATGTCTAAAGGCTGCTCTGTGTGTGCAATTCCAACTTCCGAACATCTATAGGCAGTAGCTTTTTTTTTTTTTTTTTTTTTGAAAAAAAAATATCAAAGATTTAAAAAAAGAGTGTGGGAGAATCAATAATAATGTACTGCCATTGTGAGAATAATATGTAATCAATAAAAAAGTACTGAAGTCTGATTAAGAGTACATATTTTAAAATGTAATATAATTGTTTTTGGGAATATGATTAGGCTATCCAAATTACAATTATGACATCCCATTATACCAAAACAAATTTTTGACTCTTTCTGCAATTGTTGTACATTAAGCTCTTATAGATCTTAATATATATATATATATATATATATATATATATATATATATATATATATATATATATATATATATATGTAAACTAGTAGTATACACAGGATATAATATATAATATATAAATATCAAGAATGCATTATAAAATTGTAAGAGTTTGAAGTACTCATTCAGTGTAGATTTATAGCCTAAACAGTTTAATTATTAAAGCTTTGTGCAAATGATCTGTCCATAGTGCTAAGGGAGCAACTGTAGGCCTATTGCACATGCTTGGGCTTTTTCTTTTTTGAAAAGATATTTAAGTGTCTACTGCCATTTAGTGGCTAAAGTCAGAAATGCAATTTAAACATGTAATGTTCGTTAGATTTTTGCCACAAAAGCTTTGGACTACAAAAGAAAAAGAAATACATTTCCCTTCTACAGTTCTAAATGTTCTTTGAACCACGAGACACTAAAATTGAGTGAATCAAAATAATTATACATAGCTATTTATAAAACAGCTCTAATTGTCCTATATGTAAAGTGAAGAAACATTCACTTACAAATGAAAAAAGTCTTACACCAATGATATGTGTATGTTACAAACCATTCAATGAGCATGGGACCAAGTTATCATTGCCACCCATGGCATCTTACAAAACTCATGTTTAATGTGATGCAAATATGTAACTGTTCCTCTTGATCTAGCTATTCAATCACAGGCAGGATCCTCACCTGTTGTCTATTTCAAGCCTGTAGGCAGTTCTGTCCAAGTGCTCCTGATCAGTGCACCTGTTTCTTATCTTCCTTCCTGGGTTTCAGTCACACTTTGTGATACAAGCTTTACCTTTTGATTAACACTGCTGGCTTTGTACTCTTTAGAGATAATGGGCAATTTCTGTCTTGAATCCACTAAACACTCACATGCTCAAGCCTTAGTTTTCCGATATCCATTTTTTCCTCTTATCTGCAGTCAAAAGAAACTAAAATCCGTGTCATTCTCGTGCTTTAATGTCAAATTCGTTCTCACTTTTAGCATTGGAGGAGTTAATTAATGCACCCTTCTTCTTGCCTGTTGCATAGAAGAATTTTTTTTTTCTGACAGAAACATAAATCATAATTGTGTTTGTGTCATTTATAAATTGTATTACTAAATACATCCAAATAAATAACTATAATCTAATTATCTATTCTATCAGGCCTATATATTTGCTACCTTTTAAAATTCATAATGTTGAAAATAAAAAGCTTTAAAGATATTAAATGTGCAGAGATTTGTTTAGTTCAACATGAAGAGCACTTGAATATTCAACCTGTTTGTTACTTGAAATAAATAGTATATTATTTAAATGATGTATTAACTATTTATATCAATATCCGACTAATACACCATAGATTTTCCTCAACTGTTTTGGTTTATCTTGCGCTGGCCACATACTGACACATATACCGGCACACCGCATCATGCAAAAATAAAGGTTTACAGGATGGATGTTACTGTTATTGCGGTATATGTATGACTTATGACTGTATTTCTTGCATTTCCTAGAATGGGCAGTTTGCGTGATCAACAACATTGGCATTATAACATTCAGTTTAATGTAGCCTAATGTAACTTGAAATGCTTAAACAGCCAAGTTGATTGTACTTAAAAAAATGTTTAAGTTAACATAAATGTAATTGTGTAATTTAAAAATATTACTAAAATAGGCTATTTATTAAGGATTTTGTGTCACAATTACATCATACAGCTGCTCAGCTCACCCTTCAGTCACTACTAGAGGTGTAACAACATACTGCGACATGTTCCACGTCATCCCAAAGGCTGCATCCTTCGAAAGCCGATTGTGTGTCCCAATTTAAAGGAGCATTTCACCCATTTCAACATTAATCTTTATTGAAAGTGGATCATAGATGTAGTCGAAATGTAAAATAATTTTTGAATTTGATGACCTCTTGATCGGAAAAGACCTGGAAAATGCCTTAAGGGGGCATTTGTATGTAAGACAACAACTCCCACAATGCAGCACGATGGACAGCTCCGCAAGCCACACCCACTGGTGTAGTGCAGGGTATACGCAGGTAGTACGCATACCCACTTCTTTTATAGTCGGCATTGCGTTACCCACTTCTAAATCCCTGATGCGCATCATTTAGTTGCTACCCAATCTCGTGAATAAAAAACACCCAGTCCCCATACCACTAATATATACTCTAATATATATTATACTCTATATATATCTCGACTTCTGCAGCAATTTTCTCCTATCGTGACGATAACTGACCTTCTCATCTGATCTGCTTCAGCACTCAAACACCCGCTCGTCCAAATGTTTGTGAGACCAATCAAAGAATGCAGGAATTTTGTTCACAGAAGCGCGAGCCGAGCGCTAATCCCAACGTCACGCTTCACTTCAGTTAACAATCTAAGCAATGAAATACTATAATATATAGCTGGTAATATATATGACCCTTACAAAAATTCTAGTGATTCTATATGTTCTTTTGTAAATTATATTTATATTCTAAAGTCTTGCATTTTCAATAGCTACTAATGCAAGACTAGTAGTCTTGTATGTCACTGTTTATAACACAGAGAGTTCATCCTTTGCTAGGACACTTAAAAAAATATTGGGGACATAAATTAAGAGTATACCTACTTCTCCAGGCACCACTACGCCACATCACTGGCATCACTGGCCACACCCACTAATCCGGAACTGCGCACACATCAGAGAAATCACTCTTCCGTCTACAAGGCTAACGCAGAGTTTGTAATTCATTTCACACAAAATTTCTAGTTAGTTGGCTGTTGCGAGCAGGACGAGGGCGACTGGGCGAGGGATGTGAGAGGACGGCGTAAGTGATAATGAAAGACAGCAGTGAGACACTCACGCACTGGTCTCGCATCTCATGTTGCACAGAGGAGCGGATCATAAACTTATCATAAATGAGGAGCGACGACGGCAGAGCGAGAGAGAAACAGGCCTGATTTTATAATGTGTTTTGTTTCTGTTGTGTGTAACGTTACAGCAGTCGTCAGTTAGGGGCTGCTGGCTTATACTTTCATTTTGTATTTTTTCATTTTACTATTAAAATGTTTCAATGTTCGCCGGTGTCCGCAGCAGCCGCCTCCTGTTCCTCCATTAGCCTCAGGTGCTCTTCACTATACTGCGACTCGTAAAGATAGCCACGACATCGAATTCGAGCAGCAGAATTTCAAAATCCTCTTCTTTCATATCATGTTGTTTCTTCCATCATTATGAAACTTCCAATCTCCACAGCGCTTGTTAGCTTAGCTTCCAAACAAGATGGCGGATATTGATTTCAGTATCTGCAAGTGAAGTCTCACCCACTGATCTGTAATAGGCCTGTAGGGTGAGTGGGTCCCACACCCTTGAATAATAATAAAGAGCTAATGTTTGTAGTCTCTAGACTTTTTAATGAAATGTGACTTCCTGCTTATTATGGCGCAAAATGATAATTTTTACGTCATAATAAGCAGGAAGTAAAACACTTAAATCCTTATTTCTCCCATCTCAGGGGAAAATAAGGGAATAAACCATGACCATTCAAAAATATGACTGGGTTTTTTAAAGAAACAAAGCTGAATGCAAATGGGTTAAGTGTCCCTTTAAATGCGGCCTCCATATGCCTTTGTTCCCGTAAAATGAAGGATACAACAGATGGACCACCCCAGCATTCAATGCGCAACAGTGAAGACTTTTTTTTGAGAGATATTAAGGAATTGCACTTTTAACCCCTTACCTGTCACCCCCCTTTTTGATAATTGACATTAAAATGCACTATACAAACTTAAATGGTTGTAATTCAAGAATGCTTTGGAATATATTCCCAAGTTTGGTCTTGTTTTAAAAAAGACAATCAGCAGATTATTACGGAAGTGAAAGCACTTCAAAAAATGTAAGTATGAAAAAGTTATGGAAGTTATAATTTACAGTAAATCAAATATAATTTATTAATATATATTTTTAAATATAAAATAAATATTTTACAAAATATTTTTTACTATAAAATTACTATAAAATGAAAGCTATATATCTAACCAAGTTGTGTTCCAAATTTGAAGTTGATATCACAAATTTTGAAGTTCCCATGAGATTTTGTTTAGGTGTTATACCAGAAATAGCCACCGGGTGCCATTGAATTCCATTGAATTTAATTGTATGCATTCTGCCATAACAAACTAATAAATTTCTATCAAAATATCACTTCTGTCACTAAATATGGAACCTTGAGACTCAGACCTCTCTGACAATATGTGTTTTGTCAAGATTAGAAAAGGTTTTGATAATAAATTATGAAAGATGATGCCCAAAAGGGGAGGGGCCTAATAAAAAAAATACAGTTTCTATGGTAACGCAACGTCCAATTTCAAAACAGTTTTACAGGATGAACTCTGAGTTCGTAAGCTTTCAAATGATACCTAATTTATGATAGCTACTAAGATATGTGATGTAATAATAAAAAATATATAATTATAAATATAATATATTTTTCTTTTTAGAGGACTTCTTACCTTACTTTTTAAAATATAATTTTATCTTTTTTTATTGACAAATACTAATTATGTTTTATTATGAACTTTTAGCACTAAAAACCAAAGTTTCAATTATTAAAAGTGTGTGTGTCGACTTTTTGTGACAAAGGTCAGAAACTCCTGTAATGACGTCTGGCGCACTCTTGTCATAAATTCATATATTACTGTTCATTCATAATTTGTAAGAAAGAAACCGCACTAAAATATCTATTTAGGAGTCTTAGACCTTTCCAATGATATATAGTTTGTCATGACTAGATTAGGATTTAACAGTAATATAGTGAAGTAAATTTAGATTGCCCGTATACGGGCAAGTGACAGTTATGGGGTTAAACGTAATTATTGGGTTTCACTTTAATCAAATATCCAATGATACAAATGTAAAAAATTAAGAAAAAAAACTTTAAAGCGATTCAAGTGTTGACTTATCGTACTAAGTTTATAGCCTACTCTTTATTATATACAGTAAACTGACAGTGGTGAAGATAAGACCCGTTTTTTTTTCAGACAGTTAAATATAACTTTAAAAAAATGTTTAGTACAAACGTTAATGCCACTCATTTATTTTTTTAACCAGGTAAAAATGCATTGAGATTAAAAATCTCTTTTGCAAGGGAGACCTGGCCAAGAAAGGCAGCAAAATTACATCACATCATTACATACGTACAGACACACAAATAAAAGCCGATTATGCACTTACAATGAAATCTCTATGAAAACATTGACATGTGAGAGAGTCCAACTCAAAACTTCTCATTCTCAACTTAAAAACACTTAAAGGAATCAATTTACTAAGTTTTAAGTTGTTCTGCAGCAAGTTCCATGTAGAGGGAGCAGAATAAACAAAGGCCTTTTTAACCAGCACTGACATGTGGGACAGAAAACAAGACAACATCTTGAGAATGGAGAGAGTAATGACCAACACTTTTTTTCATAAGTGAACATAAATAGGATGGTAGCACACCAAGAATAGCCTTATATATAAATGTATACCAATGACAAAGCCTCCGTGTTGTCAGACCAGACCACCCTACATGAGAATACAGCTCACCAACGGCAGCTAGGCTAGACTGACCCATTTGACACTGCTCGGTCCGGCCTTCCTGGCCTTCGAAGGATTCCACCTCTGATGTCCAAGTTGAAGTACTCGAAGAACAAAATCTCTGAATTAGGACACAGCAATAGTGTCAGTGGTAGGCTTACATGCCACCACCATATCCACTACCACATGTCACTTGTTTTAAGTGACATTCCACTATCCACTGACACATGTCAATTAAACCAGATGTACCAATGTAACATTCATGGGATGCAATTTCCACTAAGACTAGTCTTAGTTAGTCAGCAATTTTTTTGTTCAAAACTTTTGTGTTACATAGATAAAAATATAGATTGTTCTAACTCTGATACCCAACAGCAAGATTACCTATCTGGTAGCTGTTCATACTAGTATGTTAAGACAGAGTCTTAACATAATGGCAGTGCAAATGGCCCAAGGAGTAAACCAAAATAGCCTAGTATTTTTTTATGGACAACAAGGCCAACCGTTTTGTTTATAATCAAATCAAATATTCTAAAATGAACTACAATCTTACTGAATATTTAGGATACCATTCCTAAACAGGTCTCTCTCTGTGTATGTGGTTAATAACGGAAAAATACTGACAACTTTAGTCCTGACGAATACAAATCAAGTTCCCGAGTGACGTCAAGCAGTCAGTCAGGAGGAGGCTCGCGCAATAGCATTTCCAACCCAGAGTGAGCTGCAATCGTGCCTGACCGGTTACCGTCCCAATTCTCCCAACACATCTGTTTTTATTTTTTTATCTTTTTCTCTTCCTTTTAGAAGAACGAAACCAAAATCCAAACTGAGGTTGCCTTAGTAAAGGTAGGTTCTTTTGTATAAAAACGTAAGATAAAATGGCTGCTCGTGTGAGAGCGTGAATGCAGAAAATGGCGTCGTTATAGAACAAACACCTGAGAGCGTTCCTGTATGTATTAATGTTCATGTAAAATATTACAATACGTGTCCGTCGTCAGACATTTTAATAAATATGTCTCATTTTGGCTTCTCTCCGTGTCCTGAAATATTAAAATGCCACGTGACCAAAGATAGCATGCAAGCTAGCTATTACGCCAAATAAATGTTGATATAACGTTACATGTTTACGTTTTATTGTTAACGTGTGATTCGGTCATCTTTTATGCTTTCAAAACAATGAAAATAAAATGTCGTTATTTTCATTTTTTCAGTTTTTTCTTTGTTGCCTTTGTTACTGTGTTATCAAGCTAAATGTCTCGCATCTTTTGCTATGGAAGGTAGAAAACCATTTTGTTTCCGACCAAATATTCGCAACGTTATTATAGAATGTTTGCTAACAGTTAAACCTCAGTCTCTGATGTAACGTTAGGCCTTTTCATTTTAAGGAAGAGGAAATCGTTAAATATCTGACCAGACTAGTTACCTCCTGTGTGTTTTGTAATACGCAATCATATCTTAACCTGTTAAGTTGTGTTTTCTCACGTTTCCTTGACTTTCTTTCTCTCTCATACAGTTCGGATTTCCCCACCCCGCCCTTTGATTATAATTTTTTTGAAGATTCTTCGTTGTCAAGCCGCCAAAGTGGAGAGTGTGATTGCAGAAGGGGTGCTTCTCGTTTCAGGTGAGAGCAAACATCAAGCACTGGCCAGGATTTGGCTAACAGTCATTCTTAACATCTATTGCGTAAAAATATAGGCACTTGTTGCCCTAGTTATGTTTAAATAATTTTTTGTTCTGCAAAATGTTTCATTTTGAAGCACCCTCTTTAAATGGGACTTCCTTATGTTGAAGCTTTTCAGGTCAAAATGATATGTATAGGTCTACTCAGATTAAACACCCATGAACATTGTGTAATGACTGGCATTTCTCTCTATCGCACACTGGTTCAGTTGCGTTTTAGACCCGAACATCTGCATTGACGCCGCACCAATCGCCTTGAGCAAGTGGACAATTCAGTCGATTTAACTTAACTCATGACAGAGGGGTAAAGCATTTGCCTGAATTTTTAATTGAAGAATGAAATAATTGATCAAGATGGGAGAGTCACTCAGATATTGGGGTTCTTACCACGTTAAAGATAAAAAGTCATAAGGTGTATTAACTGGTCCACTAGTTTCTTTGTCTTCTGCTTTGCTATTTAAAATGGTTTCCACACCACAAGAAATTGGATAACTGTAAGCCAGTTAAGTATTGGTTTGTGGTGGTGGTGGTTGTGTGAAAAGCATTTTGAAGTCGTTTTATCTAATATTACTTTTGTTCTAGTGCTTCTTCGGGCGGAGGAGGAGGTAGGGGTGCACCTCAGCACTATCCCAAGACTGTCGGCAACAGGTATGCCATGCTAAAGTCAAGAACATTGCGTCTTTGTAAAATGCTTTAGAGACTAATTGCTTAGCTTGTTTTTAGCGAGTACCTGGGGAAAACCCCAGGGCTTAGCGTTCAGAGATGGGTTCCTTCACGAAGCACTAGACGAGATGTCAATTCCTCCAACGTCAACTCCTCCAATGAAAAAGAACATCACGATGGAATATTTAGGAAAGTGAGAGGGTAAGTGTCCTTAAGGAGCATGAATATAAAAAATAAATAAAATTAAGTTTACATTTATTTGTGTAGTGCTTTTTACAATACACATCGTTTCAAAGCAGCTGTACAGAAAATGCATGGATGATCAATGATATTTTATTAAAGGTGATTGTGTCCAAATTATGTATTTTAGAAATGTACTATACAAATTGTGCAGTTAGCTAACAATATATTAAAAAAATGGGCTAATTGAAGAAATGAATACATTTTCACCAATGATTAGTGTATATGGAACATGTAGCGTTGGTGCATATTGATTCAGAATATTCAATTCACTGGTGATGAGCTTAAAGAAGCCTCTGTTTTTGAGCTCTTTTGTTCGTTGTGCTCTTGGCCTTTTGAGCATGTTATTGTGGTTGTGTCAGCTGATGCTCTCAAGCTCAGATAAGCACGGATTTTTACATGTGGTAAACTGTGGTCTTTGTTGAAACTGGTACAAGATGTTTATTCTTGGCTTTTGCTTTTCTCTTGCAGCATACTTAATAAGCTGACCCCTGAGAAGTTTGACAAGCTATGCCTTGAGCTTCTCAATGTGGGCGTAGACTCTAAACTTGTCCTCAAAGGAATCATCTTGCTGGTAAGCTGGTTTTTAAAATGGCTCTTTTCTAATTTAATATATTTTAAAATGTAATTATTCTTGTGATGTCAGCTGAGTTTTTAGTATCATTACACAAGTCTTCATTGCCAAATGATTCTTTATAATTCATTCTATTCTTTTTTTTTTTTTTGTGGTTGTACAGATGTTTCGACTTTAGGATTTCTTAAAGTTCAAAACAACAGCGGAAATAGTTTAATTTCTCCCAAAACAAATCTTTTTAATGATAGTGTTGGTTATGGGTTTTGCTCATGTAATCGATTGATTCATTGTGGTGTTAGTTATTATAATACAAATATTTTGGCTACTATACAACCCTGCTCTTATATTAGTTCTAAGCCAGATTACTACCTTTTAAAGAGCAACAGAGCTTCATATGTTTGAAACTCAAACTGTCTTGACTAAGGGATTCTACAGAATTATATTAAGCTATAAATATAGCTAAACATTTTATACAATACTAATATACCTGTGGTACCTACGTATTAATTGTTGTTTCCCATAGATCGTAGACAAAGCCCTAGAAGAGCCCAAATACAGCTCACTCTATGCTCAGCTATGTCTGCGTTTGGCAGAGGATGCACCAAATTTTGATGGCCCAACACCTGAAATCCAGTCATCGCAAAAGCAAAGCACAGTGAGTTCCTAAATGTCAATTATAAATTGAATGCCATTTCTGTGTTTCTTAAGAGTTTGTTGAATCTGAAAGAGCTGTTCATTTCCAAACAAATGATTGGTTACCGCTTTAGTTTTACTTTCTTGTTGTGCACCATATTCGTTTTTATAATTGAGTATTTCCCTGCAGACTTTCAGAAGACTTCTAATTTCCAAGCTTCAAGATGAATTTGAGAACCGCGCCAAAAATGTTGACAGTGAGTCATTTTTTCCCTTGCCAAACCCATTTCAACACACAAACATACACTGTTTTGTTTTATTGCAAGGCATTATGCTCTGTGGCAGGTTTCTAATATTTAAATGTCTCTGCATTAAGTCTATGACAAACAAGACAACCCTCTCACCTCTGAGGAGGAGGAGCAGTCGTGCCATTGCCAAGATCAAGATGCTTGGCAATATTAAATTCATCGGAGAACTCGGAAAACTTGACCTCATTCATGAATCTATCCTTCATAAGTGCATCAAAACAGTATGTGTCCTACTCAATATATCCCACTCATTTAGTTCCACTCCATTTTGTTCTTTGGTTAATGGTGGGTCAGTTATTTTGATGTGTCATTCTCTACACTTTTTGCAGCTTTTGGAGAAAAAGAAGAGGGTCCAGCTCAAGGACATGGGAGAGGATCTGGAGTGTCTCTGCCAGATAATGAGGACTGTGGGGCCCAGATTCGAACCATGAAAAAGCCAAGGTACCATCTGGCCCAAAAACATTTAAAGGGTTCGTTCACCCAAAAATGTTATTCACCTTTATGTTGTTCCAACCCCTTAAGACATTCCTTCGTCATCGGAACACAAATTAAGATATCTTTGAATAAATCTGTGAGCTGGATCACTCCTCCTTAGGCTTCTTATGCGATCAAAACTGGCCGACCCAAAAGTTATGAAAGATATTGTTAAAATATTCTGAGTGACTACAGTGGCTCGAATCTTAAGTTTATCAAGAGACGAGAATACTTTGTGTGCAAAAAAATGTCCTTCTCTGTGGGCCTCGAGATTTCAGCGTAGGTAGGTAAACTATGCAAAGCTTGGTTGCACGTCACACGTAGGCTCACTATTGGACAATGCTGGTGATGTGTGTGACGACCCACTGTTGTCACTTTGACTAATTTAACAATGTCTTTCCTAACTTTTGGACTGACCAGTTTCAATTCCTTAAGAAGCCTATAGAGGAGTGATCCAGCTCTCAGATTAAATAAAAAAATATCTTAATTTGAGTTCCAAAGATGAACAAAAGTCTTATAGGGTTGGAACAACATGAGGGTGAGTAATTACTGACAGAATTTTCATTTTTGGGTGAACTAAAGAGGCAGTAGCCTTATAGTAAACATGCTAATGCTTGTCCTTAATATGAATAGTTCACCGGAAAAAAAAAATTCTGTCGTTATTTAATTACTCTAATGTTGTTCCAAACCTGTATTCATTTTCTTTTTGTGCTGAACACAAAAGATAATTTGAAGAATGGCGCTAACCAAACAGTTTAAAAAACTAAAAATATTTCGGAAACAATTTTGTGGCAGATTTCCTGTTCTTTTTAAAACGTACTGTGTAATTTTACTGTGTTCCTAAAATTGGTCAGTTTTCTTGAAATTGGCCTTATATTGGAAAGAGTCAAACCATGACTGATTGGAATAATGGCATTATGACTTTTTGGATGCAGGTTTGAAGCACTTTAAGACTTGACAAATCCTAGAGGAAAAAAAAGTTTTAAGCCGTTTTAAGAGGATAACAAACAGCCATTGAGTAGCATACTTGTAATTAGTAATAATACTCCATTTATTGTTACCTTTCCCACAGTCTTTAATGGATCAGTACTTTGGCCGTATGCGATCCTTAATGAACAACAAGGATTTGCCTGCAAGGATTCGTTTCCTACTGCAGGACACTGTAGAGCTGAGAGAGAACAATTGGGTTCCTCGCAAAGCTTTCATCGACAATGGACCAAAGACGATTAACCAGATTCGTCAAGATGCAGTGAAGGTGTTTTTGTTACAAAAATACTGTCAAATATTATTTTTAGGCTAAGGGTGTTATTGACTGCTATTATAAACTGATGTGAGTTTATATAGTGCTGGTTATTAAAAGTTTTTCTTTCCTTTTGTGAAGGATTTGGGTGTTTTTATTCCACCCATGAACCAGGGAATGAGAATGGACTTCTTCCTAGAAGGCCCCTTCATGCCTAACAGGATGAAACTGGATAGAGAAACTCTCGGAGGATTGGCTGATATGTTTGGTCAGATTCCAGGTGAATTAAGATCCTGTGAATTGTATTGATCAACTGTCTTTTGATAAATGCTATGTTTTTATATTAACTGCGTTTATATGTGCAGGTATTGGCATAGGAACTGGTCCAGGTGTGATCCAGGACAGATTTTCCCCCACCCTAGGACGTCATCGGACAAATCCTCTTTTCAATGGCCACAGTGGACATATGACCTCCCAACCACAGTCACAGTTTGACTTGGGTATGAAGCCTTTCATCAAGTCTAACCAGGTAAACAAACATTTTTTTTTTCTGCAATAATTAGCCTTTTCTAAGCATTTCATGAGATTGCTAAATAACTTTTTATCCTTAGGGACAGAATCAGCATTTTCACAATCAAAACCAGAACCATTCGAACCAGCAGCAAGCTCAATCTAAAGACATGCCTCCACGCTTCAAGAAGGGGCAGCTCAATGCAGATGAGGTAAACCTGAGACACTAATTACTGAGTAAAACTAAAACTTCTCACACCCTGTGATTATAAAAAGACGCGTTATTCTGAGGGACTCAACTGGATGGTAGTTTTCTTTCTTTTCTTGGTCTGTTCTGTTTCTTCCTTTTCTTTATCTCCTCCTTTTGCTTCTCTACTATCCCTCATTCTTGAACTCCTACCCAGTCCGCTGACCTGCGATTATGAGATATAGGGTGTGCAGTGGTATATTGGTCTTTAAAAATTTTAATCAATGTAGTTAACCTAACATTGTTTTGTTTTTCTATGATCCATTCTTACAGATCAGCCTTAGACCTGCTCAGTCTTTCCTTTTAAATAAAAACCAAGTGCCAAAACTGCAACCCCAGATTCCCACCATGATCCCTCCCAGTGCTCAGCCTCCACGGACACAGACTCCACCACTTGGACAGGTATAAATCTCTCTAAGCTTTGCTAAACTCTCTTTTTTACAACTAATTACATATGGGAGCAATTCATTACTAGTATAGGGTTTTAATCTTATCTTGCCAGTGTGTTGCTCATCTTTCATGTGTTCTTTTTAGCCTCCTCAACTTGGTCTGAAATCCAACCCACCTCTGATCCAGGAGAAACCTCAGAAGACTACTAAGAAACCAGCTCCTACAAAGGAAGAACTGCTGAAAACTACTGTGGGTATCTTTGCCTTTTGTATTACTCTTATGTTCAAAGCATTTATCACAGATTGTTTTAATAACGGTTCATTGATTTGTTTACAACAGGAGAACATTGTGTAACTGAGTATCTGAACAGCAAGAACATGGAGGATGCTGTCATTGGTGTGAGAGAAATGAAAGCTCCCAAACATTTTCTGCCAGAGATGTTGAGTAAGATCATCCTCTGTTCTCTGGAAAGAACTGATGAAGACAGAGAACAAGCTAGCACTCTTATCAATACGCTGCGTACTGAGGGCTTCATCACTGGGGAAAACTTCATGTCTGTAAGTTACCTTGCTTTTTTTTTTTTTTTTTTTTCTTTTAAAAAGCAATCATAAGGTTAGCATTTCACTGTTAATTCCAAACACTTTGTCATCAGGCTCTGCTGAATGTCTTGGATCAGTGCCCTAAGATTGAGGTGGACATTCCTCTGGTAAAGTCATACCTAGCCCAGTTTGCTGCACGAGCCATCATCTCTGAGCTGGTCAGTGTGGCAGAACTGGCTCATCCTCTGGAGAGACGGCAACCACTTTCCTCTTTTCCTGCTCTGCCTTCAGCAAGCTTCCAAGCTCAAGGACCGCGAGTGGCTCACAGATCTCTTCCAGCAGAGCAAAGTCAACATGCAGAAAATGCTTCCTGGTAAGTCTCCTCCTTAGGGATGCACGATATATCGGCCACATTATCGGTATCAGGCTGATATATGATAATTTTTAATGTTATCGTTACTCGGCACAACAAGAACATTTAGCCGATATCTCAAAAGCCGATAAATAATGTATTATTTCCTTCAGCTGAGGCACTTTAGATGTGCACTGATCAACATGATGCTTTTAACTTGCTTAAATGCAATTGAAGTCACTTTTAAAAAAAAAAAAGGAAAATCCAGTTAAAGTGCAAAATGTGCAGCGCAAGTCTGTCATATCGGCTACACAACATTCAAATAAGAACATCATAATTGTGTTTGTATCTTGACTTTTAATGAGGAGACTTTTTTATAGTCAGGCTCTCAAAAATTGTCAAAATTTGGATTTAGATTTATCGGCCAATATGTCGGTTATCGGCTTTCAAATATAAAGAGTTATCGGTATCGGCCAAAATTGTCCTATCGGTGCATCCCTACTCCTCCTACACTTAGAGGTTTTTATTATAAAACTTGACTTAGTTCTTTGTGTTTTATTAATTATTAGTGAAAATTGTTTTTCTTTGTTTTTTGCGGTATCAGGAGAACTCCTCTCTGATTTTTTTTTTTTATTATTATTTGTTAGATATTTTGATATTAAGTATGATTGATTTAGTGGATTTTTGTTTTTTAGAAATTGACCAGAATAAGGATCGTATGCTGGAGGTTCTTGAAGGAAAAGGTCTGAGTTTCCTCTTCCCCTTGCTAAAACTGGAGAAGGAACTGCTGAAACAAATCAAGGCAGACCCCTCCCCTCAGACCATCTACAAGTGGATCAAAGACAATATTTCTCTCAAACTCCACACAGACAAGGGCTTCGTCAACATACTTATGACCAGGTAAGGCCCACTGTATCTTCACATCTATTTCACATGTTATTATTTATGTTGTAGTTTACAAGCCTTGCATTTTTTTTTTCATCTAACAGTTTCCTGCAGTACTTCTTTGCTGAGCTTGGTGTGACCGAAGGTGACGAGCAGCTTTCATCACCTTCAAAAGAGCAGCTGGACCTGGAAAAGCAACTATTACTCGCCTTCAAGCCGGTCATGCAGAAGTTCCTCCACGATCACACTGACCTACAGGTCAGTGCCCTGTGACGCCCTGCAGGTGCACTGCAATTCCAACTCTTTCCCCAAAAGGTACAGAAACCACGTTTGAGAAATAAAACATAAATAAACCTCTTATTTGAGGTATGATGCTCTTATTTGATCTTTTTAAAAAATATATGTCTTGCAATTTTAGGTATGTTGCTTCGCTACTTTGTCCACTTTTATGACCTGGAGATCATTGAGGAGGAAGCTTTCATTGCATGGAAAGAAGACGTTTCCCAAGAATTTCCTGGAAAAGGGAAAGCCTTATTCCAGGTGTTTATTTAACTACCACAAACTCTACAGTGTTCTCAAACATGGTTATTCATCTCTCTTCTGTACAAGCATGTACATTTACAAATCTCTTTTTATTTTTTCCCAGGTGAACCAGTGGCTGACTTGGCTTGAGACGGCTGAGGTAAGAGGAGTCAGAGGAAGAAGCCGACTGAGGAGGGACTAATTCTCATAGTACATATTAATTTCCTGCTACATGACTTGCTGTGTTCTTTGGTTCCCACACTCTTCGCAGTAGCTCACACTCAGAACAGCTTTATCACACTGCTGCCAGGCTCATGAATTAAACGAAAGGCATAGTAATACCAATATCGTAATGTCTCTGTTTGCTTGTATCCTAACCAGTGTCAGGCTTGTTATCGTGTTTTTTTGTTTTTTTAGATGATGGATCAATCATTATGCTTTTTCGGTAGAAAATGTTAGTCAAATTTTCCTTGCATGTTCTGCCTGGTGACAGGAACGGGACAGGAAACCTTTCGATGTCTCTGCGAAAGTTAAGACAGTCGCAATATAGAACCAATGATTATTTAGCAGTCTGTCTGGGGGATTGATTAACATTAATCATGAGATCCTAGTTGAAAGGCCTTCATAGGTTACAGCTGTAGACACTTAGTGTTATTCTGGGTCAGTTGCAATATTTTATTCAACCTTCGTGCATGATATAAACATCTAAAACTGTAATCACTGTAACTTTTTAGCAGTTTCCACTTCTACCTCCTGAATAAGCGTTATTTAGTACAGGCTTCTGATACGACTACAATTTTAGCCTTGAGTTAAGATCCAGAACAACTGCATAGTCATTCAGTTTTGCACAACACACTACCTAATATCTCAGCTTGCAATAGTTTAAGTGTTTTCCATTTGAAGATTACAGTATCAAGCTATTAGTCAACTTAATGCCTCTGTCCTGGCCTTACTTAATGTTATCTGCAGTGTGGTCTGACAAAGTACCCGAGATGTTCTGTCTGATGGCTGTAATGTTGCCAGGTCCCAATGATCTGCTGCAAAATTATTCCAATCTTAACCCTCAAACTGGTGGATTATTTAACCTGCCTTTTAATTGATCATTAAACGTAAATGAAAACCCTGAATGTCCATTAAAGGGGAAAGGCTTTTGCCCTTGTCGATAAGGGGTTCTCAAACAACCTTTTATTGACAGGTGTTTAATTGTATTTGACAGTTAATCTTGTTGTACTTACATTTGCCAACATGTTAACTGGTCCTATTGTCAAATGAAATGGCTTATGATCATGTCATTGTAAGGCTGTTTAGTGCTGCATTCACCACTATTGCTGATTTTACAATAAAGGAAAAATTTGATCAGCTTAAGTGTTTTAAGTGCAATTATTCCTCATCAGTGGGAATCCAGAAATATTCCACTTTCCTGTTTCTTCTTAAAAATCCAGAATCGATGGAGAGTCAGTCATTGGTGACAGCTCACTGAAGTGGGATGGGCCAGTGTCTCTTCCGACCCGTGGTGCTGCCACCCTGTACATTGTTCTGCTGAAGGGATGAGACAAATTAACAGTCAAGACATTTATTTGTCTTAATTTAGCATTGAAAAAATAAAATACCTACCTCCCTGACCTCTCTGACTCCTCACTGTTCAGGTCAGGTGTGGAGATATACACAGGGTCTCCTTCCTGATTGGGGCATATTGTTCAATTCTATTATTTAATACACTTTTTTTTTTTTTTTATAAAAATGTGCTGAAAAGAAAATCTACCGTGAAGTTCCTTGGTGTGCAGTCTTGATTTTTTAGGATCTTGACCCTTTGGTCGCTTTCGGTCATACACAGGAAGTAGCTCTTAATGTTAGCTTGACACTGAAGTGAGATGTGAGTATTTGTTATTAGTGCCATCAAAGACATCTAAAGAGTCATTTGATGAGTAATGGAAGTAAAAATGCAAGTAAAATCAGAGAATGTCTAATTGAAGAGAATTGGCACTGGCTGGTTACTTCCGGGTTCTGGACTGGCTGCAGTAACACGTCTCTGTCCATGCGGGGGTGCTCGCGGTCGAGTGCAGAATGAATGGGAGTCAATGGGGTTTCACCCCAGAAATCCACTTTTCTCAGGATGTAATTTTTTGTCAAGTAATTTGAAAATTGCATTTTTAAGTTCACTTATCTGTTCTAAAAATCCGTTCAAAAATGTGATGACGTCACACAATAGCAGAATGCTAGCGTGTTCCGGCCAACAACGGCCTAACCTGTAAGAAATCAAAAGGACATAAGTACTCGTTCATTCGACTTTTGGCCTATAATCTATATTGAACTTGCGGGATCAACAATAAAATCTATGTTAATTTAACGACAAGCAGGTGAAAGAGACATTTAGCCGTTTAGCCCCATAGACTCCCATTCATTCTGCTCTCGCCCGCGATCACCTCCAGTGGAATTCTACTGGAACTGCAACCAAGATGATACACAATGGGGCTAATAGGAAGTGCCAAGGCTCTCCTTTAGACGGGCTCTCCGTTAGACGGGCTCTGGTAAAATTCTGTTTACTTATGATAAAGTACAAAAGGAACTCGTGGATTGACCCTTTAATTAGCGACTTACGGCTTTGGTCTGCCTCAGGGACTTTAGCTCTTCCTGGGCTCTGATGATTTCTGCCAGGGTCTGGTGTTTCTCTCTCCAGCTGAGACACTCCCTGGTGCTATCCTGTTTCTCTTGCTCAACTAAACGTCTTTCCTGCTCTGCTTCCTGCAGGGCTTTATTGACCCTCTCATTCTGCTCTTCAGCAACCAAAGCTCTTCGTCTGGAGTTGACCTCCCTACAGAGGAGACGGACAGCATCATGAGTCATTCTATTTAGCTTTTATTACTGTGGCCACAGGAAAATTACACAGGACCAACAAATAAAAATGGGGTTCTTATTTTATTCCTTGTAAATTAGTTAGGATTTTCTATTTCTTTTCTGGCAATTACAGGCAGAAAACTCACAATAAAACAAAATACGGTGCCAGTGTATTCTCAAATCACACAGCAAATTGTTCCCAAAATAAAGGAAAATATAAAAAAGAAAATACAATGTGTCGTCTCTTTTATGTATGCAGTAATCAAAACAAGGCAAATACTGAAACACCAATGACAATAATACGGCAGTGGTACTTTCTATAAAGAAAACACATAACATCTTAGAACTTCATAACAATTAAGCTGAAATAACACTCACAAAATACACCTGAAATGACATAGTATGTATATTACTCACTTTTCCTTCGTGTTTCTTGCGTTACACACTATGAAATCACTTCGTCAATGCGAACAGGCATCATCTGTACACGCGGTGCGTTAGCTCAACCACACTCACACTTTCACGCAATCCTGCGTAAACACCAAACTCCCTATGGATACAAATCGACATTCGAGGAAATCTTCCAGTAAACAGCAAATATACACTATCATGACAGTGTTATACATAGATCTGTACCTGAATGACAACAAATTAGACTTGAACAGCAGTCACAGACACAAATGCAGGACAACTCTGTGACTTCCTCATTGCGCGTTTTTGCTCCTTTTTCATACGTATACGCAATGACGTCACCCGATGCCTCTTAAAGGACCCTTCCATACATATAATACACATTCTAGAAGGATACCTCTTATTCAGAATAAAGACATAGATGGACCCTAACCAGCACCTGGTTACATTACATTATAATGGCCAGAATTCTGGCATGCAAAAGATTACAAAAGATAAATTGCACTGCTGAATGCATGTGACTGCTTACTTTTCCATTATCTTCACATTCTCTTCAGTCAGTTCTTTCAGTTTGTGTCGTAAAGTGTTCCTCTCATTTTCCAGTATTCTGTTCTCCTCCAGGAAAGTCTGCTTTTCTCCTGACACCCTGTCTAGTTTAAGCTTGGTCTCAAAGTAATTCTTTTCAGCCTGTGCTAAAAGTAGCTGGACATCTTTGTGCTATGGATGACAGTATGCAAATTAGTATAATTTCAGTAGCCATAGTGTTATTTTTCATCCCATTTCATGATATTGTATGTGTACCTCTTTCTTCAGCAGCTGTAGTTCTTCGCCCAGCCGTGTTTTGTCAGCTAGTATAAGACCTTTTTCTTGCCTGCTGTCCAGTGCTCGGGTCTCTGCCAGTGCCCTGCTCTTGTCTGCCTCTGCTCGAGCTCTATCAGCATCCTCAGCTGCCCTGGAACACAGTGTCGCCCTCTGCTGGCTGAGATAGAGCTTCTGTTTCAGCTTATTATAACAGGAAAAAAGCTTGGATTATTATTTTTCTCTCTTGTTCCTCTATATTTCAAGATGTTTAATGTGCACACCTCTTTAACTTGGGACTGGAGTTCCTGGTTGAGATTCCGTAGGTTTCTCATGGTGAGCTCACTCTCAGTTCTCATCATGATCCTTTCCATGTGAATTTCGTTGGACAGATACTTGTTCTCCTTTTCAGGTCCTCACATTCCTGAACACAGAAACAGCCACAATGAGGGTTACTAGTATAACTAATTTAACAGCTTTTGCTGCTTAATGTGTCAGTGGACACTATACATAAACACACACACACTCACCTAAAGGATTATTAGGAACACCTGTTCAATTCCTCATTAATGCAATCTAAATCAATCAATCATATGGCAGTTGCTTCAATGTATTTTAGGGGTGTGGTCCTGGTCAAGACAATCTCCTGAACTCCAAACTGAATGTCAGAATGGGAAAGAAAGGTGATTTAATCAATTTTGAGCGTGGCATGGTTGTTGATGCCAGACAGGCCAGTCTGAGTATTTCACAATCTGCTTAGTTACTGGGATTTTCACGCACAACCATTTCTAAGGTTTACAAAGAATGGTGTGAAACGGGAAAACGTCCAGTATGTGGCAGTCCTGTGGGCGAAAATGCCTTGTTGATGCTAGAGGTCAGAGGAGAATGGGCCGATTGATTCAAGCTGATAGAAGAGCAACTTTGACTGAAATAACCACTCGTTACAAGCAGGGTAACCAAAGCATTTGTGAAGCAACAACACGCACAACCTTGAGGCGGATGGGCTACAACAGCAGAAGACCCCACCGGGTACAGACTCATCTCCACTACAAATAGCAAAAGAGGCTACAATTTCTAAGAACTCACCAAAATAAGACAGACTGAAAAAAATGTTGCCTGGTCTGATGAGTCTCGATTTCTGTTGAGACATTCAGATGGTTGAGTCAGAATATGGCGTAAACAGAATGAGAACATGGATCCATCATGACTTGTTGAAATGCCACAGCCTATCTGAGCATTGTTTCTGACCATGTCCATCCCTTTATGGCCACCATGTACTCATCCTCTGATGGCTACTTCCAGTAGGATAATGCACCATGTCACAAAGCTCGAATCATGACAATGAGTTCACTGTACTAAAATGGCCCCCTTCGTGCCCTCCCTAGATGTGCATCCCACAACAAATCTCCATCAACTGCAAGATGCTATAGTCAATATGGACCAACATTTCTCAAGAATGCTTTCAGCACCTTGTTGAATCAATGCCACATAGAATTAAGGCAGTTCTGAAGGCGAAAGGAGTTCAAACACCGTATTAGTATGGTGTTCCTGAAAAAATCCTTTAGGTGAGTGTAAAATCCTTTAGGTAACATTATGTGTGTGTGTGTGTGTGTGTGTGTGTGTGTGTGTGTGTGTGTGTGTGTGTGTGTGTGTGTGTGTGTGTGTGTGTGTGTGTGTGTGTGTGTGTGTGTGTGTGTGTGTGTGTGTGTGTGTGTGTGTGTGTGTGTGTGTGTGTGTGTGTGTGTGTGTGTGTGTGTGTGTGTGTGTGTGTGTGTGTGTGTAGTGTGTGTGTGTGTGAGTGTGATGTGTGTGAGTGTGAGTGTGTAGTGTGAGTGTGAGTGTGAGTGTGAGTGTGAGTGTGAGTGTGAGTGTGAGTGTGAGTGTGATGTGTGTGTGTGTGTGTGTGTGTGTGTGTGTGTGTGTGTGTGTGTGTGTGTGTGTGTGTGTGTGTGTGTGTGTGTGTGTGTGTGTGTGTGTGTGTGTGTGTGTGTGTGTGTGTGTGTGTGTGTGTGTGTGTGTGTGTGTGTGTGTGAGTGTGTGTGTGAGTGTGTGTGAGTGTGGTGTGAGTGTGAGTGTGAGTGTGAGTGTGAGTGTGAGTGTGAGTGTGAGTGTGGTGTAGTGTGAGTGTGAGTGTGTGTGTGAGTGTGAGTGTGAGTGTGTGTGTGTGTGAGTGTGTGTGTGTGTGTGTGTGTGTGTGTGTGTGTGTGTGTGTGTGTGTGTGTGTGTGTGTGTGTGTGTGTGTGTGTGTGTGTGTGTGTGTGTGTGTGTGTGTGTGTGTGTGTGTGTGTGTGTGTGTGTGTGTGTGTGTGTGTGTGTGTGTGTGTGTGTGGTTTGTAACTACTGAAAAACGTTATATAGTCTTCAACATAACTTGAACATGATAATACAAGTAGCCCTACATTTTATTGGCATTGAAAATGACTCAATTACATGCAAATTTTCACATGTTCTGAAACATGAGGCAGAATAAGTGAAAAAGTCAAACCACAAATACAGAATTCTATGGATTCAGTATAAATTCATCCTAATGAGAATGTGCCCTCAGGATGTTGCTCTAATATTCTCCATCATGTCAGCACCTACCTTCCTCTTCCTCACCAGTTCTCCCTGCAGGTGGTTGATCTGCAGGAAGGATCCGCTGGCGCTCAGAGCACTGACGGGTTCGGACTGGCACGTACAGGTCTTCTAGAGGAGGATGTGTGGGTTTCGAAACGCCTTTAATCTCCTCAATGCTTTCAAATCGTCCCCCCATGTTGTTGCTGCTGTGAGAAAGGGACTTAAAAATACCGCTGTCTGAAGAATAGGTCTTCATTGAAGTCATATTCTGGAGCTCTCCATGAGAGGTGGCCCTTAGGGTCATCGTTCTGACAAGTTTCAAACTGCAATTTTTTTGCAGTTTTAAATTTTTTTTAGTTAGTTGTTGTTGTTGCTTCTGTTCGA
The DNA here is from genome assembly GCA_030378365.1 of Hybognathus amarus. NCBI lineage: Eukaryota > Metazoa > Chordata > Actinopteri > Cypriniformes > Leuciscidae > Hybognathus > Hybognathus amarus. The sequence goes on along the minus strand of JAQIUQ010001915.1, from coordinate 109,862 downwards.
CCCAGAGTTCCTGTAGACTACATGCAATGGGAACTAAGGAAACTCACCAACATGCAGCCTAGTTCAATTATTTATAAGGAAATGTTATACCACCACAGAGGGAGCAGAAACTCTATGCTACCACAAGGATTGAAACACAGCTCTCTTCATCCTTGACTAATTGCACCATAGTGCCTCTCAACATCCTGAAATAAGCTGGTTAGGGTTCACAGCATATTGGTAATGATGCCAGGACTGAAGACTGACTAGATTTTTTTTATTTTCTGATGCAAATGTGAGTGGTGTTTACCACACAAATTTTGCTACCAAGATGCTATGGTGTCTGGCTGGTTCCTCAAATGTTTCTATAATTTTCTGATCATTACATATGGCTCACCCCACATAAGTCTTTTGGCAATTTCCCATTTTATTATCCACCAAAACAAAAATCTTGAGCCTGGTCACTTGAAAAAAAATAGCACTCCATAAAATAAACCACACAATTCGAGTTATCATACATTTTTGAACTACAATCAGTGCTGGACACATTGCTTGACAAAGTTCAAGGTTATTTACAAGCACCACTATTTAATACATTGCATTATTATCTGAAATACTTGATTCTGATTGGTCAATCGCATATATCTAATTCGATTATTTTAGTTAGATTAATTATAAAATCAAATGGATATTTTATGTCCATATATTTGCGATTAGGCCTACACATTATCACACCTTCAGGCCAGGGTAATCATTGCTAAATTACAAGCAAATTACCAAACGCTCTCTTAAAGTGATAAGCACACTAAAATATATCTATAGCACACAAATGACTTAATTACGAACTAATTGTTATTCAGAATGGATCTGCAATATGGCCCTATAATAGGCTTCCTAAATAACACCTTTACAATGAGTGTTTTAAAAGTAATGCGTTTTTCATTACTCCCTAAAAAGTAACTAATTATGTTACTTTTAATGGAAAGTAGTATTACTGTACTTTTGTGTTACTCTTCTCAACTAAGGTGGACTTGATTCTTTGTTTTTTATTAAGAATAAAGTTCCATTTACAGCAAATATAAACGGCCTTTCACATCAAAAGTTAAATTAATAAGCCTCAGACTGAAATAAATGCAAAATTGTACCTGTACAGTGAGAGGCGCATCTCAAGCAAAAAGTCATTTTTGCTTATTCATATAACTGAATTTGATCATCTGAGGTCAGCAGCAAAGACATCAGTTAATAAAGCGAGATTACATTTACTCAGTGCAATACAGTATATTGTGTTACTTATCATTTAATCATTGCATGGTTTTCCAATTCACTGTTTTTATTCATTTTGAGGATACTTAATCTGTTTTTGTGTTGATGTTCACAATAGTGTAGGACTAATAACCATCATGTTCACACAACGCCTCTGCATTAACTCCCGATTTCTCTAACATAGGGACAGGAGAGGTGTCAGTCAATCAATGGACAAATGTAACTTGCGTTACTTATTTTAAAAACTGAACTCAGATAATTACTTTTAAGTTCAAAAGTATGCGTTACTTTGTTGCTTGAAAAAAAAGAAATCTGATTACATAACCCACATTACTTGGAATTTGTAACCCCTGACACTGTTTAAAAGTATTGAATGCCTTTACTTTACAGACATGGAAACTCAACCCCCTAATATTCAAGCAGACTGAAGCAGCACAAATAGCAATTTCCACTGGCCACTTTGTGATTTTGCTATAAATAAATGCCTAACAATTCAATTTGATTCTGCCATTTGAACAAAAAATGATTTTCTTGTCATAACATTCTGTGCCTACAAACTAGTGATATGAAAAGGGGCAGAGAGTCTTCAAATGTCAGAAGAATAATATTGAAAGTCCCAGTCAAGACCTTTTGTCATGGTTTATTTCCTGTGCTCTCTGCACAGTCAGGGAAATGTGTTTTTATGTTCTAAGTCAGGAATTTAGAGATGAGATAGCCTAATAAATTGTGAATCTGCTAAATGGCAGGATGCTTTGAATAACTTCCTGTCATTTTGTACATCTCTCCTGTGGGTTCAGGAGGAGAAGATTTTTGCCTGACAGGTCTTCGCTATGGACTAACATATAGACTGTAATTCACTGTTCTCGAGCATGCCACTTGGCTGGTTTCTTTGAAAGTGGCTTGGTAATGATCCAATGATCCTTTCTGTCAGTGATGTAGTGGTGCCTGGAGAAGTGGGTATATCTCTTAATTTAGGTCCCAAGATTTTTAAGCGTCCGCCCGAGGATCCCCTTGCATGTGGCCTAGAGCGAGCACCATGGTCCCCGAAATGGAAATCTGAGATATACATCTTGTTCAGGCTTAAGCCAGGGATCACAGTGATGCAAAAATTATGATTCTAGCTCAAACGGTCTAGGAGTTATGTGCAATTTAGTACTTTTGGTTGTTATAGCGCCACCTATGTTTTCAGTTTGTTTCCTAAGGGGCTGCATATTCTCATAAGGTGAGTGAAGATGTGTAGTTCAGTGCTGCAAATCTCCTGGGGTATGTATGATTTTAAGTTAATTTAGTTTGTTTTTAATTCTAAAGCCCTATAGAGTGCCAAAGTTACGACGTCACTCTGTAGGCCAAAACGCGGAAGTGAGCTAGCATTTTAGCATTACGGTTCCCTCGCTCTATAAAGCCTATGGGATTTTTGAATGGGTTTTTGCTAAATCGCCTGAAATAAGGTCTGTGGTGAACAGAGCCTCTAAATATTTTCACGTTTTGATCTATGACATAGAACACACGGTTATAACCTGCTTGGGGTTTTTTAAACTTTATTGAGTCTGATTGTGCTTTTTAAAATCTTTATATAGGCTTAAAAGTGTATACATTTTGGATTAACTTGTAAAGATTATCTTGCTAGACAAAACGTGTAAGGGTCACAACCCTTTGTTAAACAGAGATCTTGTTTTTTGCGATTTTCCAAAAGTCTATGGGGAAAATGCATTGCTTTTCAACCAGAGGGAACCCCATGGGGGGAACCCATGCGCCGCTAGCTTCCGAGTTGTCCAACAAAGTGACGTCATCACTTCGGCACTCTATTCGCATAGGATTAGTATTATCTGGTGACCTTTAGTAATTTGTAATAATTGCGGAGTTTGTCTATGATCTTAATCCTGTGCGAATCGGCCATGTCTGTAATTTGTAAAGTAAAAACTCCACCGCAAATTACCTACTATATTTCGCCGAACACCGAGGTCCTGTGATAATATTAGTCCCTGTGCGAAATCGACATCTCTGTGATTTGGCCGGCTCGTATGTAATTTTTTCAAGGTTTTTGTTTCATCTGCGCCTTTTTATCCAGCCTATTTTGAGTTCTGTCTAAACTGAGTTAATTTTGTTTCTGAGTAAAAGTGGTTGTTGCTTTGGTTTATGAATATGTACTTTTGTTTTACAAGTGTAAAATCTGTTGTATGTGAGTAGTTTGTGTTGTCTTTTTTATTGGATCACTGAACGGGAGGGGTTGGCTGTGGTTATAATTTATAAATCTTCCTCTTTGTTCAAGGGAAGGTCTTCAGAGCGACTGAAGAGAGCAAAATCATGTTCAGCCGTTACCTTTGACCTTCATCCAAACAGACAAACTTATTTACAATCCAGGACAAACAGGTGAGCTGTGAATGACCCTTGGTTGAAGCTATCATCTTCAAATGCATTATGCAATATATGTGAGTTTGTTGGTGTCTTTGCAGTTAATTTCAGAGTTGTCTCCATGGATCCCAAATTTGTGCCTTTTGATCAAATGGTAAGACCAGATGTTTCACCATTTTGAGTGTTCAGACCATAAATTAAAAGCAAATTAAATGCAGGTTCTTTTAAGATGCAGAAATTTCAACTTCAATGACTGCTTTTAAATGTTTATTATTCCTGTCTGTCTTGCAGTGCAGTCATCCATCCAGTCTGAGTTTGCTTCGGTGTAAGACATTGAATGGAGCCAATGCAGCTTTTTGCACTTTTCTTTCTTTGCAGATTTTCTCTGAGCTGTTAATTTGTTTTAATAGGACAAAGATAATAACCGGATTGGTCAGTGGACAAATGTTTCCTCAACGGAGCTGATATTGGAGCTTTCTCAGTTAAACCCAGAGGCTCAGATGGGCATGTACACACTAAAGGCATTTATTGCTGACCAAGAAGTCTCCCAAGTTTTTGAGGTGAAAAAATACGGTAAGTTGTTCTGTATGTGCAGTTCAATGACGGATCTGAGGCCTTAACCTAAAGCGCTTTGTTTCTGGTTTAGTTTTGCCCAAGTCTGATGTGACTAAACACACTGCAGACCTACAGCGTTGCAGTTATGGGACTGAAAGTTGAGTCCTGTGGTTGAGTCCTTGATGGTTCCTGCTCAAGCAGGATCTCTGTGTAGCCTCAGTGCTGTAGATTCATTCATTAAAAACCAACACATAATTACTTTAGTCTTCTTTTTAGGTCTTCTTTTTATGATCTTTTAAAGTGATGGAAGAACGGGACGGATGGATGGACGGACGGAAGTAAGATATTTTGTTTCGGAGGACTGGAGGCCGGAGGACTGGAGGCCGGAGGACTGGAGGCCGGAGGACTGGAGGCCGGAGGTAAAAAAAAAAAAAATTTAAAAATTAAATAAAAATATACGTCCGTCCATCCATCCTAGAGCGGGCGCCATGGTCCCCGAAATGGAAATCGGAGATATACATCTTGTTCGGCTTGAGCCAGGGATCACAGTGATGTAAAAATTATGATTCTAGCTCAAACGGTCTAGGAGTTATGTGCAATTTAGTACTTTTGGTTGTTATAGCGCCACCTATGGTCCCCATGGCGTCCGCCTGAGGGGGACCACGTGGAGGAGTTGGATCTGGATCCGACTCCTCCCCGTGGATTTCATGTTCTGCACACCACTTTACCATAGAAGCTTGCCATGGTCCCCATAGCGTCCGTCCGAGGGTCCCCATGGCGTCCGCCTGAGGATCCCCTGGCGTGTGGCCTAGAGCGGGCGCCATGGTCCCCATGGCGTCCGCCCGAGGATCCCCTGGCGTGTGGCCTAGAGCGGGCGCCATGGTCCCCATGGCGTCCGCCCGAGGGATCCCCTGGCGTGTGGCCCAGAGTGGGCGCCATGGTCCCCCAAATGGAAATCGGAGATATACATCTTGTTCGGCTTGAGCAGGGATCACAGTGATGCAAAAATCATGATTCTAGCTCAAACGGTCTCAGGAGTTATGCGCAATTTAGTACTTTTAGATTTTTTTTTCTAGCAAATACAATAGGTTTTCAGCACTGAAAGCAGCATCATATTAAGCACCTGAATGTCCATATAGCACCTAAAATGTACATATTAGAACCTTAATGTCCACATTAGCACCTAAAATGTACATATTAGCACCTAAAATGGCCACATTAGCACCTAAAATGTACATATTAGCACCTTAATGTCCACATTAGCACCTAAAATGTACATATTAGCACCTAAAATGTCCACATTAGCACCTAAAATGTACATATTAGCACCTTAATGTACACATTAGCACCTTAATGTACATATTAGCACCTTAATGTCCACATTAGCACCTAAAATGTACACATTAGCACCTTAATGTCCACATTAGCACCTAAAATGTCCACATTAGCACCTTAATGTCCACATTAGCACCTAAAATGTACACATTAGCACCTTAATGTCCATATTAGCACCTAAAATGTACATATTATCACCTAAAATGTACATATTAAGCACCTAAAATGTACACATTAGCACCTAAAATGTACACATTAGCACCTAAAATGTACACATTAGCACCTACAATGTACATATTAAGCACCTAAATGTCCACATTAGCACCTAAAATGTACACATTAGAACCTTAATGTCCACATTAGCACCTTAATGTCCATATTAGCACCTAAAATGTACATATTAGCACCTAAAATGTACATATTAAGCACCTAAAATGTACACATTAGCACCTAAAATGTACACATTAGCACCTAAAATGTACACATTAGCACCTAAAATGTACATATTAAGCACCTAAATGTCCACATTAGCACCTAAAATGTACACATTAGAACCTTAATGTTCACATTAGCACCTTAATGTCCATATTAGCACCTAAAATGTACATGTTAGCACCTTAAATGTATATATTAAGCACCTAAATGTCCACATTAGCACCTAAAATGTACATATCAGCACCTTAATGTCCATATTAGCTCCTAAAATGTACATATTAGCATTGTAATGTCCATATTAGCACCTAAAATGTACATATTAGCACCTTAATGTACACATTAGCACCTTAATGTACATATTAGCACCTTAATGTCCACATTAGCACCTTAATGTCCACATTAGCACCTTAATGTCCACATTAGCACCTAAAATGTCCACATTAGCACCTTAATGTCCACATTAGCACCTAAAATGTACACATTAGCACCTTAATGTCCATATTAGCACCTAAAATGTACATATTATCACCTAAAATGTACATATTAAGCACCTAAATGTCCACATTAGCACCTAAAATGTACATATTAGCACCTAAAATGTACATATTAAGCACCTAAATGTCCACATTAGCACCTAAAATGTACACATTAGAACCTTAATGTCCACATTAGCACCTTAATGTCCATATTAGCACCTAAAATATACATATTAGCACCTTAATGTCCACATTAGCACCTAAAATGTACATGTTAGCACCTAAAATGTATATATTAAGCACCCAAATGTCCACATTAGCACCTAAAATGTACATATCAGCACCTTAATGTCCATATTAGCTCCTAAAATGTACATATTAGCACCTACAATGTACTTATTAAGCACCTAAATGTCCATATTAGCACCTAAAATGTACATATCAGCACCTTAATGTCCATATTAGCTCCTAAAATGTATATATTAGCACCTTAATGTCCATATTAGCACCTAAAATACATATTAGCAAATAAAATGTACATATTAGTACCTAAAATGGACAAAAGTTTTCCCTTTTGAAAAGATACAGCCCCAGTGACGGCTTTTGTACTTTTTTCTGAGAATGTAGGCTTATACATTTTTCACTTGGATATTTGGAATTTAAAAAAACATCAAGGACATCAACAATGAATTTAATCTTTTTTTTCTCCTAATAAATATATCAATATAATTGTTTTTATAATAAAGCTTTAAAAACATGAAATAAATATTTAATTTTTGCTTAGTATTTATGCCTGTTAGGTTCCTGAGAGAAATTTGCTCCATGCCCGATATAGCTGCCTGGAAGTTGGATATTTTTCCATATTGTCCAGAATGTCTATATGTGCAGGATGTGTTTAAATATATGTAACACAACTGGTGCACAACCACAGGAAGCAAAAAAATGTTAATTTGTCCTCTCACCCAGCTTTAAATGCCCTCTTTGGGAAGGTCATCCTACAGATCATCCTCAACCTCCTGTTTCCTATTTTTATGGGTCTCTTTCTGCACCATCAACAGACTGAGTGTGTTCAAGCTTTTGGCCAGTTTTGGTGGCATGTTCTGCAGTCATGGCAAGAGTCTGGTTAGCATTTTGTTTACTGTTTTTCTTATTTACAAGCACACCCTGTCTGGACATGAGTCAAATCCTTGGTAGGTTTCTCTCTTTCTTTCACTGTTTTGCTTTTAATTGTTTGTGAATCTGTACTTTGCATTTTAATGTTGGTTCTTTTTTAGTCCCTTCAAATGATGGAATTTCTGGAGTGTTGTTAGTCCAAACCAAGAACAACAAGTACAGTTTTAATGCCACCACAGCACATGAGGCATGTGAGGCCATTAAAATGAGAATTGCAAAACTTGCTGAAGTGGAGACAGCTAACCGAAATGGCTTACAGACATGCAGGTAAAGCTCTATTCAATTAAGGACTTAAATAGTCTTTTAAAAGTCAAGTTTAAAAGTTGTAAAATAGTAAAATTTAATGGCCTGATTAATAGTCAATTATAGAATATCAAATAGTTCTTTAATAGGTAATTAAAATATTACTGTAGATGATATGGATCTTTTTAGGAAATATGATTCCTATTTCTAAATAACATTTTTAAAAATGGATGCTTTGTATATTTTAAAGTACAATACCAGATAATATTCACTGAAATAAAATATAAGCCTGCTTTATCACATATTATGTGTGTTGTCACATGCTGTCTAATTAATTACAGTAGTGGCCAAAAATGATGCCCGGACTTGGAAAATTGACTCTTCACCCTTTATTCAAAAGTTTGTTGAATATTTGTTAAGCATATTGCATGTTGTCAATTATTTTATTTGTGATAACACAAAAAACAACAACAACAACAAAAAACGCCATATTATGCAGACATCATTTTTGGCAAGGCTGTCATACAAATAAATTATAAACTTGCAAAATCGAGAGAGAGAAGCTTTTTTCTGAGAGCTGTTTGTTTTTTATGCATTTATGTTCTATTTTGTTTATTTTTTTTGCATAATAAAATATAAACTGTAGCTGTAGATTGCCTTGTTTTGGCTAATTATTTTGTCAGATAAATATCTTAACCTTAACCAAGTTTAGTGTTTTTTTTCCTTCTCTCATATTTAAAGTAAAATGAAAAATACAACTAAAGTATCTAAAGTCCTCATATTTTGTAGTATTTTGCAGTCATTTTTGAACTCTATAGTTTGTTCATGTTTCTTCTTAGAGTGCAATATCATTCTTTCACACAGGTTTGGTTGGATTGAAGAGCGAATTGCAGTTATTCCCCGAGTTGAGAGAAATGAAAAATGTGGTCGAAACAGTACAGGCGTTTCTATTTGGAGAGCTGACATCAGCGCAAAGTTTGATGTTTATTGTTTTAAACCAGCGGGTAATTATATGTGCAATATGTTCTTGAAAATGCTTTCATCATAATAATCAGTGTCCTGAAATAGGGAACAATGATGTTTAATGTGATTTGAAAGAAAATTTAATAATGTGTCTGGACTTTGGATTTTGTTAAGAACATATAATGATAATAAAATTATAAATCTTTTAACATTTTGTCAGTAAAATGTGCCAAAAAAAATATTTTCAAGATTTGTGATCACAACATTTTTTCTTTTGTCAAATCAACCTAAACAATTTATTTAGTTCAGATAACTTATTATTTTGAGTTTCTGATTATTTAAAAAAATCTCTGTATTAACTCACTTTTTCCATTTCAATCAACTTTACGGCAACCAGGTTGCTTAATTTTTTAAGTTAAACCAACAATATTTTTTTACAGTCAGAATATGTCTCTCCAATGCACCTCAGGTCCTGATGGATCATCTGAAACAACATCCAGCAGGCCTCAACCTACAACAGGAGGAATAACACCGTCAAACAAGCATTATTCCATTGAAACAACCCATCCATCATCTATTAAGTCAACTTCTTCACCTACATATGCCTACACATCCACCCCATCCATTTCCTTTGCTTTCAACACTTCCTCCACATCATTTAAAACACTTAGTGTTTCTGACATCAGTGAAGGTTCCCAGGCAACAACAAGCCCTCTGTCTCTTTCAGAACTTCCAGAATCTTCCAGAACCTCGCACAAGTTCTCAACCTCACCCCCTCGACTTCCTCTTATTCATCCATTCATTTTCTTTTTCAGCATACTTTAAGTTCCACAGGTCAGCCTGCACTCTCCCAGACCACTACACCTCACAGAGTATCCAGAGGTTGGGGTTTAAAACTTTCATAACTTTTAATCCCTTCAATTCCCCCTTTTAATTCCCTACATTCATTTGATCACACTCTTTTATCGTTTTTATGTTTTAGCAACTCCCAAAACCTATGTCATCATTTCGTTTGTGCTACTGCTCTTGCTGGCAGCGGCAGGTGCAGCTTGGTACCTCAAAATGTACGTTTTTACTTTTAATTACTATTATAAGAGAGAGACATGCATAGGCTTTGCATTACTGACTGGACTATTCTCCATGCTTTTTTCAGCAAAAGAAGGCAACGGTTTCCATCTTGGACCAGAATGAGACCAAAACACATTATTGAAACAGAGATGTGGAAACAAATAAATGAAAGGCATTGTATGCCAGAACAGATCAGCAAAAACAACAACAATAGGAAATGTAACAACATCATCCTTCAAATGGAACAAGACCCAAACTCTCCCTAAGAAAACACTGAACTTTGTATTTAAAGAGAGAAAAGAGTCTTGTTACTGTATCTACGTGTAAACCTGCACATTAATCAGATTTGTCTCCTCTTGAGTTCCACAGAAGAAAGCCTTGCAGATTTGAAACATTTTCATTTTGGGGGTGAAAAACCAACTTGTTTTTTTTTTTTTTTTTTTTTTTTTGCTGCTCATTTAATATATATATAACTTTAAATGAGCAGCAAACAAGAAAATGATTATTAAGACTATATATATATATATATATATATATATATATATATATATATATATATATATATATATTAATAATGTAAATACTAGTTTGTTATTGATAATTTTTTTTGCACATTTGACCTTTAATGAACTTGATAGGGTAAATGAGAATAATGTGTAGCCTAATCTACTCTTTAAATTCCTTAGTTGTACTTGCTAGTATCTGCTTCAAGGTTCGATGTATTTTTTTATTATTATGCAAGTTACAAACGTACAAGAAGGTTTGATGTATTTGTTTATTTTTTTTTACTATTGAATACAAAAAATACATACAACCAAGGCAAACGTATTCTTTCTACAATGCGTAAAAGTAAAAGGCAGGTTGATGTATTTTTTTTTTTACAAACGAGTCTGTTCGTTACGTCATCATTCCGCGTCAAAGGTTTTCTTGTTATCATCCTGCTTGTCATCTCGAATATTTGGTTGGATGAAACAAATGTCAGCAGGTTTGTACACATTTATTTGGATCTCGATGAGTTCTTGTATATTTGTTGCTAATACTAACTTTTGGTGTATTTGCTTTAAGAGATTTATGTATTGTTTTGGTTAGGAAAGCTAACACTAGTAGCCAGATGACTGTTTTTGTAGTAATATTCGATCTACAAACCTCATCAGTATTTAAAAGCCGCCTTTTCACATTCCGAAATAAACCTATATTGTTCACTCGTCTACATTATTCTAAAAGAGAGTTCGTTTTTGTTTTGTTTTATGGTAGATCAAATTGGGCAGATAAGAAAATAAATTAACATCTGTTCAATTCGAAAGCAATATTGTAACGTTACATTTGTTATGAACGAATGTTTCAGGGATTATTTTAAAGTCTGCTACCGTTGATCTCAGTTGACAACTTGTGGCAATTTGTGGCCGTATGCTTTTATTGTAACTTAGCACATCAAGAAGTTAATATTGTTCCATGCGTCACCGCCTAATAAGTAAACTTAGTTTTCATAAATATTAATATTTTAGGTTTAACTAATTAGTGAGTGGGATCCAAATGCATGTGATGGTGAGCACTAATGAAATTGCTTCCTTTTGCACTCTTCTACATTACATTAAATATCTACATCACCATCACATTTATTTCCCCAAAATCCTGAAATGTTATTTAAAGGTTTGAACAAGTTTTTCAAAGCTTTTTTTTTCAAGTTTAGATGTTTATATATATATATATATATATATATATATATATATATATATATATATATATATATATATATATATATATACTATATATATATATATATATATATATATATATATATATATATATATATATATATATATAAATTACCTAATATCTATTCGGTGTGGCAAAATAAATAAATTTTGTCAGGTTCAGATATTTTAGTGTATTCAATGAATTAATAATGAGGTAGTAAAATTGCATGTGTAAGAAAATACTGTTTAAAGTACAGCATGTCATGTCAGCAGCATCCTCTCTTGTCTAGGGCCACACCAGCAGTGAATGAGGTCTAGAGTTTATACAGAGCAGACCTCCATCTGGAGCCAGGATGGGCCAGCATCTTTCTGGCCAGGCAGTGACCAGACTGCCTGAGGAACTGATCAAACATGTGGGGCTAGTGCGTGACAGTGGCTACCTCAACTATGGCGAGTTCTTGGGTCGTGTGGCGGAGCTCAATGATGTGTAAGTGAGGCTTTTAGGAAAAATCTATATCGTGACACAATAATCTGATGGAGTTTGGTGAGAATATGGTGTCCCATAAAAACCATAATATTATTATAATATGGAAAACAATTTAAATTATAATACAATGATAATAATAATTAGGCTGTCAAACGATTAATCGCATCCAAGATAAAAGTTTGTGTTTACATAATATATGTGGGTGCACTGTGTATAATTCTTTTGTATATATATATAAATACACACACATGCATGTATATTTAAGAAAAACATATTATTTATATATAAAATATTTATATTTTTATATAATATAAATTATATATAAATCTATATACAGTATATACATGAAAATATAAATATATACAAGTTTATATATATATATATATATATATATATATATATATATATATATATATATATATATATATATATATAATAGTTATACACAGTGCACCCACATATATTATGTAAACACAAACTTTTATTTCGGATGCGATTAATAGCGATTAATCGTTTGACAGCCCTAATGATAATATTATTTTAATTATATTGGCATAAGAGTGTGGCGTCTCATAAAAGCCATAATATTGAAAATGTTTTTAAAACTATGTGAAATAAAATATTAATATTATAATAATAGGCAATTTTTATTTGTACTGACACAATAATCTGCTGGAGTTTGATTAGAATGTGGCGTCCCATATAAACCATAACATTATTATAATATTGAAAATAATATTGAAAACAATAACAATTATAGTAAATGTAAATAATGATAATAACAGTTACTTTTAAGTATAGTTGCAATAATCTAGAGTTTTATAAGAATGTTGTGTCCCATAACATATTATTTTAATATTAAATAATGCATAAAACAATAAAAATTATATTAAATAAATAATTATTATTGTTTGTTTATTTGATTATATTGGCATCAGAGTGTGGTGTTCTCATAAAAGCCATAATATTGAAAATGTTATTAAAACTATGTAAAAATATTAATATTATAATAATAGGCAATTTTTATTTGTAGTGACACAATAATCTGCTGGAGTTTGATAAGAATGTTGTGTCCCATATAAACCATAATATTATTAAAATATTGAAAATAATATTTAAAACAATAACAATTATAGTAAATGTAAATAATGATAATAACAGTTACTTTTTATTTATTGTTGCAATAATCTCCTAGAGTTTGATAAGAATGCTGGTGTCCCATAACATATTATAATATTAAATAATGTATAAAACAATAAAAATTATATTCAATAAATAAATAATTATTACTGTTTGTTTATTTGAAAGAAAAATAACAATACAAATATATAATCTATTAATATTTTTGGAATTTTTAAAAAGTGAGAATGACATCACTATATGTCCTTCTTAATTATAACTTATAATTTTTGTAGTATATAGTCCTCTCAAACTTTTTTTATTTATTTTATATATATAAAATGTATTATTTTTGTAGTATATAGTCCTCAATGAACCGGGCAGTAAAAAGTCTTAAATTCAGTTGAAAAATTTAAAATGAAAATGGGATGTTATGTTTTCTATTACATTTATTTAATGCACGGATTGATTCTAACAGCGCTGCACAAGCTCACGGCGTTGAAACTGTGATATAAATATCTATATTTAGGTTTTCCTTTCTTGTCTTTAACTAATCACATGCCTTATATTGGTTTATGTACATATTGGTTCATGTAATACTAATATATAAATCCATACAAATTCAGGGGCCGATTGATATTGGAGCACTGATATATCAGTTAGTTTGAAAATATACACATTATCCCGTTTGCCAGATGTGGAGTGACTTAATTTTCTTCCACAGAACTGCTAAACTAGCCTCTGGCCAAAAGAAACACCTTTTGTTTGAAGTGCAGCCTGGATCTGATTCAACTGCTTTATGGAAGGTTGCTGTGAGAATAGTGTGCACCAAGGTGAGATCAATGTAAAGACCCATACATTTATCAGTGGAATATATTATTATGATTACAATGAAGTCAAGCAATAGACATTAGTCATTTGCTCTGCGTGGTTGATGTTTTTCTAGGGTGGGATGGCAATTGTTGCTGTTCTCTCTGTCCTTGTAGATTAACAAGGAGAATGGAATGGTGGAGGCCTCCCGTATCATGAACCTGTACCAGTTTATGCAGCTCTACAAAGACATCACCAGTCAAGCAGCTGAAGTCTGGAGTTTAGAGGTGGCAGCAGAAGGATCCTCAGGACCGCTGTCATCAGAAGACACCTGTCAGGCCAGCATGTGGATGGGCAGGTACTTTCAGAGACTGCATTTGTTTGCCAAATCTATACCTGATGTAATGATGCTTAATGGATGACTCATTGTCTCACCCAGCAAAATATGCTCCGTAACAGGGTTAAACAGTTGACTGATGAGGAAGAATGCTGCATCTGTATGGATGGCAAAGCAGACCTTATTCTGCCCTGCGCACACAGCTTCTGTCAGAAGTGCATTGACAAGTGGTAAGAATCATCTGTTCAGGGATTCAGCCTTTCAAGCTCCGAATGAATCATTTAGACAGACTTGAGTGAATTGGATATCTGCAAAGTTTTAAAAACCAAAACTTAATTAAATAGGCTGGGTAGTTGGTAGTATACATTTCCTAAAAAACATGCAAGTGTTATGTTTTCTATTACATTTATTTACAAAACTTGAATTAAATGCTACAAAACTTGAATTAAATGACAGACACTTTATTATGTAACCAAAATGGCAATAATTGCTAGGAAAAAAAATTTAATGCAAAATGTGGGAATTTTAATTGAAAACAATCATGAAAGTTGGACTCTAATCTTGACATGTCTTTGCTTTACTACTACCAGCTGCTCACTAAAAAGATGAGGCAGATGAAATATGCACTCTCACAACTATAATGCATCATAAATCATCAACAGTATCACTTGACGTAAATGTGCGTTTTTTATTTTTTGCAAACTGCTTTAAAACTGCCCCAGAATAGAGATGGTCCTCACTGCAGAACATTAAATCCGAGGGAGAAGTCGGATCCAGATCCAAGATCTGGATACGACTCCACCCTGGATCTTGTGTATTGCAAATGAGGTGCTACTGGCAGAACGTGCAACAGTGCCACATTTTGACCCCACCTTTTGAAGTTTCACATTAAAGTCGGCAAGAAATCAGGAATGGACCCTTTTTAGCGGACTGTGGTGACGCATTTGCTAAGTTATCATCATCATCTGTAAATCTAGTTTTTCCCATTTCCATTAAAAATGTTTAAACTGAATTTAAGCTAATTTAAGCTTTTACTTTGTTTTGCCCGGTTCATTGAGATTTTTTTTACTATATACTATTTTATATATATATATATATATATATATATATATATATATATATATATATACTATTTTTGTAATATATAGTTCTCTTAAAAGTTATATAAATTATATATATATATATAAGAAGAGTTCAGATGCAAAAGCCTCTAAGTGTCATTTGAAATTTTCTTCTTAAATGATCATTTTTATCAAGCCTGTATATTAAAGTTCAGTAATTTCACTTAAATGGCAATGAAGATTACCTATTAATTGTCATTTAAGTGAAATTACTGAACTTAATATACAAGCTTGATAAAATTGTTTTGGAACAACATTATGACAATAAATAGTGACAGAATTCACAAATCATTTTAATCAGCCATGACAAACCCTGTGCTATTGTGTGTCTATGCCTTAATATAGGAGCGGTCAGAGCCGAAACTGCCCCGTCTGCCGAATTCAGGTGACTGCCGCAATGAATCATGGGTCATGTCAGATGCTCCCACGGAGGAAGATATAGCTGGGTACATTCTCAATCTTGCAGATGAAGCCGGGCACCCACACAGACCTTAAAATGAAGCACTGTGCCACCGTCGAACTCACTGTCTCCCCATAACAGATGAACTTAATTAAATACTTGTTTTATTGGGTGACTGGGTATTTGTTGCACTGTATAGTGTCATTCACTGGAGGCAATAACTGCTGATTACTTGACTTTTTGTTTTGGTCATTATAACACTTAGTGAATTGACAGACTGGGATTGCATGTTGGTATATTCTAGACAACATGTAGCTGTAAAACATAATTCCCCATTGCACTTGCCGTTTCATCTTGTTTGTGAAGTAATTGCACTTAATCACGTTTGTTAATCACGTTGTAAAGACCTTGTAACACCTGAAAAAAATCACAGTATCAGCATGTTCAACAGTTTAATTGTATTGTTGACACTATAATTCAGTCAAACATGATTTAGGAATGTTTATGTTGGTTTATAATATTAGGTTTAACAATAATTACAGTGATTCATTTGACATGAACTCTTTATCTAAGTTGGACTAAATGTTAATTACAGGGCATGAATATTATATTACGTTCATTCTGAAAAATAATTGGATCGGTCAAATGGATTAACATTTGAGAATTAACTTATTTGCTTGTTTTTTTCTGAAGCTTAATAGGTTGCAAATGAAACCTTTACTTTATAGGGCATCACTGACACTTTCAGTGGAGGTTGGTTCCATTTTAATTTAATTGAATTTAATTTTTCAGTTTGAAATCCTAGACTTTTCATCTTGCACTTGTGTGTGTATGAGAGACTGTGAATTTGTGGGCTTATGGAAGTCACTTGTATTATAAAATATATGATAATGTATAGCTCAAATTTTCTACATCTATTTACACTATATACATATAAATTTGTGTGGCAGTTTACGAATGATTTAATCCAGTTTATCAAGATCTACTAATCTAGTTTTAAAAAGGTTAATTTCTGCAATATTCTCACAGATTTATAGAGATTGGACTGAATGTTAATAGTTTTATCAGATAAAATAACATTATTAGCTGTTTCACTAAATAGTGTTGTTTTTAAGGAGATTTATTTTACTTATGGGTTAAATTGGGGTGTTTGATGTTCAAAGTTCTGTCTTGTGTAAATCTTGAACAATAAAGTAAATTGAATTTTTTATCTTGTTAATTTGTTTGAAAACTTGAAGAGTTTGTAGTATTTCCACTGGGCTGCAGTGTCGAGCAAATAAATATTTTTTTCTAATGATCTGAAATATGAACTATTACAATCTCATGACGAAATGATTCAGCAAGGCTTTTTTGACACCACTTTTTTTATTTTACTTTGAGTGCATTATTCAGATATTGTCAAAGATATGAAGCATTCACGCATGTTTCAGGTGGCCAAACACCCATATATTATACAACATCCTTACAACAGTTTAACCATCATTGTTGGTGTACAAAATGTGCAAGTTCAAGTAGCCTACACAAGTCTATTTTGTGCAAAAAAAAAAAAAACCTGCCCCAGAATATCAGCTTGCAAACAAACTAGTTTATCAAGGCAAATTTGAATTCCACTTCCTGTGACTTTTTTTTTACAAAAACATTTATTTGAAAAAAATAATACATTATTTAAGTCAGAAACCCGAAGACTCCCTTGTTAAGAAAAGGTATCAAATGTATGCTCCCATTTTCAGAAACCATGCAAAATACTGAAAAAGTATCAGAAAGTCCCATATTATTTTAAAGAATTGATTTGAGAAATAAAATACACATAGGCTACGGCAATATGATAGAGGTATATGCGCATCATAAGGCAAAGTCACATGACTCCACATCTTGCTACCAGAATGAAGTATATCCATGGCTCTTCTGTGCATCACTTATAGCAAGATAAAAGTTTTATGCTGATGTCTGGTACCACTCGGATGAACTCATGTTCTCGACCACCCTGCCATGTTTACGGGGCTTGTTTGGCCAATGCTTCTGATTTGACGGCATCCACTAGGAAGCTGAGCTCATTGCACAAGGTCTCGTGACGATAGGCAATATCAGGATTTGCGCCACATTTGTAAAATGGATGTCATTACCCTCCTGTCCATCCTGTAGCATAATTCTTACCCAGGAAGTGCTTCTTCTCCTGCAAGGGAAATCTAAATTTCAGCTTTTACAAAAGCTAATGTTAAATTCAGCATTGGAATGCGTTTAAATTAGTAAGGGAATATTTCAGGTTCAGTAGAAGCTAAGCCCAACCAACAGTATTTAATTTGTTTTTTGTTTTGTTTTTTAAATTCAGCTTACTGTGAGGCACTTACAATGGAAGTTATGGGGCCAATTCATACTTGTTAAAATACTTGTTCAATCTAACAGCCAAAAGACATAAACATATAAATGCTAACATGATTTAGGTGTAAAAAAATAAATAAAAAATGTCTTATTAATATTTTTTTTAACTTCACCTGCATGGCAATTAGCATAAACTCCAAAAACCCTTAAATTATTGTGAAAATAGTTTAAACAGCTTTACAAATCAAATTAGACATAAGAAGAAGAATACATACAACAAATTAAAGGTAGGCTAACTAACTTTTGCCAAACAAAACCACATGCGTTTGCAGAAGGACATTGTAGCCAGAGCTACTTTTGGTCCTTGCACACATTCAGAATCGGCTCTGAATTGTCAAAACACTAGAACACACTCAGGGATGCACTGATATATCGGCCAGCATATCGGTATCTAGGCCGATATATGTTCATTTTTAATGTCATCGTTATCAGGCCTGATAAGAGAAATGTGTCCAGATATATATAAAGCCGATAAATAATGGATTATTCCCTTCAGCTGAGACACTTGTTGAGCACTGTTTATGTTTCTGAATTTCTTGAAATATGATTGAAATTTCTTCAAAAAATTTAAAATACGGTTCGGTACAAACATGTGCAGCACAAATCTGTCATATCGGCTATACAACACTATAATGAGAACATCATTATAATTGATGCGCTTGGGACATGGATTTAATTGTGAGACTTTTGTTTTTGTAATCAGGCTCTCAAAATTAGATACAAATTTGGATGTAAATTTATTGGCCGATATATCGGTTATCGGCTATCAAATATAAAGAATTATCGTGATTCTGAGTATCGGCCAAAATGTTCATATCGGTGCATCCCTACAAAACACCATTCAAACTGCTTGCTAAGAATGCGAAAAGCACAGAACAGTGGACGGAGTTTCAGAGGCAGTGTGCAAGCGTGATTGACATAACATGAGTTCGTATTTATTTTTTAACGTGGACAATTTCGGACTGCAAGGGCATTTGATGTTGTAAAGTCCTTGGCTATAGAGCTGGTAAGTCCCGCCCATTCGTAAAACCCCAAGTGGACCTCTAGGTCTGAAAAGCGTCAATGCAAGTGAATAAGAGAAAATAATTATTTTCTGATTCGCGTTTGAAATTGTGCCATGAATGTGAACATATGTTGTCTGTGAACTTTTATATAATTTCTCATGTAACGAGTTTGACAGTTAATTGTATGATTCTTTGGCTAGCAGTTGTGGAATAGACATAACGAGAAAAACTACATGTCGCATATGTGACGTCACCCCATAACACATTTTCCCATCACAAATCACGGTTTTCACCATGCTCAACTTAGTTTGTCCTCTCTTGAAAGAAGGTGGTGAAGTGCACCAAAGACACAGGCATGTTTAGCGGGATCCGTGTGCTCAGTGGTGGTGACGTATATCAAACACGTCGAAAGCAGCGAAGAGTTGTAGTCCACAAAGTGCTCTCACAAATTCTAAACCGCTAAATTGTAGCATTCTTTACACGAAAAATGATATAAAAAATTCACAGACTCACATTCATTGCAAAATTCAAACGGGATTAGAAAATAATTATTTCTCTCATTCACTTGCATTGACGCTTTTTCAACCTAGAGGTCCAGCAGGGTTAGCTGAATAGGCGGACTTACCAGCTCTATAATGATCCGTGCTGAATTGATCTGGTCTGACTCAGTTCTTCATTGACTGGGAGAGAAGCAGTTCAAACTCTCTGGCTCATTATACTATTAGCCAAATGGTGTAAAATAATCGCGCGCTCTGTTCAACCAAACTGTGTTTTTACGCCGTCATATGGGGAGATGAACGGCATAAAAGCGCGCTTTCCATGCACACTAAAACACCGTCCGAATACTGCGTCATCTGACTGTATTTCGCACATTTTTTTGTAATTCCGTTGTAATTACAAACGGCGTATTTTGCGGCGCAAATACGGTTTAAAACGCAGTATTTGACGGTGTTTGGCTGTAAACGCGATTAATCTATGCCGTAATTCTGACCCTCTTGGCTTTCCATACAAATCACACCTCATCTCGCCTATCTGAAATATCTAAATATCTATATAAATGCTATACTAAATAGATGCTACAATACTCTATCCTGATCATTTTCAAAACTCGTAATTTCCACTCTCTGACTCGCAGTGGTTTTGACGGAAACAAGATGATTTTTAAACTGCCGAGGGCATGGTGAGTTGAAACCTGGGTCTGTCACAAAGTGCGGAACATTCAGAATAGGAAAATTCAACTGCAGTAGCCACCGTTCAACCTGAAGAGGGCAGCACTGAGACCAGTGTTGCCAAGTCCGCTTATTCTAAGCGACTTTGGGCTTGTTTTTCTGTAAAGTCGCTTGCAAATAATGGGAGTCGCGGGTCGCGTTTTTTTGGGCTTGTTTCTAAAGTGTAGTTGCTTATTTGGGCTTGCTCCCAGCTCGTTGCAAAGCAGATATTTTCTATGTTATTTAAACGTAGGAGTTTGTCTTGCCTGTTCCCTCTCTCCCTTTCCCCATTCATAGAGTTTTTTCCCACCCACATCCTGCTTCTAATTGGCTCTGACCCAGATGGCAACGAGTACTAGCCAATCAGAGGCAGAGCAGGGCAATCGTTGTTTTTTTTTTTTTTTTTTTCGTTTTTTTTCTGGTTAGTTAAACGTCAGTGAGTGATGTTAAAATGAAAATACTTGCGAGTCTGGACCATCGCGACTGATACTGACTACTAGACTGTAGGAGAGTTTTATATATATATATATTAATTATATGTTAGATATTTTAGATATAGATATTAATTTAATATCGTTTAACTGTTAAGCCTTTAACTGTCACTCCCCTTTTTTCCATGAAAATCACTATTCAAATGGTTTTAATTCAAGAATGCTTTGGAATATAGACCTTTGGTCTTGTTTTAAAGAAGACATTTGCCAAATTATTTTTGAAGTGCAGTATTATGAAATTATGAAAGTGAAACAGAAAAAAGTTATAACTTTGAGTTTATGAAAATGAACAATGTACAAATATAATTATTTCTATTTTATATAATATATATATATTGCAAAATATATATTTTACTCTAAAATTGCAAGAAAATGTAAGCCAAAAATCTGAAGAAGTTCTAAATTTTAGGTTGACATCTCAAAATTAACTCTCAGTCAGATTTTATTTGGGCACAGTACCAACACTAGATGGGCAGCCAAGCTTTATTACAGAAGAAAAATAAACTGTACCGTGTGCACAGTTTTACAAAACTGTCCACGTGGATGTAAATTGACATTCACAGTTTAAAACTATCCGAATCCGTCCCCAGAGATTGTAGTTTTTTCTCGTCCCGAAACCTAGGGGGCTCCGTAGAAAAAAAACGCTTTTGCTGTCTATGAGAAAAAGTCGCTTGTTTTGGGCTTGTTTTCACCGGGTTGGTTGCTTATTTGTCTCGCGAGATCTGGCAACACTGACTAAGACGTTTTTACACCATATATTGGAGAACTAAAATAATTTAGAACCAAATGTTAAAAAAGTTACTCATATCAATGATCAGCATTAATAAAGCCCCATTCTTACAGATCATTAACTAAAAAAAGTTGGTTTAGTGTTTAGTTACCCTTTAAGTGGGCTAAGTTACGTTTTGTTTGAAGTATTGTACTTCGCTACATTTTAAATCATATCCGTTACTGAGTAAAAAAAGAATAATACAAGCGAGAAAAAAAAAATCACACTCCGGAAACTACTGCATTGATTAAAGGGCGGGAGAACAAACGCGCAAAAAAAGTGACAGAACCAGCTGAAAGCGATTATAGCCAGGATGGAAATACTTTGTTGAAACAACGCGTGGTTGTCTTCGAGGATAGATATCCAATTAGCCAAAAAATGTAGACGCAAACTGGCCAAAAGGAGGATCCATAGGACACCATCCCTCCTGCAGATAAAGGTATGTCCCGTTTATAATTTAAGGCCGAATCGTTACGTGATCAGTACGTGATGCAGAGGGAATCCCAATCCAGTCATGAAAATGGAATTTAACGTAGAGTCACGTAAAACAAGCTAAATAATGGATGGATGAAACATGGAAAGTAGAACTGTGCAATAAATTTAATCGCGACATGGTCTGTGAATATTTAAGATCAAAAGTACTGTTATGTGTCATGGCGTTTTCAGCGTCTCACTGAACAATTTTGAGGATATGAATACATGGACATTTCCAGAGCTGCTCTGAGAGAACGCCTAATGAGCATTTTCATAATTTCATTTGAGAAAAAGCATTGTCAAATAACTTACACTTTGGAACAAGTCTTCACTACAACCTGTCAAATAAAAGTTCGGTTTACTAACATTACTAGAAGTTCTGACAGAAATATTACTATTGTAGGCATAGAAAACGTAGCCTACTCAAAATAATAATAAGAAGAACAATAATATTACATTTTATTTAAACATTATTTAAAGGAATATTTTTTTGTCCAAGGTTTAATTTAATAAATTGAATTTAGACGTGTTTTATTGAAATTTATAAACAAAACAAATTTTATTTTATTTTATTATTTATTCAATAATTGATTAATACTGTAAACCGTGATATTTTCTGAGACGTTATCTATCCTGTTAAAATCTCATACCATTATGACCCTACATGGGGATTCCCTACCCCACCCGCTGTTAAAAATGTAACTCAGTAACTTTACTTGAGTAAATTTTAAAATTTACTGAGTAAATTTTAAGACCGATAATTTTACTTGTACTTAAGTAAAATTAATTTAGATAGTAGTACTTTTACTTAAGTAGAATATTTTATTACTCTTTCCAATTCTGGTACTGGGCTACACACTATGACTACACCATACACTGTAAATAAAATACAAAAAATAAAGTACACTGCGGTGGTTGTCGCTTTACGGTCTAAAATAGTTAATATAAACACGTATAGGCGTACCATAGTGATTCAAAATAAGACTATAAACACTGTTTCGAGATGGATGCATGATGTACTACTCATTCATTTTGAACAAATGTTTTTTTTTTTTTTTTTAACAAACGAGGACGAGCTAAAATGATTTGTAAATCAGAACCTAGAATAGCCTATTAGAGGTTAAGACAGAGAGAAAAAGTACCTGATGAGACAGACCGCTCTGAAGTACACTATTTCTGGCGATCTCACACACATCGCATGTGCTCAGTTTCCACAGTTGTGCTGCTATGGCGTACTCCTCCATCAAGGCCTCCTAAAGGTACATAAACAACAGAATCACATTATCTGACTACTCAAGAAGATCACACTCAAAGTAGATTGTTTGTTTGTTGGCAGTGTTTGTTGCTATGCAAGTCATTTACAGGAACTGCTTTCCCAGACCTTTGTGTAGTGGAACTGTAAGGGTCATCCGTGGAGAGGGACACACACAGGCCCTTTTGCAGGAACTCCCTGAGGGGATTTTTGGAATACTCTCAGGAACAGGCTATTATTACTGAGTGGAGACATGGCAATGGGCACCTGGGCCAAGTAAAATAGGTACTGCAGCACGGGACTCTGTATTGAGAAATGAACAAGAACAATGTTAAACCACTAGAAAATACTACACCAGTACAACATAGTACTGATGATTTGTGCGCAAACCATTTCTTTTGTGTTTCAACAGCCAAAGAACCGGTTCTCGGCCAGGAAAACTGGTTCCAAAGCGGCACCCACTCTTTGCTGGACTAGAACCGTTCTTTTACCACGTCATGCTTACGTCGGGGGCTGGGGTGGGTTTAGATGTGTTCTAAACTGTGTTATTCTAAACATCTTTTCTGACCATCGCAAAGCCAGGAGAAACACCTGCAGAAACACGAATGGAGTCCGCCTTTGTAATTGTTATGCTTGAAGTTTTTTTACATTTTAAGCAAAGAAGAAAATAGTCACAATATAGAACAAATAAATGAAAGAAAAAAGACACAAGACAGGGGTACATAACTAATCAGAAAATATTACATATCAAAAGAAAAGATTAAAAGACTTACATATTTCAATTGTTTTAAAGCCTTCTTAGTACAGCGAGTTAGAGATAATCCCAAAGTAATGTTGTACATGCAAGCGTTTCTAGCTAAGACGTATGGTGACGTACACTGTGACGTAACGGCGTTGTTCCCAGGGCTCTAGTCAGTGGAAAAACAAACAGGCTCTGAAAGGGTTTGCAAGTTGAACCTAACTCCGAACCAACTTTGAACCAGCACCAGTTCTGAACCTGTTCTTTTTTGGTGGAAAAGAGGTACTTGTGTGCAATTTTTTTTTAACTATACATTTACAAAATAATCATTTGTAATTATACATTTAAATTCATGGCAAGGGGCTTAATTGCATCCTGTCACCATGTGTCATATATTCTCTAGGCTATTTGTCAGTGTTTGATTTTGCAAAGGGACACAGTTCTGTTAAGCCAAAATGAGCAGAGATGCCTTGTACGAGTGTAAACTGTGCAGATTTATTTGTAATTATACATTTAAATTTATGCTTTTTTTGGGTGGCAGTGAACATTGAGCCAAACAGGGAAAGCTGAATCAATCCTTACTGTTGGAAGTGGTGTAATAATTGTTTATTTAGTGTATTCTAAACTACACTGCCTATGGGTGCAATGTTGTTTGGTTTGATGTGAACGGTTAGTTTTAGAGACTGACCTTCTTGAGGTCGAGTTGTGATAGATGTTGTCAGCCGTGAGGAAGGCTGACACCAGATGGGTGATGGATCCTGCCTCTCCACAGTGAGGACGGGAACTGGAAGGTATCTGTACCACGTTCCCTGCAAAAACACGATTTAACATGACTTTGAAGGGAAATTTGAAGGGAATAGCTTGTATTGATATTAGTTTGTTCTGTGAAGACAATGAAGGCTTGATCTTTATAGTGACTT
Source organism: Hybognathus amarus (assembly GCA_030378365.1). NCBI lineage: Eukaryota > Metazoa > Chordata > Actinopteri > Cypriniformes > Leuciscidae > Hybognathus > Hybognathus amarus. The sequence goes on along the minus strand of JAQIUQ010001915.1, from coordinate 84,813 downwards.
ACTTGCGTAGGTTGTTGAGGACCATGATGTTGGCATACATGTGGAAGAGGTAGTAAGTGTATGGTGGGTTTTCCTCCATGGTCCACTCTTCTGGTTTTGGACTCTTATAGGTGAATAAGTGATCACTATGTTTGGATTCATCATCCACACTGTCAAACCCTGTCATCTGCAGAAAAAACATAGCTTTTTGACATCTTTTTACAGCCACTTTGTGCCCTCATTTCTCGTAAGTTGCAGCTTTATATTAACATAAAGACTAGGCAAGGTGGCTGTTCCATTGACTTTGACCATACTTTGAAAGAAACTAAACGGTTTTCTTGCTGGCTTGGTCCTGTTTTCCCTCAGGGGGAAGTTTTTGTTTTATTTTTTTATAACAAATAAAAGCCCATTTCTGCATCTCTCCTTACCTCAATCCCTACAGTTAATTGATCTGGTGATGTTAAAATGTTCTGCTCTGATCTGATCTGGTCTTGCCAGCTTTACAAAACTCTGAAGCTCTTACGTGTTTCAGGAAGACATGTGTTTCTTTGTGCTTCTGAGGGTTGATGGTAGCCTGGAACAGTGGGAGGAAGATGTTCTCCAGCATCTTGGCGAAGTTGGGAATGATCTTCTTTGATCTGAAAATGTCACTAAAAACAGTACACAAGTCAAGAATATTTAAAAAAATATAGTATGAGTGGAAACATCATATAAGTGCATATATTGTGCCATTCAGAATTGAACTGAGAATGCCTTTGAAGTTCATTAATTTTACCTGACAAGGATAAAAGGATACAGAATTGTCATTTGAATTTAGAAAAACCTTCATACATTGCGTTGAACATTAGGTGGCCTAATATTAAAAACCTTGGTCTACAACCAAAATGCTTCTAAAATAAATGTAGTCAAACTTTACTAATTCTGGGTCACTGAGAACAAAAATTATGCTTAAAATTGTTGATTGGATCTACTTTTCAAGATATGCTATTTGGTCAGTATAATATGACCCTTGACTTGGGAAAGGCAGAGGATACTTGAGTAATAAAGGGAAGGGATCTCACTTTAAACCTGAAATGCCTAAAATACATCTTTGACTGGATCTTTGCCTCTGCGTTACTGCTGCTTGACTGCACGTGTGAAGTCAGTCCAATGGCATGATGGAACACCATTGGTGGTTGATGTCGTGACCAGAAAATTAAAGCATAGTCGCATACAATTATTTGTATTAGAGAGGAAGAATTAGATGTTAGAATGATTGTAAAATGGTAAAAAAACAAATTTTAAAACAGCATTTTATGTCTTCTGGCTGGTCGAGAAGCAGGACGTTTGTTAGAAAAGTAGCTAGAAGAACACTTCCTGCCTTCTTTGGGGAAAATGGATTTCACCATTTCCCTTCATGGGCTGGGTCTGTGGAGGAGTCATCATTTCTCCTGGCACATAAACTGTGTGGAGATTATGGTTCCTGGCATTGAAACACTTCCTCTCAGACCTCAGGGGCCACCATGTTCTTGTCCATACAGACAAAACATCGGTGGTCGGCTTCATAAATTATCAGGGGGGCCTGTGGTTGTGTCCGCTTTACAAGCTGGTGCACCAGATCCTCCTGTTGGCTCAAGGAAAGCTGCTTCTTATAGAAGTAGTTTGGCCTGGACGGATGTAGATTTGTTCATGTCTGAGAGAGATATTGTCTGCTTTGGTTCTCCTCACTCATCCCCCATGGTACAGGCAGTTTGCATAAGGGTGCCGGCCTGTGACTTGTCCCAGTGGTATTGGAAGGCTTATTCATTGCTCCCTTTCGAGCCTCTTGAGGAGGTTTCAGCAAAGTTTCTGACCCTCAAAACGCTATTATGTTTCTCCTTTGTGTTTGGAGTTCGCACCAGTTAAAGCCTTTCTATACCCTAGACCAGGTTATGTTCCTAGGTCCCTAGTAATGTGGGGAGAGGCTACTGCAGGCCTTTTGCCCTTGAACTTCGAACCTGGAGAAAGTAATATGCTTTGCCCATTTAGGGCACTAGATGCAAATGTACACAGCTCTGCTTTGTGGAGCAAATCTGATCAGAAGTTTATATGTTTTGGGTCACCCAGGAAGGGGTCCCCATTGTTTAAGCAGAATGAGCAAGGGGATAGTTGAGGCCATCTCTTTTGCGTGTGAGTCAGCTGGCTAGCTCTCACCTATGGCTGTCTGGGCCCATTCGACTAGGAGTATGGCTGCTTCAAAGGCTATTTTATCAGGGTTTTCCTCTAAGATCCTTGTGATGTGGCTGGCTAGCCCTCTCCTCACACTTTTGTGAGGTTTCATAACTTGGATTTGGGCTGTACACCAGGGTCCTAGGTGCTGGTGTCTCAGTGCTGTTCTTTAACTACTTCACACTAGACAGGCGTGGTATAAACGTTCCCTCAACGTCGAATTCTCTGATTGCAGCCAAGTGGCAACATTCTAATCTGAAAATGAAGCCTACCCGGAAGTGCGAAAAACTGCAATACATTGAAAATCCGCTAGAGGCCGGTCCCAAAAAGGGAGCAAATAGCCATATACCCCATGTTAAAATGTTAAATTCGTGTTTTACAGTTTGGTCCCATGGACTTTTTATTGTAATCTTCAATATGTTCCGCGTGCCTGACAACTGTGAGGGGGTGAATTTTTTTCTAACTCGTTAGTTTAGATCGCTTTTAGATATAAAATATATGACAAATAAGGGCGGTTAACTTTGATTGACAGCTGATAACGGGCTGCGCCGAAGTGGAATTGTGACGTCTCTGGCAATGATCTGACACAACACATCATACCACCTCTGTATCCTTTCTGAACATTTATATTTTGTATTTCCCAATATTTTCCAGTATGGCGCCGACCATAAACAGCCTCAGAACCCGAGATCTATGGGTGACGTCACAGACGCTTTGTCCATATTTTTGCAGTACTGATGATTGCAGCAATGAGGTCCCTTGATAAGGAAAGTCGAATTGTTGCGACTGTTACGACTCTGCGTCCCCTGCCACACTTCCTGCATGACTGTAATTGACTTGCTTAAGCCTATCAGAAGCTAATGCTGTTTGGTACCGGTATGCTTTATAGTTTCCTGGTTCACTGATGTCATCCGCCTACTGACGTCTCCATCATGGCATTGGGATGATTTCACACATGCTTCACAACGCAATCCCGCAGTGGTATTGTCACAGTGTTGTCTTCTCTCGATGCAACATCTCATTCACTTTTCAGGGAACTATGGTTAGTTGTAACCCGAGACCTTTTCAAATAAGCCCTGAAGGACATGAATGAGCTGGATTAGATGTGTTTACTTAGGGTTGAAGCTAAATTATGCAGGATTGTGGCCTGCAGGAACTGAAGCTTTGCATCCTGTCATACAGTGTTCGTGCTCTTATTTTTCAGTGTTTGATTTTGCAAAGGGACATAGATCCCTGCAAAGGGAGTGAGCAGAGATGCCTCATATTTGCCAGTTTTCAGTGCTTCAAATGGAGCAAATTGAGCCCATCAATGCTTGCAGAATATTGCTGGACAGTGACAAGAGATGCTCCATTTATGAATACAAGAGACAAGCCAAGAAGCGCAGAGTAGACACTAATTAAGACTAAACTATGTACATAATAGATTTTTGCCTTTTGTTTCATGGTAAATTTAATTTATATAACCCTTTTGATTCTTTTTATAGTGTTACATAAACAAGACAGGTACTATATACACAATATACACAGACGTAAAGTGTAAAAACTTAAATTTCTTGAAAAACCAAAGCCAATCAGTTGTCATATTTGAATTCAGCACATCAAATACATAATAAATAGTAAATTTTATCTCTGAAGCATGTAATCAGTGTTGTTTGACATGCAGTTGGCTAACACACATAATATATATAATGAAACATTTAAATTATATATAAAGAAATTAACTTAATATGTTGAGAACGAATTTTTGTCATTATGTTCTTAATATATTTAATCGAATTTCTTAAATATTATGAAAACATTTTTTATTTTTATATAAATATTAGGGCTGTGCAAAAAATTAATTGCAATTAATTCGCATCCAAAATAAAAGTATGTGTTTACATAATGTATTTGTGTGTGCTGTATATAATTATTTTGTATATATAAATACACACACATGCATGTATATATTTAAGAAAATGTGTTATTAATATATAAAATATTTATATTTATATAATATAGATTATGTATATATTTATTCAGAATTTAAGCTCAATAATTCTTAAATATATACATGCATGCATAGGTATTTATATATACAAAATAATTATATACAGCACACACAAATATATTATGTTAGCACAGACTTTTATTTTGGATGCGATTAATCGCAATTAACTTTTGCACAGCCCTAATAAATATATACATTTGTTTATATAAAAAAACATTGTCTTGCCCATTTTGTTGTGTTAGATAATTGAAGTTTTTCTGTTCATTTTCTTTAAATTCCTATGTCAATTGACATTACAATAGGACTTACTAAATCCTGGGCACCTGTATGATCCATCTCATATTAGGGGAGTACAACTTTTGCTTGATAAACCATTTGGACAGGCTGTCCCACTCTTCAGGAGCTCGGCCGTAAATTGAGAGACGGGGTTCTGCATGCTGATATTTACTCTCCTCAAGGTTCTGAGCAACTTCCTGCACAACAGGAACAATGAGATTGATTGTTACCCACTTAAATAGTCTGTTTTCACTTGACAGTTATAGTTCATTAACTTCATTTTATCTTGTGTATCAGCATATGAGTTGATCAATTTCACCTTGATGAGACGTGCAAAATATTCTCCATTGATGTAGTTGTCACTTTTGAGGTAGATCTCTGGAGCTCACTAGCACCCACTGGGTTGTATTTGGAATTGAATTTATCAAAGCGATGAAAGGTTTGTCTGCCCTGTAACAGACAATAGAGCAATGTCTTACTGCGGCAAGATCTATTCTGCAAGAAAATGTAGCATAAAAGCATCATTTGGAAGTCCTGAGGTTCTCTGAAATACGTACCGCGTGTACATCTAATGAATCCACTGTGAGATCGTAAGGGTCCATTTTCAGATTGTCGAACACCTGTTTGAGCGTGAGCTTCTTTCCGTTCTTCTCCGCCACCACTCGCTCTGCTTCTGTCTTATAGGTGTCCTGGATGAACTTCAGAAGATGCTTCTGGTTCATGCAGGCAGCTGCGTGAATGTGCGTATCAACCTGAGTATTCACAAATATGTACATTTTGAAGTGAAAAGAGTCTTTATGCAGTAAAAAGTGTAATGTTAGTGTTTATGCAACTTTATTTGAAATACCTTTCTGACATTGTAGAAGTCTCTGTGAGGAACACTTTTCAGTTCCTTTAACTCTGCCATCTCGTTCAGCATTTCATGTAGTTGGAACTTGGACAACAGGAAGTTTAGCCTTCTGTGACAATAGGTTTTCCTATAAAAGAGAATTGAATTCACCTATTATGATTATTATTTAGCAACAGATGCAGTGTTATAAATGTAATATGACCAAACTCACGTTGGTCCGTCTGCAATCATGGCAAGGACGTGGCTCAAGTCAATAGCAAAAGTTTCCAAATCAGGATATGGCAAGCTCCGTGGCTGATCCTGTTTTAAAGCATCCTCATTATCATAGACGTATATGATTCCATCCTTCATCCTCAGGGAGTAGTTCAGATCCTGTGGGAGGTCTTCCATACTGTAGGGATCCTCACCCTCACTTAAAGGAGGGCAGATGTCTGTTGCCATGGAAATAAAGTATAACGGTAGTGCTGATGAATACTAATGTTGTATAATACTGATGTCCTGATATAAATAGAAACAGGACTAAATGTTTTAGTATCACTTTTCCACACACTACAGTCTTTGAGACAGAATAGTACTAAGAATTTAGGACAGTCTTCTCATTTCTTATGTCTCAAAGCTGTTGTCATTATAGGTCTTCGAACCGTTAAAGGCAGGGTTAGTGAGAAATATTTTTTGTCATGCTGGTTAAAGTCCTGATAGCAATCACTAAGTGATCTAAACGTATTTCAATGTATATCATCTGTGGAAGATGACATAGGACTATAAAATGCCCTACCTACCTGGCAACGTATGTATTTTTTAATACCTCCGCGCACCAGTGGCGTTTCATGCTTTGCAGAGTTAGAAAGGCGTCATTCACAGAGGCAAGCACCACAACCAAAACTGCAGCCACTTTTTCAGTTCTTCCTGAACCAAAACAATGTGCTTATGCTGCATTCAAGCTATAACTACTGTAATTTGGAGATGGATACCTGTGATGTACCCAGAGCTGTGCATTATTCGAATGTATGCGTTTCAGTGGCAACACTATCAACGCCAAAATGAATCTGCAGCAGTCAGGTGATACTAAATATATGATTGACATTTTTTTTGCTTCATTTTTAATGACTTTTCCTCATTTAATAAGGGCAACTGGGTAAACACAAAATTGAAGTGATGATATACCCAGTCTTATAAGTCCTGGACAGATTTTTTAGCATCAGTGTTCTTTAGGGTCAGTTTGACCCCATGCTTATTGAGCTGCATAAAATAAAATTGTTCACACATTTGTTTTGGTTGTTTTGGATGATACCAATTGCCCTCTGCTTTGTATCAAAATGGCCTCACATGCAAGGAATTTGCAGCAAGCATAGAATATTGCACCTGAAATAACCATTTACCGGATCAAGAATTCAAGGGTAAGGGTTCAACTGCAGTGAAGAAGGCTTCAGGACTTCCCAGGGTGTCCACAAGTGCCAGAACACTCTCTTCCTAAATGAGTCAACTACGAAATCGTGTCACCATGATTTAAAGGGCTATTTAAGTAGTCAAGAAAGAAACTGGCTACGTTCACACTGCAGGCTGAAACAACCCAATTCAGATTTATTTTTGCCCCTATGAGACCTTTATCTGATCTTTTCATGACAGTCTGAACGACACAGATCCGATCTTTTCAAATGCGACCCAGGCGACTTCGGTATGTGGTCCAAATCCGATATGTGTCCAATCATTTCAAATGTGACTTCATTCTGAAAGGCCAGGTCACATGTATCTAGGGTTGGGTATCAGAATCGAGTATCGAATTGGAACCGGGACTAACTTTCCGTTTTTCCCGAAATCGTCAAAAGTTAAAATTTCGATTCCTAGTTTCGATATTCACAGTCCGCCGACGGAAGAAGAAACCGCTGAACAACACCAACGAAGAAGCGTCTGACCGGAAGTGTTGGCATAACCGCGCGAGTCGAACATGAGTAGCTTACGTCGGCGGTCCAAAGTGTGGCTTCACTTTTCTAAAAATAACGAAATCTCGGCAAAATGCAAAATTTGTGACAAAAGGAGTATTTGTGACAGAAGGAGTATTTCCTTCAGAAAGACCATTGGTTAGCAAGGTTAGCTAAACTTTTTTTACCCTGCCTCTTAAAAGAATCGGAATCGAGAATCGTTAGAAACCGGAATCGAAACAAGGAATCGAAATCGGAATCAGAATCGTTCAAATTCAAACGATACCCAACCCTACATGTATCTGACCCGCATGTCATTGATATGTGACAAATGTCATAATTCTGGAATGAGAGGATAAACAACAACTATGGCGGACGATGCTAAGACCAGTCAATGGAAGGGAAGCAAGGTTTTTGATTTAATTAATATTTGGGGGATAGCTCTATTCAGGCCAAACCCGAGGGCTCTTATCAGAACCGGGCGGTTTATGAAAACATTTCCAGCGAAACGTCGTTAACCGTTAAGTATTCTTCTGTGAATGCGGGTCACTTCTGGGTAATTTCACGTTTACATTCACACAGGAGATCACAAAAGGTCGCATTTAATAGCCTCTATGCACGATCGCGTCCGAGTTTGTCTCAGCATGCCCAGTTACTTCCGGTGCTACGTCAGTCTATGGTCAGAAGCCGGTTTTGCGTTAGGTGTAGATAGTGTCAAATTACACTTGCTGTTTATAAAAACGTCCTGCGGTTAACGTGAATGATGTTAACAACACTGTGAGGCAGTTAGCTGTCACACAAGAGTGAAAAAGAGAAGTTATTTAAATTATATATTTCGAGCTACATCAACAACTTTGAGGGTTAGTATTCTCTTATATCGATACGAAATTTGACTAGCGAATCAGCGTTTCTAAAATCGTTGCCTCCGTTTATGAGAAAATGGATTTTATTCAAGTTTTGCCGCTATACACTTGGCCTGCAGGACGCGCTTCTAGAAGTAAAGACGCCGACTGAGATTCTTTCGGACACACGTCATCAGGGTTCGTGCATAGAGGCTATTGGAAATGTGAATGGCCTTGAAAAAAAATCGTAATTGAGCATTAAACCCTGCTGTGTGAACACAGCTGTAAAGTAGCAGACATAAACAGACAAAAAAAAAATTCTGGAGATTTCTGCAGTCCAATTAACCCCAGTGGGAAAAAATTTGAGGGTAACTGGAGGGTTAATTTGATCCTTATTATTGTAATGTTATACTCTGAGACATGAGATAGTTTAACGCCGTCTTTCATCTCGTGACACTTTGCAAACTCTGCTGTGTGCTTTCATGTGTCACCTTTAATTTATTAATGCATTTATTAACTGTTACCAACCATGACATACCTGGCAGCACTTCATCCTCCTCTTTCCATTTCTCATTATTGGCATTCCTTAGAAACCTGGCTGTGGTCCTGGGGAAGTGGTGATATGCCAGCCGGGAATATTTTTCTCTGATGAAGAGTGCTGTAAGCAGAGTTTTTGCTGCCTGTTCGTCAGTCCTCAACTGTTGTCTGTCCAAAATCATCATAGATGAATTTATTTTGTCAGCTTTTAGGAGTAAAGCATATAGACTGCAGATCAATAGTCAAAAGTTGGTAAGATTTTTTAAAGGATGATCTTGTTTTGTTAAATCCATTACATTTTCAGCATTCTTTGATGAATAGAAAGTATTTCTAAATCTTTTGTAATATTATGAATGCCCTTTAATGTCAATTTTAATCAATTTAATGTGTACTTACTAAAAGTATGTACATCAAATATTAATCGCTTTATAATTGGCACTTTCTTGCTTGCTTTTTTCATAATTTAGTCTTCTAATCTACCACTACATACAAAGTATTTGATTATGAAACCACACCTGAACTGGTCATGCAAATTATAACTGAATTTGTGTCAAACAGGTGCGACTTGCTTGTACTTTTTTATATATAATTATTTCATAGCTGTTTGGCTCAAATTAAATTCCCAGCCCTGTTTATTAACTTTTTTAATCTTTCCCTTTATATATTATATTATATCATGTTATTATATTATATTATATTTATTATGTCATATTACATATATTATATTAATATATTTTAATATGCATTATTAAATGCATTATTATATAATATGTAATATATTTAGATATATACATGTTCATTTGTCTCCTACCCCTGCACAGTAGTCTCCACTGATGGTGACCCTCTGGAATTCTGGGATGTTGTCTGGCTTAAGGCCTGTGGCTGTGGAAGGGGTCAGCAAGGGTGAAATCACAGACATAGCCCAATCTGAAGTGATGGGAATTTGCAAGGATTGGGATCGCAACAGCTTTAAACTCTGTCTCCTAAAATGGGGCATTAAGAATGATAAATACGTTTACCAAACAACAAAAGCAGAGAGTGATTGTCTCTTTACGTAGCCAATGGTGCTCATTGGATAAACTTGAGGTAAACATCAAATTATAAAGACAAAACACTCCAAGGCACTCACGTGGTTGAAGTAAGAAAAAAAAACTTTAATTAACTGGGCTAAATCATTAAAACATGTTTTTAATGACTTATCCCTGTTAATTAAAGGCTTTTTTCATTAATCACGTGAGTGCCGTGGAGTGTTTCATCTTTATAATAATACATATTGAATATCATAATAATGCAAACTTCTGATTAGTTCTGCAATCTGTGGCACATTTGAGTTCACTGACCTCTTGACAGATTTCTCTGACATCTGCTCCTCCATCTCATTGCGTAGCTCCCACTCCTTGGCCTGGTGTAAGCCAATGGGACAGTCCTCAGGGACGGTGAACATGGATAAAGTGTTCTTAGACTCTTCTTCCTTCAGAGCTGAAGCGTACACTTTCTCATCCACCTCTTGGAGAGAGATCTTAGTGATCTGACGGGAGGTGCCATCAGAAAGAATGTCTGTTCTTTCTATAATTAGCCCATGTTCTTCATCAGGTGGAACACCTTGTTATGTACATGGTGTTCATTTGTTTAAAGTATTCTAAAAACTTTCATTAATTTGGGCAGTACCATTTTCCATCAGCTTCTCACAAGTCTGTATGTATTCCACAAAATCCACAAAAAGAAACTTGTGTGTTTGTGTTATGACTTATGAATGAGTTGCCAACACGTTGCCAAAATCTGACAATCATACTTTGAATGACATAGGCATGTAGGCCTACTGTAAAACTGTCTTACTGTAAAATCATTATTGAAGGTGGTAAAAAATAACACATGGTAATGCCGTATGTGTTGGCAGTTTTGCAACTGCACACATCATGATTGTAAACATGTCCTCAAGTATCGGTCCACACAGTTCATGTTTCACTTCGGCATCTTGTGCCTTGGTCTTAGTAAGGTATCTATGAGGTTAACTAAGTTCCTGTCCTATTAGAGGCTGGATTCCCAAAGTGTCAGATGAGTGGTTGTTGTGTTCTCTGGCAGCAAAATACTCTTCTTCAAAATACATTTTTTTATTTCCTCGGTAGGCAATCATAATTATTTAAGGCACAATCATGAAGAAAGAACGACAGGAGAACTAATGTATATAAAACCCCATTCCCTGAAGAGTTGGGACATTTAAAATAAAAAAACAAGAATCAAGTTCATTTCTATTTAAACCTTTATTTAATTAACAAAAGTAGAAAGAAAAGATTTCCTATGTTTTCACCGACCAACTTAATTGTATTCGGCATTCAACCAAATTTGCTTCTGATGGCTGCAACCCGCTCTAAAAAAGTTGGGACAGAGGCTAAATTAAAGTGAAAAGGTTGTAGAATGTCAAACTGTTTTAAAACAGTCCACTATAAACAGATGAATTGGTAATAGGTGGGGCATCATGATTCTGTAAAGGAGCATCTCAGTCTTTGCAAGCAAAGATGGGTAATGGCTCATCACTGTAAGGAAACTATAGCTCTGGTTTGGGAAATACTTATTACTAAATGTACCTTTTAGGGTTTTCAAAGACATAAATTAAATATTTAATGCAAATTTAACACATTTACATAATACACTCACCGGCCACTTTATTAGGTATACCTGTCCAACTGCTCGTTAACACTTAATTTCTAAGCAGCCAATCACATGGCGGCAACTCAGTGCATTTAGGCATGTAGACATGGTCAAGACAATCTCCTGCAGTTCAAACGAGCATCAGTATGGGGAGAGAAAGGTGATTTGAGTGACTTTGAACGTGGCATGATTGTTGGTGCCAGAAGGGCTGGTCTGAGTATTTCAGAAACTGCTAATCTACTGGGATTTTCACGCACAACCATCTCTAGGGTTTACAGAGAATGGTCCGAAAAGAAAAAACATCCAGTGAGCGGCAGTTCTGTGGCGGAAATGCCTTGTTGATGCCAGAGGTCAGAGGAGAATGGCCAGACTGGTTCGAGCTGATAGAAGGGCAACAGTGACTCAAATAACCACCCGTTACAACCAAGGTGGGCAGAAGAGCATCTCTGAACGCACAGTACGTCGAACTTTGAGGCAGATGGGCTACAGCAGCAGAAGACCACACCGGGTGTCACTCCTTTCAGATAAGAACAGGAAACTGAGGCTACAATTTGCACAAGCTCATCGAAATTGGACAATAGAAGATTGGAAAAACGTTGCCTGGTCTGATGAGTCTCGATTTCTGCTGCGACATTCGAATGGTAGGGTAAGAATTTGGCGTCTACAACATGAAAGCATGGATCCATCCTGCCTTGTATCAACGGTTCAGGCTGGTGGTGGTGGTGTCATGGTGTGGGGAATATTTTCTGGCACTCTTTGGGCCCCTTGGTACCAATTGAGCATCGTTGGCAACGCCACAGCCTACCTGAGTATTGTTGATGACCATGTCCATCCCTTTATGACCACAATGTACCCAACTTCTGATGGCTACTTTCAGCAGGATAATGCGCGATGTCATAAAGCTGGAATTATCTCAGACTGGTTTCTTGAACATGACAATGAGTTCGCTGTACTCGACAGTACTGCCTCCACAGTCACCAGATCTCAATCCAATAGAGCATCTTTGGGATGTGGTGGAACGGGAGATTCGCATCATGGACGTGCAGCCGACAAATCTGCGGCAACTGTGTGATGCCATCATGTCAATATGGACCAAACTCCCTGAGGAATGCTTCCAGCACCTTGTTGAATCTATGCCACGAAGAATTGAGGCAGTTCTGAAAGCAAAAGGGGTCCAACCCGTTACTAGCATGGGGTACCTAATAAAGTGGCCGGTGAGTGTATAATGTTATTGTGGTTCCATTCTGCTTTTGACAATCTGGTCAAAAATCATGACATTAATCACAATTTTATTCAATTGGCAGCCCTAATAGTAAGGGGAAAAAGATCTGGTTATTTTTAGCTTTATATATGCTATAATTTAGTCACACATGATTCAGTAGGGCCCTATTATTTCTGCGATCACGGAATAAAAAGCACACTCTTTTTACAACTAAAATAACAGTAAAGGGTAAAAACGGAATTTGCAAAAATTAAAACGGAAAAAAACGGAATTTGGGAAAAAATTAAATGGAATTTGGGAAAAAATAAAACTGATTTTATAGGGCCCTAATTCAGTATTGTTTATAATCTATGGTTTAACAGAATAGCTATATTTATCCATTTAACATTAACTCTATTTCTGTGTAAGGACTAACTGCTAATTATAGGGCATGACTCATTACATTTATTATCAAAAATAATTGGATCTTTCAAATGGATTAAAATTGAAGAATTGACTAATGTGCTCGTTTTCTTTTGCAGACTAATGGTTTGCAAATGAAACCTTTATTTTATAGGGCATCACTGACACTGTTGGTGGAGGTGTGTTGCCTTTAATTGTGTGGTGTTGGTTTTTTTAATCCTATTCATCTTGGACTTATGTATGAGAAGAGTTTGTGAATTTGTGGAACATGTTTATTTCTCCAATATTCAGATTTATAGAGACTGGGCTGAATGTTAAAAATGACATAAGCTGCTTAATGTTGTCTTGAAGGAGATTTTTATTTTACTTGTGGACTTAATTGGGATGTTTGATGTTCTCAGTTCTGTCTTATGTAAATCTTGAATATTAAAGTAATTTTAATATTTTGTTCTAGCTAGTTTGTTTGTAGGCTGCAGGTCCTAGTACTTTCATTGGGCTGCAGTGTCGAGCAAATAAATAATTTTTTAATTCATCTGAAACTTTTATTTAAAATCTCATGATGAAATGATTCAGCAAGGCTTTTTTGACACCACTTTATTTATTTTACTTTAATGGCAGTATTCAGATATTGTTGAAGATATGAAGCATTCACGCATGTTTCAGGTGGCTTTTCAGAGGCCAAACACCCATACATTATACAACATCCTTACAATAGTTTAACCATCATTGTTGGTGTACAAAATGTGCAAGTTCAAGTACACAAGTCTATTTTGTGCCAAAAAAAACCTGCCCCAGAATCTCAGGTTGCAAACAAACTAGTTTATCAAGGCAAATTTTAGTTCTAGTGCCTTTTGAACAAAAGAATACATTGTTCACCTGAAGACACCCTTGTTAAGAAAAGGTAACAAATGTATGCCGCTCCCATTTTCAGAAACCATGCAAAATACTGAAACAGTTAAGAACGTACCATTTTTTTTAAAGGATATTTGACATTTGAGATATAAAATATATCCATCACATACAAGGCACTATGGGAAGGGAGGGATATGCCCATCATATAAGGCATTAAGTCACATGACTCCACATCTTGCTACCTGAATGATGTATGTCCATGACTCTTCTGTGCATCATTTATAGCAAGATAAAGTTTTATGCTGATGTCTGGTCCACTCATATGGACTCATATTCTACACAATCGATCACCCTGCCATGTTTCACGGGGCTTGTGCTGCCAACGCTTCTGATTTGACGGCATCCACTAGGAAGCTGAGCTCATTGCACAAGGTCTCGTGACGAAAGGCCATACGGATTTGCGCCACATTTGTCATACGGATGTCATTACCCTCCGGTCCATCCTGTAGATAATTCTCACCCAGGAAGTGCTTCTTCTCCTGCAAGGGAAATATAAATGTCAGCTTTTTTATACACAAGGGTTGATGTTAAATTTAGCATTGGAATGCATTTAAAATTAGAAGTAGAAGTATACAACCAACAGTGTTTGTGTCATTTTCGATCTGAGTTACAATGTAAGTGAATAGGGCCAATTTATACAAACACTGTTTCAATTGTACAGCCAAAAAAGACTAAAACAAAGATGATCTGAAATGATTTGAAATCAGAACCTAGAATAGCCTATTAGAGGTTAAGACAGAGAGAGAAAGTACCTGATGAGACAGACCACCCTGAAGCACACTATTTCTGGCGATCTCACACACATCGCATGTGCTCAGTTTCCACAGTTGTGCTGCTATGGCGTACTCCTCCATCAAGGCCTCCTAAAGGTACATAAACAACAGAATCACATTATCTGACTACTCAAGAAGATCACACTCAAAGTAGATTAGTAATTAGCTCATTCAGTGTTGGCAGTGTTTGTTGCTATGCAAGTCATCACAGGAACTGCTTTCCCAGACCTTTGTGTAGTGGAACTGTAATGGGTCATCCGTGGAGAGGGACACACACAGGCCCTTTTGCAGGAACTCCCTGAGGGGATTTTTGGAATACTCCAGGAACAGGCTATTATTACTGAGTGGAGACATGGCAATGGGCACCTGGGCCAAATAAAATAGGTACTGCAGCACGGGACTCTGTATTGAGAAATGAACAACAACAATGTTAAACCACTAGAAAATACTATATCAGTACTGGTATCTGATGATTTTCAGAGTTATTTTGTGTGTTAAATAACTCCTTTCTAAGAAACTTAGCATCCATGGCTCAGTAATAATGATGGTCAGTTGACAGGACAGTCACTTGTCCTATTGGGTCAATAAGAACATTTGTAGTGTGCATCCAATCTAATAAATTGCAGTAGGCTTTGTGCTTTATTACTTCTGATATATTGTCAATTGTATTATGAAATTCAAACGATAAATACATTTTTGGTGCTTTAAAGCTGCAGTCCGAATGTTTTCCTCTTTGTCGCCATCTCTGTTCGAAATCTGCAGTTGCAGTCATTCGTGGAATTATCAAATTTACATGAGTTGAAGTTCGACACGGCACAGCGCGAATGAACACATTCTCTGAGTCTCTGAGGCTGTCAGTCGCTGCATCGAATGTGGATACTGGCATTCAGAATCACAGATTATTCTTTTTGGAAGTATGACTAACATAATAATTTTCACAGGAAAATGTCATCTGAACAAGTAACATCCACTTTTGTTCTGGTTCTTACATTGCAGTAAATCGTGCTGATTAAATCTAAAAATCGCCTATCATCACGCAAAACCATGCAAATTATACTTTGTTCTCAACTTGTTAATGTTAACATTATCAGCATTGCATGACTACATGTAACGTTAATGTCCTTCTGATGTGTCCTTGTTTTCGTATGGGTCTGGTTGAAGTCTCTTTTTTTCTGTGGTTAAACAAATCCTTGTTTAAGCGACCCGTTTTCCTAAAAAATGCGATGGAATATGGGGCGTTTTTACGAGTCAAACAAGTTATGTAGTTTTACAAAAGGAATATGCTACAACTTCTTGAAAAAATGAATAAATAAAATATAAAAAAATAGTGTGCTCCTATCAGCTTTTCGATGATGTTCGCGTCACTTAAAGCTACACTGTGTGTTTTTACCCCCATCTAGTGAATATTAGTTTCTGTTCCTCTCAATTCCGTTTCAATTTCGTTTTAACTTCTACGGTGGCCAATGTAGTCCAAAATTAACATGGCTTCCAGTTTGACCTCGTCCATGAATGTTAACTCAAACATAATCGCGAAAAGTGAAGCTTGAATTAATGGGTGTGTCCCTCTTTGGCTAATGTACTTTCAAGATGGAGGGGCAACATGGCGACCGACATTAGAACCCCTTACCCGTATGTATTTTCAATGGTATATTATACATCACGAGAATACTTTATCTACTTGAACGAAGTAAATATACATTAATGAGCACATATATTTTGAAAGAACTAAGTGTTTTTAGCTAAGAATAAACTAAAAGAGTTACACAGTGTAGATTTAATTACGTGACTTCTTAACGTTCCTATGGCAACAGGGGAAAGGGCTGCTCTTGTGTGAAACAATTTTTTTGCGACGAAAATGTGAGGATTATGAAATCATGGATTCTAAACTACACTGCCTATGGGTGCAATGATGTGTGGTTTGATGTGAACTATTAGTTTTAGAGACTGACCTTCTTGAGGTTGAGTCCGTGAGAGATGTTGTCAGCCGTGAGGAAGGCTGACACCAGATGGGTGATGGATCCTGCCTCGCCACAGTGAGGACGGAACTGGAAGGTATTGAGACCACGTTCCCTGCAAAAAACATTCACGATTTAACATGGCTTGTGACTTCAGTTATAAAGCTTGAGGCTAAATTTGAAGGGAATAGCTTGTCTTGATATTAGTTTGTTCTGTGAAGACAATGTGTAATCTAAATCAGAGCTTGATCTTTATAGTGACTTACTTGCGTAGGTTGTTGAGGACCATGATGTTGGCATACATGTGGAAGAGGTAGTAAGTGTATGGTGGGTTTTCCTCCATGGTCCACTCTTCCGGTTTTGGACTCTTATAGGTGAATAAGTGATCACTATGTTTGGATTCATCATCCACACTGTCAAACCCTGTCACCTGCAGAAAAAAACATAGAAAGCTTTTTTTACATCTTTTTACAGCCACATTTGCCCTAATTTTCCCAGGTTGTGGCTTAATATTTACATAAGGACTGATCAGGCTGTTCAGATACATAGGCATGGTTCTTTTAACTTTGGTCACATTTGGTGGGGAAAAAATTAATATACAATCACTACATTACTGACTTGTGCGTGTGTTTTCTGTGACTTTATAGTGCATGACAATTTTACATGAACTCATCTGAGAACCATTTAAGTCTTCATAAGGGATTTGGTATTGAAATCTTGATTCTTTAGTAAAATGACTGTGTTTAAGCTGATAATTGTACTATTGGTTGTTAAATGTTCTATTGTGGCATGAATCTGCTCTGACTGGTCTTGCCAGCTTAAAAAAGCACTTACGTGTTTCAGGAAGACATGTGTTTCTTTGTGCTTCTGAGGGTTGATGGTGGCCTGGAACAGTGGGAGGAAGATGTTCTCCAGCATCTTGGCAAAGTTGGGAATGATCTTCTTTGATCTGAAAATGTCACTAAAAACAATGTAGACAAATCAAGATTATTTGATTTTAGAAATACTGTACATGTATTATAAGCAAGTATGAATAAAAATATAGTTTGAGTGGAAACATAAATTTGAACTGACAGAGAAAAAGGATGCCGAATTTGAATGTAGAAAGCCGAATTTCAAAAACTATATATAACTATATAATATTGTTTAAATGAATGAATTTTGTTTCTCAATATATTTAATTAATTATGACATTTATTAAACATTTGTATCTATATATTTAAAAAAAATGTCTTGCCCATTTTCAGGTTATATTATTGAAGTTTCATTGACTGTTAAATGTTGTTAATTGACATTCGAAGAGGACTTACTAAATCCTGGGCACCTGTATGATCCATTTCATATTAGGGGAGTACAACTTTTGGTTGATAAACCATTTGGACAGGCTGTCCCACTCTTCAGGAGCTCGGCCGTAAATTGAGAGACGGGGTTCTGCATGCTGATATTTACTCTCCTCAAGGTTCTGAGCAACTTCCTGCACAACAGGAACAATGAGATTGATTGTTACCCACTTAAATAATCTGTATTCACTTGACAGTTATAGTTCATTTTATCTTGTGTAGTTGATCAATTTCACCTTGATGAGACGTGCAAAATATTCTCCATTGATGTAGTTATCACTTTTGAGGTAGATCTCTCGGAGCTCACTAGCACCCACTGGGTTGTATTTGGAATTGAATTTATCAAAGCGATGAAAGGTTTGTCTGCCCTGTAACAGACAATAGAGCAATGTCTTACTGCGGCAAGATCTATTCTGCAAGAAAATGTAGCATAAAAGCATCATTTGGAAGTCCTGAGGTTCTCTGAAATACGTACTGCGTGTACATCTAATGAGTCCACTGTGAGATCGTAAGGGTCCATTTTCAGATTGTCAAACACCTGTTTGAGCGTGAGCTTCTTTCCGTCTTCTCCGCCACCACTCGCTCTGCTTCTGTCTTATAGGTGTCCTGGATGAACTTCAGAAGATGCTTCTGGTTCATGCAGGCAGCTGCGTGAATGTGCGTATCAACCTGAGTATTCACAAATATGTACATTTTGAAGTGAAAAGAGTCTTTATGCAGTAAAAAGTGTAAATGTTAGTGTTTATGCAACTTTATTTGAAATACCTTTCTGACATTGTAGAAGTCTCTGTGAGGAACACTTTTCAGTTCCTTTAACTCTGCCATCTCGTTCAGCATTTCATGTAGTTGGAACTTGGACAACAGGAAGTTTAGCCTTCTGTGACAATAGGTTTTCCTATAAAAGAGAATTGAATTCACCTATTATTATTATTATTATTTAGCAACAGATGCAGTGTTATAAATGTAATATAACCAAACTCACGTTGGTCCGTCTGCAATCATGGCAAGGACGTGGCTCAAGTCAATAGCAAAAGTTTCCAAATCAGGATATGGCAAGCTCCGTGGCTGATCCTGTTTTAAAGCATCCTCATTATCATAGACATATATGATTCCATCCTTCATCTTTAGGGAGTAGTTCAGATCCTGTGGGAGGTCTTCCATACTGTAGGGATCCTCACCCTCACTTAAAGGAGGGCAGATGTCTGTTGCCATGGAAATAAAGTATAACGGTAGTGCTGATGAATACTAATGTTGTATAATATTGATGTCCTGATATAAATAGAAACAGGACTAAATGTTTTAGTATCACTTTCCCAAACCTAATGAACACACTACAGTCTTTGAGACAGAATAGTACTTAAGAATTTAGGACAGTCTTCTCATTTCTTATGTCTCAAAGCTGTTGTCATTATAGGTCTTTGAACAGTTATTGGTTATTGGTGCATGAACTGCTGCCAACCATGACATACCTGGCAGCACTTCATCCTCCTCACTCCATTGCTCATTATTGGTACTCCTTAGAAACCTGGCTGTGGTCCTGGGGAAGTGGTGATATGCCAGCCGGAAATATTTTTCTCTGATGAAGAGTGCTGTAAGCAGAGTTTTTGCTGCCTGTTCGTAGTCCTCAACTGTTATCTGTCAGAAGTGATGATAGATTAATTAATTTTGTCAGCTTTAGTACAGCATATACACTACAGTTCAAAAGTTGGTAAATCTCTTATGTTCACAAAGGCTGCATTTATTTGGTCATAAATTCAGTAAAAAATGTAATATTGTGAAATATTATATTACTGTTTTCTATTTCTAAAATGTAATTATTCCTATGATGGAAAAATAGATTTTAAACATCATTACTCCAGTCTTAGGTGTTACATGATCCTTCAGAAATCATTATAATATGCTGATTTGGTGCTCAAGACAAAAATTCTTATTCTTATCAAGGCAAAAAAACAGCTGTGCTGATTATTAATCTTTTTTGGAGACTATGATACATTTTCAGCATTCTTTGATGAATATAAAGTTAAAAAGAACAACATTTATACATTTTTTTAACATTATAAATGCCTGTACTGCCAAATTAATCAATTTAATGTGTCCTTGCTGAATAAAAGTATTAATTTCTTTTAAAAGAAAGATCTCACGGACCCCAAACTTTTGAATGGTATTATATATGTTTAAACGTTTGTGACTTGTAGTCCATATCTTGTTAGCTTTGGAGGCATAATATGCTAGTGTATACTGTATAATATAAATTCAAGAAACTGCTGAAGACGTATCTTTTTCAACAGCACTTGATCCAGTAATACTAACTCTTTCTCTTTTCTATTCTCAAAAAAAAAATCCTCTAAATTAAACTGAGAGGGGTCATAGCACTTACGTATTGTTGTCCTACTGTTAGTTTAACTGCTTATATTATTCTCATTTGTAAGTCGCTTTGGATAAAAGCATCTGCTAAATGAAAAAATGCAAATGTTGTGTACTTCTAAAAGTATGCATAAAATTCTCTGTTCATTAAATAAGAATCACTATATAATGGGCACTTTCTTGCTTGCATTCTTTCATATTTTAGTCTACTAATCTACCATTGCATCCAAAGTATTTGATTATGAAACCACACCTGTACTGGTCATGCAAACTTAATTTGTGTCGGCACAGGTGTGCTCTTTCTTGTACTATGAATTAATTTGTTTGGCTCAAATTAAATACCCAGCCCTGTTTATTAACTTTCTTGAACTTTTCATATACTTAGACATATCAGTATATTATATTATTAAATATCTTCATATATTATATATGTAAGGAATAATTGACACTGGGCTGTTAAATTATTAGAAAAATAATGCACCTCGTATTTGAGTGTGCTTTACGTACATAATAAAACGTAATTTTGTGGGGGAAAAAACAAAACAAAACCTTTTTATCCTCCTTTTTTATTTATTTATTTTTTCATGGCCTATATATACAATATATATGTATGTATATATTTATATATACACACTCTCCTAAAAGGAATATTAGGAACACCATACTAATACTGTGGTTGCCCCTCTTTCACCTTTAGAACTGCCCTAATTGTATATGCCATTGATTCAACAAGGTGCTGAAAGCATTCTTTAGAAATGTTGGCCCATATTGATTGGATAGCATCTTGCAGTTGATGGAGTTTTGTGGGATGCACATCCAGGGCACGAAGCTCCCGTTCCACCACATCCTAAAGATGTTCTAATGGGTTGAGATCTGCTGACTGGGGGCCATTTTAGTACAGTGATCTCATTGTCATGTTCAAGAAACCAATTTGAAATTATTCGAGCTCTATCGATTACAACACCACCAGCCTGCACAGTGGTAACAAGTCATGATGGATCCATGTTCTCATTCTGTTTACACCAAATTCTGACTCTACCATCTAAATGTCTCAACCGAAATAAAGACTCATCAGACCAGGCAAAATTTTTCCAGTCTTCAACTGTCCAATTTTGGAGACCTCTTGCAAATTGTAGCCTTTTTTCCTATTTGTAGTGGAGATGATTGGTGCCCGGTGGGGTCTTCTGCTGTTGTGGCCTATCCGCCTCAAGGTTGTGCTTGTTGTGACTTCACAAATGCTTTGCTGCATACCTTGATTGTAACGAGTGGTTATTTCAGTCAAAGTTGCTCTTCTATCAGCTTGAATCAGTCGGCCTATTCTCCTCTGACCTCTAGCATCAACAAGGCATTTTCGCCCACAGGACTGCCGCATACTGGATGTTTTTCCCTTTTCACACCATTCTTTGTAAACTCTAGAAATGGTTGTGCGTGAAAATCCCAGTAACTGAGGAGATTGTGTAATACTCAGACCGGCCTGTCTGGCACCAACAACCATGCCATGCTCAAATTTGCTTAAATCACCTTTCTTTCCCATTCTAACATTCAGTTTTGGAGTTCAGGAGATTGTCTGACCAGGACCACACCCCTAAATGCATTAAAGCAACTGCCAACTGTTGCATTGAAGCAACTGTTCCTAATAATCCTTTAGGTGAGTGTGTCTGTGTCTGTGTATAAATATACTATATGATTTGTCTCCTACCCCTGCGCAGTAGTCTCCACTGATGGTGACCCTCTGGAATTCTGGGATATTGACTGACATAAGGCCTGTGGCTGTGGAAGGGGTCAGCAGGGGTGAAATCACAGACATAGCCCAATCTTGAGCGGCGGGGATTTGCAAGGAAATTGATTGGGATCGTATCAGCTTGAAACTTTGTTTCCTAAAATGGAGCATAAAGAATAATAAATACATATTGAATATCGCAATGATGCAAACTGCTGATTAGTTCTGCAACCTGTGACACATTTGAGTTCACTGACCTCTTGACAGATTTCTCTGACATCTGCTCCTCAATCTCTTTGCGTAGCTCCCACTCCTTGGCCTGGTGTAAGCCAATGGGACAGTCCTCAGGGACGGTGAACATGGATAAAGTGTTCTTAGACTCTTCTTCCTTCAGAGCTGAAGCGTACACTTTCTCAGCCATGAGTCGGACTTTCTCATCCACCTCTTGGAGAGAGATCTTCGTGAACTGACGGCATTTCTGCAAGGAGTGGTGCCATCAGAAAGAATGCTTTTTCTGTCTATAATTAGTCAATGTTCTTCATCAGTGTTGGAACAACTTATGTACAGTACATGGTGTTCATTTGTAAGAAGTATTCAAAAACTTTCAGTACCCAAACATGAGAGTCATGCTTTGAAATGAATGACATGACGCTATTAGAAGGCCTAGCCTATTATGCGTCATATTTTGGCTAAGAAATTATTTACTGGATTTTGCAATAATGTAAAACCATTACTGAAGGTGGTAAAATAAACTGGAGTTAATTATGTGTATGGGTAAGTCGTGGCAGTTTTGCAACTGCACACATCATGATTGTAAACATGTCCTCAAGTATTGGTCCACACCGTTCAGGTTTCAATCTGCATCTTGTGCCTTTGGTATGTGCTTTCACACTGGCAGTTCAGAACGGGGCACGGTTTGCATGAAAATGCTGTCATGCGGACTTGCATGTGCACCGGGGTACAGAACCCGAATCTACCTGGAGGAGGTGGTCTGAGTCGGTTGCACTTGAAACGTGCCGCAGTTCGCTGAATGTGAAAGCAACACGGACTCGGGTGCGCACTTGTTCAGGAAGTAAAGTGACCTGCGCATACGTTTTAGCTGATTATGATGTATTTAGTAAAATAAAACATGTCAGGGATGATGTTGATGATTTACCTTGAATACGAGCGAGAGTGAGCTTTCAGTGTGATCGCCTATAGCGCGTGGAATCAGGTCAACAAATTAATGGAAATCCACCGTCTCCTCAAAAGAGTCTGATTGCAAGATGCAGAGAGACACCTTAAGCCAAGTTCACACTACACGATTTTAAGCCCGATTTATGCCCGATTTGCAAATCGTTGAGCTCGCCGACAGGTCAGGGTGTAAAGTCGGCGTGCAAATCGCGGGGATTAGCGGACGATGCACGCTTGCCAATAGGTTAGTATGAAAGAGCCAACAGACGCAGCGAAAACGCTCGCAGATGCCTCGCAGACGCGTCGCAGAGCCCAGAAAAATATCTAGCCTGCTAGATATCCAGAGCCGTCACGCGACTCAACCTCAGTGACGTCATGAGTACAGCCAATCATAGCAACGCATAGGTTGAGGACACCAGGTAAATCTTAGTTTTTCTCTCTTTTTGCATTTTTTTTCAGAGCAGATCGTCGCGCAAACAGTGTGCAGCACTAGTTTCGTCCATATTCGCGTGTTGTGTTCTTTGTCTTCTTTGCTGGCTATTGGCGCACGTGCTGTTTCGCATCATTTCTGGTTCGTTTTATTGCATGGTTTTTCGTGACACTGCGTAGTTTGTAGACAAGATGAGAATCGTTGGGTGAGAGTTGTCAACAATTTATTTATTTGATTATTTTCAGGATATAGACCGTACCATAGTACTGAAACAGCTCTCATTAGAGTCAAAAATGATTTGCTCTTATCATCCGATCGTGGTTGTATCTCTATGTTGTGCGTTTTCAACTCGTGTAGTGAGTTACCTCCTGTTGTGGATCAATCACGTTGTGTTGTGTGGTGTGAACAGCTAAACAACTTGAACACTCCTGATTTCACTGAGAGCAACTCATGTAGTGTGAACCGCACAGTTCAGCCTGACGTTTTAAAATCATGTAGTGTGAATAAGGCTTTATGCGACATAGCACACACACACAGAGTAAACCTGTGTTTTTCACTCAGCTGCGCATAATTACACAGAATTTATCAAAAACACATTATATTGATCCGTGTTCTGTTTTCTATCATGCGCCGTGCATGTTTTCGATGACATAAAATGCACGCAAACGCATCAGGGTTCGATAGAATCAAGTTGAGTGTGAAACCAGACCAACGCTGCGGGGGCGCCGGGAACAATCGCGCTCGGAGTCGAACCGCAGCAAACGAGACCAGTGTGAAAGCACCAGTTCCTGTCCTATTAGAGGCTGGATTCCCAAAGTGTCAGATGAGTTGTTGTGTCCTCTGGCAGCAAACTACTCATGGTGCACAACAAGCATTTCTTTGTTTACTTGGTAAGCAAAAATTATGAAGAACACTGAAGCAGAAGTACAGCACATTTGCAAAGTGTAACTTTGTGGTTTAGTTTTACATGCAACAGATTAAGAAAAGGCAAATTATCTTGTTTTCAAACTGGTGTCTGTGTCTACAGAAAATATGGTGTGAACTTAATACAAAGTAAATATTTAATGACAATGATTTAATCCCAGAAACAACAATGTTTAACATTTCCATCACACAGTATAAATGTTTATTTTATTGAATCAATAATATCGCTGCCATTATATTATAGGAAGGGGATCATATTTGGCATCAAATAGTTTGAAAACAATTTCAGAAATAATGTTGGATAAGTGCAATAATCAATTGAATTTTTCTTAAAAGATATCTCACAAATAATTTTTCTTGCCTTGACCATTGTTTTTTGTCTCTATTATGCCAACTTCACCACCCTTCCTCCATTCACGCACAGACTCCATGTGCATATCAAAACCACATTTGCATCCTGTCCAGTAGATCATAGTTTCATATCAGTTACCATGTCCACCTTTCCATTTCCCATATCACATTGGATATTACATCAGCATATACAAGGTCCAGTGCTCATATAGCATGGCAATGTAGGTCAGGCCCATCCCTATAAACAGTTTGAATGGCAGGCAGGGTTATAAAGTCATGTGCAATATTGTTGACTTCTACCTGTGTTGACATGTAACTGAATATTGCACTGCACTGTCAACAAACCGCAGCCCTTCGGCTTAGATGCTTGACAAGCCTGTCAGATTTAGAACAGCTGTGTCTTTCACATGGAAATAAACCCCTGTTATATAAATCAATCATATATTTTTACTGTAAGATATGCATTATATATATATATATATATATATATATATATAAATATATATATATATATATACACATACAGTAAAAAAACAAATACATTATGTATATAATATTTTATTACATATTTTTTAAGGCATGGTGTAAATATAATATAAACTTCATAAAATAGAATAATGCATGTATATCTAATTGATTTTTACTCTATTTATATTTGAATACTTAGGAATTGTCAAAGGAATTGTTTATTTTAAGCACACACTATTATACTACAAATATATCTCGTCAACTTTTAACTGAAGAAAAGCTTGTCAATATCCAATCTTTTTACTGTCACTGACCCCTATTATTCAGCTTGACCAATCCTATAGTACATTCATATTCCTATTGTTGGAATATACACTTTTTCTCTTACCTTCTTTAGCTATTTTTGCCATGGTTTTACTGGATCTCTGTGTTTGAGTTCTGTTTTCTTGTTGCTTTATAACTGTGGTCTTCAGTTCTAGGTCTTTTCAAGAAGCTTCAGTGTTTTCAGTGAGTATCCCTCTCCTCCCCATTTAAAGGGTCTGACAGCATCATATCAGCAGAAAGTTCTGGATGAACATCACAACAATCTGCGAGCTGAACCTGAGACCCTTCTAAATGCTGGCAGGTTCTGGAGCTTGCAAGCTGCCAGGATAATTTCCCAGCCCACTGTTTTTATAAGGGAATGACATTGTCTTGGCATTAGCTAACTCATTTTCCATGTACATTAATGAACCTTTAAAGGGATACTTCAGGATTTAGCATTATGCTTTGTATTAGTAGGAAACGACTGTACGTATTCGATTCGAATTACCGTGCTTTCCACCCTCATATTCCCCTGAGATGAGAGATTTACGTATTTTTTTGTCTGGAAAAAATCCTCAGATCGTCATTTTGCAACATCAGAGAATTTTGGCCAGAGGCTAAAGACTACAGTCAGTAGTAGGGGCTGTCCGCATGTTCTCAACCCACCCATAGAGGGTGGGATCTCACTCACAGAATGTACACATAGTGTCAGCCATCTTTTTTTGGAAGCTAAGCTAGCAGACTCTTCAGGGTGTACTCACACTAGCCAGTTTGAACCGTGCCCGAGTGCGTTTGACCACCAAAGCGCGGTTCGTTTGACTAGTGTGAGTGCTCCGAACCGTGCCCGGCGGGGCTCGATTAGCCGGCCCTGGCCCGCTTGGAAGAGGTGGGCCAGAGCACGGTTCAGTTGGACTCGGGCGCGGTACCTTGCACACATTTTTCAGCTGGTACCTTGCAAACCTCCTCATACGAGCAGCACGATTACGTGAAAATTTCCGCGCCACTAAGGCGACACATCACAACAGGCTGTGAGAGGGCTGTGGACCACTGTGGACCAAACAACACAAAATTATCCACAAAGAAAACAGAGCGATGGACTCCATTGTGTTCAGAGAGCGCCACTCTCTTGTTTATCCCGAAACCGTCTAACCATAATGACGTAAGTGTGCTCCGGCACGAATGTGAAACCCTATGTGAGTGCAGGCCAGAGGGGGAGTGGGGAGGGGGACAATCGTACTCGGGCCTGGTTCATGGCAACGTGCTAGTGTTAACCCTTACTCTATGGAGAAAGCTGAGTAGTAGGGGTTACCATCCGGGATTCAGTTTTTGCTTTCTGCAGTTGCCATTTATTGTTTACATGCACACCTTTTGTTTCAATCTGAATGTGGTGTTTAGGCTACATGAACGCTAAACAAGTTATTGGTTGATGTGTGTTTAAACATTGCTAAGAAAATTCATGCTCCCCGTGAAGATACGAGACCGGTGGGTCTCACAGGTGTCGCTCATCGGTGATCATGCCACCGGCCTCGCGCGTTCTCCCGCAACCATTGCCTCGTCCTGCTCGCCACAGTAAACATAGATGAATGGCGACTGTAGAACGCAAAAGTCAAATCCCGGACATTTTCGGGCAGACTTATCACAGAGACTCACTGGTAGCCTAGACTTGTTGTTTAACTACTGCGCTCTGTTACCAGTAGGCGTGGCCTCCTAGGGTGCATTCTGGGAGTTGTTGTCTTTCATCCACATGAGCCAAAAATAAATTTTCTGGCTTTTCTTCAATCTAGAAAGCTCCAACAATAACATTTCTTCTACATAAATGAATAAATGCTATGGCTTACAATGTATCCACTACTGAAAACAGGTTGTTTACATTCCCATCCACAACCATAGCAACTTCATATACAACAGCTCAGCCTGACTTAAACCAGCTCACGCTATGCCCTACCCCAACACAGATAACTAGAATCACAGGTTACTCCTTTTTAAGTCAACATCACTCACACGCCTCCAGTATACTGTATGTGCAGTATTATTTACAAGCTTCTGGAAAGCACACGCTGACACACACAAGACCCTAAAGGAATACTCCGTTTCAAATAGCATCCAATAATCCGTTTTCATACATCCGTATGGCTGAAGTTACACTCACCTAATTTTGCTGGATCTTAAAATGAGCATGGAAGAACCCTAGGCTTAAAGAGAATGTGCAAAGCGTTCTCAAAACACAACAGCTCAGCTCAGAAATGCATTCATTTACCTGGAGCTTTGAGAAGGTCAGGCTACCACAGGGTCTCAGAAAAAGTATAAGGGGTGACGGACAGGATAGCACTGTTTATTTGTGTCTATTAAAATCGTGTCTCCTCCGACCTTTACTCATTTGTAGGAAAAGATAAGAGAAGCAGAACTCCGCCCTGCAGCGTGGCACTGGTTCAAAACCTACCAAGCCTCTGCACCCTCCCCTTACTTTACATCTCAGAGACGGAAAAGCCGTACTTTCATTTTGACACACAAGTTCAGCTCACTTTGCACCATACATTGGCAGTATTCTTCTTGTTTTGTAGTATTTGTTTAAAATGGACTTATTTCATAGACTGAAAAAGTGTAAACCATTAAATTACAGTGCCATCATTCTCACAGACTTATATTAAATGGCAAATACTGGAGTCAAATGTATTGAATGTCTTTAGTGTAATTTAAATATTTGCTTAATAAGGCTTTCTTTGGTTTTAAATGAAAACAGAAACATTTTGCAATGACTTTGCGTTTAATGATTGCACAAGTCATCAAGCCTGGCATGAACAAAGTGCTTCATTGCAAAGATGTTATTTATAGAACGGGTTCAGTGCTCTTTTGATAAAGCACTGTACGGCAAGCTTGCAAAGAATGTTGAGGACACAATGTTTTGCTATAACCTATTTTGACAATACCCAACAGTATGTCTGCATGACAGCTTTCAGGAGTTTGACATTAAACATACTAGCCTTTTTACAAAGACAAACAACAACAAAAAAAGCATATTGTGCAAGCCAACATGAGGCACTGAGATGAAGTATTATCATTTACTGTGCCAAACTTACCCTTCCCAAAGTTGGGTGTTGATTGTTGCTTAGACAATGGAGTTCCTTTCCTGTTCATTTTGTACAGCGCAGCAGATGCAACACGATCTCTAGTCAAAGTTCCACCTGAAAGACAGAAGTAAACTCCTTGTGTTCTTAAAATGCATTGCAGTAAGGAAAAATTCCACAGTCAAAAACACAAGAATTCTACAGCAACATGGACTGTTTACCTCTCCACGGGCAGATGCAAGCTAACTGCTAATCTTCTGGTTTTCAAAAACAGGAAAAGGAAATTCATAAGTAAGCCAACTAACTTTAATCTGATGGACACTACTTCTGCAAAGTCAAATCAAAAGCAAAACACAAAAGTTTATTTCCTAGTGTGTTTGTTAAATTTCCTGAGCTCTTGCTTTACAGCAAATGCAACATTTGCTGATGTTTTAGGGTGAAACAACTCCTGATAAACACTAGAACGTTGTAGCTGTCATCTTAGCTTATCTACAAGAACACAAACAGCATGCAGTTCTGAATAAGGAAATGCCTCAATGTTCAAAAACAGACTCACCACACCTGGTAAAACTCCTCGATATTTAATCCTTCCATTTTATAAAGAAAGGTATGTAAATGATGAAAGACAGAGAGTAAGAATACATTGATTAAGATTAAGCTGTAATGGAACAAGGCATCACCCCTTAACAGGTTCAGACCTGCAGGAGATGCTTCAAAGAAAAGAGGCCACATATTTTACAGCACTTCTACTGTGTGCAAACCCAACTGCCAGGGGTTATTAATATTAGTTTAAAGCAATATAAACCAACTCACCTTCTGTCTCCTGACCTCTATATGTCCTGCTTTAAGGTTTTCTGTCTCTCTGTTCGTGTGACAGGCAGATTCTGCTGTTTTCAGTAGTGCATCACTCACTGGGTGTGAAGATAAATGCCTTAATGCCTTTACAAGCTGAATCTTAAAAAATGTCACTGCAATTAACCCTCTCGGTGCTGGTGCTGGAACCTTGAACTTGGATCTTGTCTGGTCTGTTTAATCTCAGTTCTCTTTTTATTGTGTTCATTTGTTCTCAGATTGCTTAAAGAGATTTTCTAAGTTTTGCGACTAGCCTATTTGTTGATAAAAACAAAACATAGGCTAACTAACTTTTTCCACTACAACAAAGCATTTTTATGGATATGTTTCGCGTCATGTTGTTCAACCTCGAGGCTTGACTTTATTTTATACACACGTCATCCCATTAATTTGAGAAGAGAACTGAAATAAAAGCGAATGTTTACTTACACACTCATATACACACAACTCATTTCCCTTTTGCTGATTTTTTTTTATTTCATTAAGCAAAAATGCAAAGAAATCTTGATTTGCGTCTCGCTATTTATTTATTTATTTATTTATTTTTCGCCGTCTCGCACGTGCACGAGCGCCGCCGCGGTTTAAACCTATTTTTTACAGTCTGGTTTTAAACCGATTTGTCAAACAAGAACCTCATCCTTTACAAAACACATCTTGAGACCAATTTAATGTACGTGTACACTATTTTAAACAATTCTGAAAAGTAGCCTACCATTCTTTTGAGTGTACACTTTTTAATTAGAAACAAAAGATGTGGGAAGCTATATCTCCAACTCATTTCCTGAAGGATGTTGCTCAAGACTGTATATTGTAATCTGCAATTCATAGTTATCTTATCTTAATTACCTTACCTTAACATTGCTTTTATTTGGTTAGTGTTTTATTTGCAACTATTGATTTCCTTTTGTCAAATGTGAAATGTTGCTTTAGCCATAGCCTAATAATTAAAAAAGGAAAGCGCGCCCTCTGCTGGGTTTGTAATGCAGTGCAAAAAGTTCCTTTTCCCACAGTCCACTTGCCAAAACGACTTTTTATTAAATATTTTACAGTGGCTAGTTCACCTAAAAGTAGCTTGCGTGACGGTAATTAAAAATGTAAACGTTTTGTGTAAATTGAAAGGGATGTAATTTCAGTTTCTCATGATGATAGCGGCAACACAATGTTTCAGTCGGTCCTCACAAAATATTTGACCAACTTTATCAGCCTGTGTTTAGCTACTTATTTATTTTGCGTTCAAGGTACCAGACCTGAAAGCTGCCCTTGAAATAAGATACAATTTGTCCTCACTCACACTTGCAGGAGTTTAATAGGTTATCAATTAACACATTATTGAATGATTCATGTGGAAAAAAAAATTATTCGCATTATAGCGATATAACATCACAGGATAAACATCTTATTTCAAAATAAACAACGAACAATTTCTTAAGGATACATGAACAGTTTGTAGATATAAATATATGAACTTTTAAATGTACAGTATTTTCATAATATACATCTTTATAGACACATCAATAAAAGACTACATTATAATATTAAAGTAAATTATTGCACGGCTCCCACAGTATAGATAAATCAGTCTTCAAGTATGCGGATGTCCTTGAGGACAACAAAAATCATTTCTTCCATGAAGAGTTTTCTCTCTCTGTTCTTCATCATTGGTCCTCCAGGGTAAATAGCTTCATGAAAGCTCTTCTTGCTATTCTCTCTGTCCTCTTCACTGAAAGTTTGGGCTGGGTTGTTCCTTCATTCCTCCAGCAGAGGGCGCATCAGTGCTGCAGAAGAGACAGAGAGTCCCAAAGCTCCATTAGAATGACAAGAATGCTAAACACATGCACAGCGCATTGACCACTCATTTCCTGTCATATTGCCTTAGACTCTCACAAAGCTTTTTTTTGTTTAATATATATTTTTTCGTCTCAACTGATAGCACTCCTTTTTCCACAACCACTTTAAGCGACCTGAATCCTTCTCTGTCCAACCCATCAGGCAGAGGATGGAGAGAAGGATGCTCCACTTGCTCCTTTGTGCCTGAAGAGAGTACACTAACGTTCAGCAAAGGAAGTATCAGAAGTATCTCATAAAGAGCCAATATAAACCAAAGGCTCTTGACAAACCACAGAGGTGTTCCTGGGTTGTTCCTTAAATCCCTTTGTGGATGGATCGAACCCA
This sequence comes from Hybognathus amarus, assembly GCA_030378365.1. Taxonomy (NCBI): domain Eukaryota; kingdom Metazoa; phylum Chordata; class Actinopteri; order Cypriniformes; family Leuciscidae; genus Hybognathus; species Hybognathus amarus. Next base: position 53,158 of record JAQIUQ010001915.1, on the reverse strand, counting down.
TGCCAGCTTAAGACGGCCTTCGTGGAAAGTCAGTACAGGGTGGTTTGATGGGAGTGAACGTCTGCGTCGGACGTCCGTAACCCCCTGAGCCGATCTTATCAGTGGGGGCGTTGCTCGTCTTCGTGTGCATCATATTCAGCAGGTGGGCCAGTTCGGTGCACCGAGCAGGTTGCCAGATTACAGCCCGCTCTTCGACTCTTTTGACCGTGTAAGCTGGTTCTGCCCGCTTTACCCTCACACTCCTGGAGGGAAACAGAAAGCATTTAGTTTTCCTTGTGATTAGTCAGTTTGCCCTTGATATGTGTGTTTATTCAGTCAAAGACTGCGACATACCTGTGCTGTGGTACAAATGACTCTGTAGTGCTGCTCCTCTGACTCAGCAAAGCTGTCGAAGTCGCTCTCGCTTCTCTCAGACACATCTTTCCTCACCTTACCCTGAAGCCAAACACTGAGCCTAGCGGATGACAACAGAAACCCATGAGATTTTATTCAAAATCAGAGTTTTGAATGGCAAGAGTGGTTCAGCCATGAAAGCGTACCTTCTCAAACCATCTGTATTCAGAGGTTTTGCACCCGTGATGCTCGGCAGAAATGCAGTCAGCACACACCACAGGAAAGCCTTCTGAAGCACTGAGTTCATTGTAAATGGAACCTGTGGATAAACATGTATAGCATTTATTATTAATCATTTTTTAATGCATCCTCTTCTCATGAAAACAGAACAAAAGTCCCAATGATGTGATCTTCCTGCTCCTTGTTGACTCCACACTGGTCATTCATTTATTTTAGAAAGTTACAGAGGTTAAGTTTTGCTCAACCGTGTCATTTCCCAGTGGCAAGTCTTAAATTTGCCTGAGACAAGTGCACACTTGGTGCAATGAAAATGACTTGCCAGAAGGTCAAATCGTGTTTTTGCCTTGACCTTTGAATAAAAAAGGTAGAGAACAAACCAAGAAAACGTACCTGATGACGGTCGCTCTCTAGAGTTGACTGCACACTTGAAAAGTGGTGATGTTGAAGTCAGTATTTTTGTGTATGTCCAAATGTTAGTTGGCTAAGGATGAGTATTCAGCTGTGACACTGCTTAATGGTCTGAGTTACACAGAAAAACCTGAGTGCTTTATATACTTTACTGGGGGTGGGAAGGGGCGGGCAGCCACATCCCTGTTCTAAACTAGCCAACGAGTTTATGTGCCCTGTCTTTAAAATGATAGACTATAACCCCTGAGAGAAATCATCATTCCAGCATTCCTGTAATATCGTTTTTAATTAGATGACACCATTTGTTTTGTTTCCGAATCATTTTCATATCTCCTGCATTGGTGTGTTCAGAGGGTCAGAGAGGGTTTGAATTGTCGGGTCAGAGATTCATTTCCCAGACAAATATGCTTCAGCATCAGCCTTGTAAACATCTGATGATTAACTTCCTGCGAAGCATCTGGAATGCACATCTAATTGGTGATGGAGTTTATTTCAAAAGATGTGACTGCATGGGAGATGTTGTCCTTGGGATAATGACCCTGTACGAGCCCTCACACATTCCAGCCACCTACACATTTTGTTAACAAGTTAGGAATGTGGAATTAATGATTTCTATATTCAGTACAGCTAATATGACACCAGATGCCTTGCCAAAATCATTTGAGAATGGAGCATGCCCAAATTTGTAACTGAAGAGAGTGATGGTAATTATGTCTGTTCAAACATTTTCCCCAACCCAAAAATTTGATTTGGTTCTTCTCTCTGGATTGCTGCAGGTTCATTTGGCATATTATTCAGTCCATGTAAATAAACAACAAATTAATTATTTAGATTGTATATACTCGTCTGCTGTAGCCCTCAAACCGTATTCACTTTATAGCCCTTAATCCTGTAATTGTGGACAAATGTGGGCACAGAGGACTCAGGTGTGATCCTAATTTTTATTTATTCTAAATGTTATATCACTGTCTTCGAAAAGTTTTGTCTATCCATTTATCATGCTTTTTTTATTTTGGGGGTATTTTTGAATTTATTTACTTCAAAAAGTACCATATTTTCTATGTAAAGTATGCTTATTTTTATGTTTTATTTTTTTGTAATTGTTTTAACTACATTCAAATATAATTCCAATAAGTTCTTAGAGCTAAAACCTAAAGATGACTTGACTTTGCTTTCACCTGGTGTCTTATTTTGGCTTATTTTAGAATGCTGTAAATTACAGCTTTTCCAATTCATTTCTATGGGTGCCCATTTTTGACCCAAATACAAGATTAAGGATTTTTTTTCACCCACTTAACATACAATTCAAAAAAATTGTGTGTGTTCAGGAGGCAAACTTAGGAAAAGTAGCCAAGTCTTATACCGCTCAGATCAAGGGAAGTATTTTTAAAAAATAAATCAAAATTAATTTTTGAGGGGGGTCCCTCTCTGTAAAAATGAATGCGCTTTATCTAATCAAAAAAATTGTGGCAACAGATTACAAGCAATATTATTAATTAAATTTAACACATTCAGAATTGAGTAATAATTAATCAAATTAATTCCGTACAAGTTAACCATTTAAAATGAGTACAACTAAAAAAAAAAAGTACACTTAAGTCACCATTATGGTGATCAGTGTTTGTCTTAGGTTTGTTTTGAAAATTACCGTTTTCTCCTTCAGTGATTCTGCTTGTTAACATCAGGTGTCTTCAATGTTGGCAATCTTTCTTAATCTTTGATGTCTGTCTGTTATTCAGATATTTTTGTTAAATTTTTTGGTGTAAACTTTACTCATCGTAAATGGTTGACTTTTAAGGAATATTTTGATTACTTATTACTCAATTCTAATTTGCGCAATGTGTATGATCAGCAAGACTGATTATTTATTAGATAAAAATACAGCAAAAATTCTAATTTTGTGAATATTTGAACATATTTAGCAAAATTGTATCAATGGCAAAGGTGAATTTCCAGCATCATTACTCCAGTCTTCAGTGTCACATGATCCAGAAATTATTCTAATATGCTAATTTGGTGTCCAAGATAATTATCAATGTTGAAAACGTTTGTGCTGCTTAATCGTTTTGTGGAAACTGATACTTTGAGGAACATTTATTTGCTATAGACATCTTTTGTAACCTCATAAATGTCTTTACTGTCTGTCACTTTTGATCGAAAACTGCAAAACAGTGTTACTAGTTGCACACTGTTGCGATATGGTTGGTTTTTAAATGCACTGTTTAAGCACATTAGACACGATTGAATTGCAAATAGGGTGCGTGACTATGGTAACATTACTTTAAGTGCCTCATAAGGCTGCTGGAAATGTTCCTGCCAAGTGAAGACATGCTCAGGAAAGACAACTTTACTCCTACCAGTTTCCTTTGAGTTAAACAACACCAATTCTATATTTAAGCCTGAGTAAAGCCTCTCCCTCTCGTCTTTTTATCGGTAGAAAGTAAAAACACAGTGTCGAAATTTTCAAAATGTGTTCTGGAGAGATGAAACGCTCCAGCTCAGATGTTTCTGCCAGTCTGACAGCAGAGTAGTTGCTCAATATCTCTTGGTGTAAGTGACAAACTGAATCAATTTGTGGTTATCTGTAGTGCCACACAATCTAAAATAAAATAGTGAGAGATTGATATGCTTCAGTGACTAGAAGACACATAATCTTGTCACTTTATGAGAGGAATACAGCATGAATGAAGTGTGAACCAGAATTAGATTCTTACAGCATTGAACTATTATGTTCATAGTCAACTCCACATGTTTTGATGCAAGTATGACAGAACAGCTGTGATGTGTTTCCTTTTTTTGGTAATAGAGCGATTACCTGATGTTCCTCGTATCTGTTGAATGTGGTTGAAGCAGGTTGAAACCAGACTTTGTTATACAGTACAGTATCAGTGCTTGAGCGACGACTCAAAAAAAAAAAAATCAAGGGTGTATTCCAAGCAGATGGGGCAAGTCCCCTAGAGGCATTGTTATTGCAACATCATCAAGTCAATGAATACAGACAGCCACAAATTATTTTAAGCCTCAGGAAGAGAATCTGCTCCACGAAAATGACACATCTCATCACATCCCCATGTCGTGACATACATGCTCTCGTTTACACTTGCCAAGTAATGCATCGTGAAACCACCATGACATTTGAAGCAAAATCCCCTCTGTTCTCAGTAAGTTATCTGCTTGACACTTGCCATTGTTTATCCTTTATATATAGGAGTAAGTGGTTCGATGTAATAATGACTGTGCTGGCATCTGCTCATCCGAGTGGTCGGACAGCACATGTTATTTATTTGTTAATAATCTGCACATCAAATTTAATATAAATCCTCACAGGCTGGTTGTATAATCAGCCGCTGGTGGATGTCCAGTGGATTTGATTCAAAACAAGTGGGTCATATCTTTTTTACTATCAGCACTTTGCATGGTGTGAATGCTGTTTTCATGCTAAGAGAGAAATCACAAGCAGATTTAGAAGTGTGGTTATTTCTGCTCTGTTTCATGGAAGCGTTTATGTGGCAGTAGTTCTGTTCGACTTTTTTGTTTTGACTTGTTTTCATATGGTTTATTTTAAATGCATTTCTCTTACAGCATTGAAGCATACAACAAATTTTAAATGCTTAGATTTTTTGCATAAATTACATATTACATGTTCTCTGGAAAATTGCAATTTTGCTTCTTAAAGGGTTAGTTCACCCAAATATGAAAATTAAGTCATTAATTACTCACCCCCATGCTGTACCAACCCCGTAAGACCTTTGTTCATCTTCGGAACACAAATAAAGATATTTTTGATTTAATCTGAGAGGTGGATCACTCCTTCATATGACTGCCTAAGGGACTGGCTCTTGACGGCCCATAAAGTCATTAAAGAAAATGTTTAAATATTCCATGTGCCTACAGTGGCTCAATTATAAGTTAATCAAGCGGCGAGACTACTTTTGTGCGGAAAAAAACATAAATAACGACTTTATTCGACTATTCCATTACTTCCTTATGGGCGCATGCGAGAACTGAGATGAGGACGTTCTTCTTCGACTACTTCTTGTTACCGGCTGCTCACCGCTTAGAGTATTACCGCCACCTACCGTATAAGATAGATGATCCATACATATAAGCGCTCCGGCTATATCAGCACATCATCTTATACGGTAGGTGGCGGTAATACTCCTAAGCGGTGAGCAGCCGGTAACAATAAGTAGTCGAAGAAGACGTCCTCATCTCAGTTCTCGCAACATGCGCCCATAGAAGTAATGAATAGTTGAATAATTCGTTATTTATGTTTTTTTCACACAAAAAGTAGTCTCAGTCACTTGATAAACTTAATTGAGCCACTGTAGGCACATGGAATATTTAAACATTTTCTTTAATGACTTTATGGGCTGTCAAGAGCCAGTCCCTTAGGCAGTCAATGAAGGAGTGATCCAGCTCTCAGATTAATCAAAAATATCATTATTTGTGTTCGAAGATGAACAAGGTCTTCGAGGGTTGGCAGCATGGGGTGAGTAATTAATGACTTAATATTCATTTTTGGGTGAACTAACCCTTTAAGTGAATGTATATTGTTGTACAGATGCTTATATGTTTTAATTGAAAACAAGACAAAAAAATGCTGTTTAAGCAATTGCATTGAAATGGAGCGCAGCTGTGATGATTTATTTTTATATGCCAACCTGGAAGTTAGCATCACTCTGGTTCCCTTGACCCCAAAAGTTTGTTCCATTGGCTCTTGGTTTGTTCCATTGGCTTTTGAATTATTGCAGAAAATAAACTCTTTTACCAACAAAAGGTTGATTCTGATAATCTACACAACTGAACATGTCACCATCACTAAGCTTCTGACAACCCTTTGAGTGTTTATTTAAAGGTATAGTTCACCCAAAAATTAATATTCTGTCATCATTTACTTACCGATCAAGTTTTCCAAACATGAATGAGTTAGGGAGAGGGGGTACTGTGGAAGTCAGTGACTATCGTCAACTGTTTGGTTACTGACATATCTTCTTTTGGGTTCAACTGAAGAAATAAACTCATTGGTTGGGAACAACTTGAGAGTAAAAGCCATTGCACACTGAGTCTGAAATTTTCGTATGCGTTGTTTTCGTATTCGTGATTCGTTGGCTCTGAACTGTCAAAACACCATTCAAAAACCATTCAAACTGCTTGCTACGAATGAAAAAATAGCAGAAAATCTAACCCAATTCGATTTTTTTATGACGGACAAAAGTTTCACAGGAAATGTGTAAAGGGTGAAGGTCGTATTTATTTTTTAACATGCAAAAATCTAAGGGACGGAAATTTCGGACTCGAGTGTGCAAGGGCCTTAAATGATGACATAATTGAACTATCCCTTTAAAAAAAGCATTTTCTCAGAAATATTTAGTTAGAGCAATTTTCAAGAGCATGATTATAAGCACAACAAGGCTGTGAAAGCAGGCTAGAATGAGTGTCTCTTTATGGCATGATGATGTTTAATGTCTCTGACAACCTCCCATTTAGCCACTTTGTTTTTACATAGTAAAGCTTAAAAAGAAACCACAATGGGGTATTACTGATATGTGTTTTATATTGTAGAATACAACATGAAAATATCCAGCTTGTGTAAGCACACCTTATTTCAAGCATTTAAATAAAAACCTATTGATTTTGGGACATTAGAACCAGAAGTGCTAAAATGCTAATTCATATCCACGTGGCTAACAAAAATACATCATCCCAGCAGTTCTCTTTAGCACAATGCTTCATATATGCCACAAGGTACAGCATAAAGACTGCTGCTTTATGGGTTTGTGCAACTTGAAGGCCCTGTCCCAAATGCCGCCCTAAACTCTGAACCTTCTTAGTGTTTACACTTGGAATGCCACATAGACTGTCGGTAGTGTCTGTAGTCCACTTTTTTAGATATAACCATAAAGACTGCAATTACACAAAGTATAATATTTGGAATTGTATCTAAATTGCATCATAGGCTAAGCAGTGTAGTGTTCAGTTGTTTTTAAAGGTTATAGTCACGGTCAAATTTTCATGGAAGTATGGCATACTTAACCAAAACCTAAATGTTTTCACATGTTTAAGATCCAAGCATGCCCTAATAAACACATCAAATAACTTCCCGGCACCTACGGCAAGCTTTCTAGGGAAAACGAGCTTTCCAAAGCATATACTATACGTGGTATAACTGTGGATGATTCAACCATTTTATTTCAGTTAAAAACAGCAAAGGCCGTTTCAGATAATTAACCAGCAGTAGCTTTCTGGGAACCATCACCTGAAATAAGTGAGTGACTTTCAGAGGAATTAATTTCTTATGTCAAGCTGTTTAATAAACTTTAAAGTCTAGAAATGTTACAGTCATTATTTAAGTTTGGCTGTTCGTGCAGTTAATAATCCTTATATATTCTCTGTTTTGTGTTTGAGTCACATCATCTATTCAATTCGAAAGCATTTTTGCTCTCTGGAACCACTTACATCTAATCTTCCGTGGCATATCTTTAGCTATTATTGTCTGGATTTTTATTACTCACAGTTGCTGGTATTGCACAGTTTTGATTGGTCAGTCATTGTGCCTAATCTGATTTTAAAGACGCTGTGGATCACTTATGTGTCTAGCAGAATGTGAAATGAAGTATTGGGCTTTGGAACAAATACCTGAAGTAATGATTCTTGGCAATATAAACATGATTCCCAGGTGGTCATCCATTCGTTCTTGTCACAGTCATTTTCTGCTGTGCTGTCTTGCTCGTGTACTTTCATGCATAGCTGTTTTAGTGCTCATTTGTTGGCATTTGTGACGTTATATCATTGTCATGGAGTTTTTTTCATATACTTCCAATTTACCAAAGGAGTTTCAAGGGTGGGCAAATATGTTATAGCTATATTAATATGATTATTAATTAAAAACACTCAATTAACAATGTTCTTGTACACATTTAAATGACTAAGATGTCTGAAATCATTAAAGAACCATGGGTATCATGCCCTTATAGTACAAGGAACATTTTTGTTGGGTTTGCTTGAATTGTTCATTGTTTTGAAACATGTAAATGTTTATACTGTTTTTGTTTACCAGCATTCTCTTGGTCCAGAGGTCCACCTTTTAGTGCTCAGAGTTAATAAGTGGCAAAGAAATGCCTGTATAATGTATGCCATTAGAGTTGTGGAGCGGAGATACCGGCATGGAAAACTCCACTGTAAACCAATGTGCTGTGTACTAAATAATGTAGCAGAGATGCTTGCAAAGACAAGACATTAAAAAGGGGGCCTATACTTTTAATATCCATATGGATTCTGGCTCTTTTGGCTTTGTGCAGTAAGAAAACATTAAGTAACAACATAGCAATGCCCTATAGCGCCCACCAAAAAACAGTATAGAACACATTTAGAAATTCCCTATAGTGACCACTCAAACATTGGCACTGGCCAAGCACCACACACATTTTATTCAGAATTAATATTTACTTAGATTTTTGTGGTTTGAAAATACACATGTACACTACCATTCAAAAAATTTAGGTCATTAATTTTTGTTAAATAAACAAAAACAACTGTAAAGATGTTTATAAAGTTACATTAGATTGCTTTCAAATAAAAGCTGTTCTTTTGAACATTCTGTTCATCAACTTTTGAACAGTATTATTTTTGTGAGTTCTTATTGGTTAAGGCTCACTGGACAGGCCTGTTTAGTAATGTTGATATTGCTTTGTTGTAAATAATTTTGGGCGTTGAAGTCACCATTATGGTTGAGTGTATCTGTTGGTGAACGTAAAATAATCGAAAATATATAGTTGGTGAAAATAATCTAAAATAACAAAAAGTCCTGCATGATTCGGATGATACAGTGTTTTTTTATTGTTTTAGCCAATTAAATTCAAATTAATTATTAAGTAAAAACAAACTAAGTTAAGTCTAATTGCTAGTAATTTCACTGTAAATAAATATTTTCATGATTTGTAATAACTACATTGTTTCTTTTGTCAAATCAACTTAAATAACTTATGTAGTTTAGATAACATAATATTTTAAGTTTCTGATGATTAAATCAATCATCTTCATTGTATTAACTCAATTTTTCCATTTCAATGAACTTAAATTTTTAAGGCAGCCAGGTTACTTCATTTTTTAAGTTAAACCAGCAATATTTTTTACAGTGTACTAATTTAGTCAGAAATTAAGTTAATTCATTGAAGACCATTTAGTAAACTTGCAAGTTTTAAGATGTGAAATTTTTGTGAGGCAGTGAATTATCTCAAGCACCTGCACCTTGTTAGAGTTTACAGTGTACTGTGTGAAGTCCTACAGGATCATATTAACCATCTCAGTGTGCAGTCATTAGAGCGCTTGTCGATAGCCAGCCTGATGTGACCTTCTTTCAAAGTACCAATTTTTTTTATTCCATTGCATTTTTGAAAACTGAGTGAATGATTGTGGGTTATGACACATGCTCCTCTTTATGTAATCTTAATATTGTATCCAGACTTTGTGTTGGTAATCAGGACACATAATCCAGATATTTTTACTTGTCTAACCAGAGCACGCCATCTACTTTTGTTTTTGGGGCAACGTCTTGTTGTGGAGTTTAGTTCTTTGATTCTTGGCTTGTTATCTGCTTTGTTGTATTAATAGATGTATAAGTTTGCATAAGGGGTGGTGATGGCGCAGTGGATAAGACACATGCCTTTGGTGTGAGAAACCCAGATTCGAATCCACTTGTGAGACACCAATGTGTCCCTGAGCAAGACACTTAACCCCTAGTTGCTCCAGAGGCAGTGCGACCTCTGACATAGATAGCAATTGTAAGTTTCTTTGGATAAAAGTGTCAGCTAAATGAATAAATGTAAATGTTAAATGTGCTTTAATATTGCTTATACCAAAGAATCTTTGGACAAATCTAAACTGCTCAGGAATCACTTAATTTTCAGGCTTTAATTTTCATCCATTATAAGGTTTACCACACATGCTATTTGTATCTTATTACCATCAGTACATTCAAGAGGAAGTTACAACACGATTCTATCAATATCAGATATGGAGTTTTTCCTTTCAATTAATTAACTTAAAACATTTTTTTAGATAAATTGTTAAATCCTGTAACAGTGAGTGTTCAAGACGTAATCTGAGACAGCATCCCTAACATTTAGGGTTATTTTGGGTTACGTGTTCCAATCTTATAATGATAAAATGGCAACACTTTACAAAAAGGCTCCATTTATTAACTACGTTAGTTAACATGAACTAACAATGAAATATACGTATAGAGCATATCAATGCAAGATATTTAAAGTGTACCTAAGTACTTGCAATAGTTCCACTTTAGCACAATCAGGACCTCAGCACTACTTCTGGATAACTAATTAAGTACAAAATTAGTTGTTCCAATTTAGCAGACTTTAAGTGTGCCAATTTCAGTAAAGCCCGACCGATAAAGGATTTTGAAGGCCGATACCGAATACAAATATTTTGGGGTTTTCAAATCCGATATTCCAATATATCGGCCGATATATTTATTTTTTCAGAAACGTGCAACAAAACATTAACATATTTCCCTAACATTAGTTATTTGTAATTATTTATGAGTTTTAACTAAAATAATATGATAATGCATTTTAAAAGAAACTTTTCTTTTATTGTCACAACAGAGACAGACTGATGATAGTGGCATTAGCTAGCTGTGGTTCGCTAGTCTATGAATGAGCCATAATTTAGCAATGGATAACATCATACTGCAAATTGTAAAACAAACATTTTCAATATAACAGGACAAGGAGAGATGATACGATCTCATTGCTATAACTGTCACGCGCTATTAAAGTAAATACTTCAGACACATTGTCAAAAGTTTAAAGGACAGTCATTCAACTACACTGTAACAACGTAACGCAACTATTACTAGCTAATTCCACTTCACTCTTGGCTTATTTAACAGCAGCAAAACTCGACATGATAGTCACAAATAGGGTTGCAAAGTTTCCAGAAACTTTCCAGGATTTTGGGAAACTTTCCAGGATTTTCTGGAATCTTTCCAGGATTTTTGGGAAGTTTCTGGAAATTTACCGTAAATATTCAGCCCCTTTGCAACCCTAGTCACAAATGTTGTCATGCTTATTTGAGTTAAGAGAACTGATGGGGATGTTCTTTTGTTATTCAAGCAATGTATGTCTCGATGACCAACTCAACGAGTGTTGCCAACAGGGACAGTGTAGAGTGCCCTCTGGTGGACAAACTATACAACTCCAACACTCATGACATGGTTCAAGCGTGTTTTCATCCGTTTTTATTTTTGAAATATTTATTTATCGGCCATTATAACTGCCGATACCGATATTTTGGAAAATGCCTAATATCGGCCGATAATATTCGGTCTTGCCAATATATAAATTATAGCTCTACAATTTACGTATACCAAAAGTATTTTACAATTTAATATTATAAATCATCAAGAGTTTTTATTCAATATCCAATTCGATATTTATTTAATACCAGAAGGACTTATGCCTCAAATCTTTCCAGTAAAAGCACTGCTGGTAACTGTTATGGGATAGGACAGTTCGGGAAAGATTGTATTGCACCTTGTGAATGACCCTTCATTGGTAAAAAGGGCAGGATATGTTTTAAGCACAAAAGTCAGAATGGATTTGCTGATGTTACTAGATGGGATTCCAGTTATCTGTGCTTTTTCCTTGAAAGTTTAAAATAAACTTCCTGAGCAACATATAAGCGTACACACACACACATGTATAATGTTTAAACAAGTGTCACATGTTCCCTGGAGCTACAAAAACTTTGTCAGGCTGTTCTGTGACACTGTATTACATGATGTGTGTTGATATCTTTAAGGATTTCAGTAACATGTTTAGAATATTAAGCTATTTGCTTCTAATTGCAACAACAAAAAATCGTCTTGGAATGCGAAAAATTTCGCCATAGAAATCTGTTCATACATTCCTAACTTCTGACTATGAAATATGAATTAGGCCCCACAGAGAACATCTGACTGTCCATCTGCAAAAGGGGTCATGCTGGATGTCCCGCACGGTCCAGGGACAGCTTCATCAGAGCTTCTCAGCAAAACAGATGGAGATCGGCTGAATTGAGTTTCGAAATGTCATTCTTTCTGACATGGTATGGTACACTGTAAAAAATTAAATGATCAATACATCATGACAGCATTTGTTTTTACAATGCTTTAACTTGGAACTCTGTTAAGAAAAAATTCAACATTCTTTGTTTTGAATGTGATTTATATTGAAATTATTATTTTAATATCCAAGTTGCTGATCTATTGCCCCTGTCAACCCATACACGTGACTAAAACGAACACATTAGGTGATCAGATACTGGTCTGTTTACCTCTCATCTTGAATTTACTAAGTACTCCCGCTATGGTTCATTTGTCCATAAAATGTTGGATTAAAGTGTGTATGGACTGTTGCCATAGATTCTTGTTTGTTGAAAACATAAATGATTGATGTTTGGCTTGACCTGTGTTGAAAATGTGAAGATGAGACATTATTTTTAGCACTTCATAATCTGCTTTTTGTTAACTGTCCCTTTACTATTCCTCATTCTTAATCTGTGACCGCATTCCCTGTTCACATCTTGATTTAATCCAATTCTTCCCTTTATTTATGATCCGTGACTGAATTTGCTCCTCCAGATGAATTTTGACTCAGCAGTTCAGAATTTCTGCCTGTTTATTTAGCGCACGTAAACCACGGTCACTCTGGGATTATGTTTGTTTTTTAGCGTCAAAAGGTCAGGCTGTTTACGTGTCTGCACAATAAGAATTATTCAAAACAGGTTTTTTTAAATTACATCCTGATTTTTAAACCTTATACTTTTTTTGATGTAACAATGAAAAAATAGCCAAAGCTTGATGTTGTGCAAACATTAAATCATGTTTTAGTGTTGGAAAGCCTCACCGTATACAAAAATGAAAGTATTTAATATGAATTTAAACAACACTGGACCTTTTATTTATACTTTTATTATAAAAATATTACAAAATGTAAAAAAAAAACCAACAACATGACATAATGGTGAATGGAAATAGTAAATTATGACAGAATGTTCTCTCTGATTGCCCTTAAAAAAGCATCCAATGAGAAAGCATCATGACTATAACATGTGTTTTTGAGACTGCATATGAATTCGCATCATTGTTAATTTTAATCAAATATGGACATATAATTGGAACACATTTGTGGTTCTCCCTTCATCCATCGTCAAATCCGCCAGGCTTTGAAACCCTGACACTTTGAAACTTTGAAATTTATAGAGTCAGGTGGGGTCATCTTGTAATTAAAAAGCTGCATTGCACATGTACGTTTGAAATGCAAAACATGTGCTTAGTGGCTATTTTTCAGTCATTACACTAATATGCTATGATTGCTTTGAAATGCAACATAGCTGTAGATGCATCTTGTTTATCTCTCAGATATGATTTGGCTGAAATGATACAGCAGATACTGTTAGAACATGTGTGTCCAATCAGAATTACCTCTTGTGCATGGAATGTGTGGCATTTATAGTGACTCTGGTGTCAGAAGTCAAATGAATGGCAAGCTGCAGCGCAGAATGTATTTAACTCTTAAAGAACTCTTTCAGATGCATGTGCATACAGTTGTTTTTATAGCAGTTATTTTCTCCTTCAGCCTTAGAGGATTTTTTTTTCTGTTCAGTGCAAGTTAATGGACTGCACTTGTGGCATAATGGTGATTACCACAAACATTTAACAAAAAATAATAATAAAACAAAAGCACAAATCTGGGTTAAAGGAAACATTTCCAATATATATCCACAAGATGTTAAATAATGTGTTCAAATGTTAGTTCACCCAAAAATGATCCCATAATCCATCCTTTCTTCTTTTAGCCAAACACAATTGGAGTTATATTGAAAAATGTTCTGGCTCTTCCAAGCTTTATAATGGGAGTAAATGGTACCCTAGAATGCCCAAAAAAGCATCCATCCATCATAAAAGTAATCCATACAGCTCTAGGGGGTTAATAACCCCCCTTCTGGAGCAAAGTGATGCGTTAAAAACAAAACAAAAAATTCATATTTGTAAATTTATGTCATGCGTTGGGTCAAGAGGTAACTCTTCTGCCAGAACTCGGCTTGCATACGGCCCTTATACTGGAAGGAAAAATAGATATTTTTCTTACAAAAACGCATTGCTTTGCTTCAGAAGGCCTTTTTTTTAAAAGAGCCGTATGAATTACTTATTCGAATATTTTAATATATATAGATAACACGCATTCGAATGTTTTACCATTCACTACCATTATAAAGCTTGGAATAGCAAGGATATTTTCTAATATAACCCTGATTGTGTTTGGCTGAAAGAGGAAAGCCAAATACACTTAGGATAGCTTGGGAGTGAGTAAATTATGGGATATTTTTTTCATTTTGTGGTGAACTAACCCTTTAACATAATGACTAGCAAGTACCTTCTTAGCCTCGCCCGTCTCATCCCAAGCGTCATCTAACTGACACTTTTGACCATGCGTCAACATCCGACGCACGTGGCACCCTTACCACGATAGGTCAGATATGAGACGCACCTCTTAGTGGTCTCAACACTACCACAGACCTAAACCTACCCTCGTCATCTAACTGACACTAAAGGTTGCCATGTGCGTCGGATTTAAGCCCGGAACACACCAAGCTGACACCGACGAACTAGCGCTGATGAAAGCAAACTGTGTTGTCGTCTCTCGTCTGCTCTCGTCAGGGTAAAAAACTGCACTTGAACATACAGAGAGAACTACAGGCGACTGTCAGTTATAATGTGCGTTCTGCGCTTGCATGTAATGAGCCAACTGTCTATTTCTGCAGATTTATTAGTCTTTATTCGTCATTCAAAACGGAAAACCGACGCTGCCGGCTGCAGGATGCACATAACGTAAACAAAGCAGCGCGTGCTTACCATTTTGAATATCAGTCCTGCTAAACACTTCCTTTATTCCACTCCGCTCATGTTAATATTGAAAATATTCGCCCAAGAACACTCATGTAAGTTGACGTAACATAAGAACAGCCTTCTATCTTTACTGTTTTGACTTCTTTGCTTGCCGTTTTGCTTTTATTTTCGTGCACTGACTCTTTCACTAAGCTGAACAGCCAATTAGAGTTCTCTATTTCCCCGATGGCCCAACGCCGAATCAACATGTGGAATCTTGCGAAACAAAGTCGACAAGGACTATTTTCAGCCGACGGCACGGAACCGTGTGGAACACACCATGCGAAAACTGCCCGACGCCGACCATCAGCTTTGTTGTGTTCTGGGCTTTTGAGGCATGGTCAAAACCGTCAGATGACCACTCAGGATTAGAATGCATTGAAGGTTTCCAATTATATAACTTAATTGCCACATTTATGAGCTTTACCACTTGAATAATGCACATGTTTTAAAAATTAATTTATATAAGTGCTTCTCTGGCAAGACAACTCTCGGAGTGTTTGGCACGGCAATGTAGTATATATGACAATGTTCATGAAAGCACACTTCAACCGCTAAAGCCAGTTAACCAGTTATTTCGAAGGTGCAGCAAAATCATTGGCTACTGATGATACAGAAGGAAGCAGATTGAGTTTAGGAACCATCAGGATTGAGTTTAACTTGTATTGAACCTGACTTATACTTTTAACATGGAAATATAAATGGATAGTTTGTTTGCTTGTTTTGTACTTTACTTTTTATTGTAAATATAAAGTACTGACCATGATGTCTTTAGATGTGGAAAAAATCTTTGTGTTGACTCAACATTTTGTACTGTTTTGTTGCTGTGAATACAAGACATCCATCAGTGTTTTTATCAGTAGATCTGCAGAGCATAAGTGGGAGCAGCCTATAGCCTGCAGCAGTGAGACTGTTTCCTTATGAGCTCCTCGTGAATGAAGGGGGGTCTGTAGGCTCGTGCCATTTTCTGACACTGTGCCAGAGATAAGCACTGCTTTATTGGAGTTAGTGCGAGGAGACGGGGGACCTCTTAACCGCTTCATTCCTGATGTCTCCAACCACGCAAACTGTGACTGTGATGTCACTACATAATCTCTAAAGCATCTGTGCACTTTTGGGGGTAAATGGAGCTATAAAAATAGAGAACAGATTATTATTTTGATATGCCGAAGTTTGGAAGTATATGTTTGCCTGGGACAGTATTATTTCCTGGCATATAATACTGTCTGTGATTGGCTATTCACGATCGATTTATTAGGGAATGCAGAAATTTACATCAACCTAACTAAGATCAACCCTTAAACGCATTCCTCGGGTCTTTAGTGACCTGGGACATCATTCACTACCCCTCCTCCTCATTAATTTTTTTAAAGGGCGGTGACTGCTTTTTTCTTTGCATGATTGTATTTATGGGGTGCAATATAACATGTATTCGTGGCTTTTCTTTTTTTAAAAGTCTTATTTTTCATAAATTTCACCTTTATTGTCAGCTGCGCTCTCCTCTGTCCCCTGAACGAGCGGTTGACTTCCTGAGTCTATGAAAACACTCCCTCAGAAACACGTTGTGAGCTCAGATTGGTTAGTTTGGCCCAGTGTGTTGTGATTGGCTAAACTGTCGCTCACGTTGTCCGGAAGATTGACGCCCATTACCTTTACGGGCATGTCATGAAGCTCCGGTCCAGATGTAAATATGTGTCGAACTGCAGTACCAGTTTCAGACAGAATCAGACCGAGAAAGCTGCGATGAAGAGAGTCAAACAGAACCTCACCACACACGGATCTTACTAAACGTTTCTGAATGATTATTTGCTACATTTTTTTACTTTATACACGTTTGTTTTACACAATAGCATCTGACTGCCAACAATAGCAACTGACTGGCTACTGATGTTATACTCAAACAGCGTTGGCAAGTTTACGTTCTTGATCAAATAGAAAAATAACGTCATAAAGCACATGAAAAATACGTTTAAAACATTAGTACTTATAGAAAATTCAGGTCCATAATGTTTGTACGCGTTTGTCGTAGACACAAAATAGCATAGGCTAACTAGTAGTGGTTAAAGGCGCTGGCATTTGAAAAAAATAAAACACAAGGCTACGTCTTGAATTATACATGCAAATACATTTAAAATGATGAAGTCTTAGCCTACTTACAGATTGTGGCCCAACAACTGCTGCCTCTTGTTTTAAAGTCAGAACTGCTTCATGTTTTAGTAAAAGTTTCTTGTTGAATCCGGTGTTGAACTCGCTAGATTACGATCGTCATTTTCAGGAACATAATCAAACATAAATTGTATCCATTGTTGACAAAGTATAGCGTCTGTGGAAAGCCCGAACACAGAAGACCTGACAGCTGCGTGAACAAGCACACTTGAATGAGTCGACGTGCCTCAGAAATATGCGCATTCCATTTTCTGCATATTCTGTGGGAGGGGTTGATGCAAACGTGTGGGTTAGTGACGTACCATAACCTAGCTGTAGTCCCAATCCAGTCGTTTTTGTAGGCAATTATACTTCCTGATTTTTAAAAGACGATATCTCTGCTTACACTGAACTTTCAGCGCTGCTACTTTGCAGATACTGTTCATGCACCAACAGCAACATTACACACTATTTAAAATGAAAAAAGTGAAATCACAGTTAACCCCCTCTTTAAAAGTTAGGCATCAACCTTCTTAGTATTCCTCAATCAATTCGTTATAAACAATGTAACAAGAAAAAATGTATAAAATAATGACTCTTCTCATTAATTTTTTTGTCAAAAAATTGTATAGGGTCTCTTATGACCCGAGAAGTTGTAACAGTGTAAATATATTTTTTCTACACAACAACTGAATCTTTAATGACTGAATGAGTGCAATAAGACCCTTATTCATCGTCTGGAATCGTTTAAAGCCCTTTCAACAGTTTGCAGTTTGCACTGAAACTGTCTTTTCAACCTTGAAATCGGTTAATTCCCAGTAAAGTGCATTATATGAAAAATGCTGGAATGATTTCATCAAAAACCTTAATTTATTTTCGACTGAAGAAAGAATGACATGGATATCTTGGATGACATGGGGTTGAGTAAATTATCAGCAAAAGTTTTTTTTTTAAAGTGAACTACTCCTTTAAATTTCTTTATTACCTTTAGTCCAAGGTTTAGTCCAAGTAAGAGGGGCTGACCTTTTTAAGATGGCCTCTCAGAGTTGTTTGTAAGCTAGTTATTGCTGTGTTTTGGGTCAATTTATTGGCATAGCCAAAAGGTTGTTTGCATAAAACTTTTGAAACAGTTTATTTATTCGTTGTCTTTTCATTGTAAATACCATTTGCACTCCTTTGGAAAACCTTTATTTTTCCATTTCTTGGAATAAACACTGAACTTTTGAATTCATTATCATGTCACTTCATTTTTACACCTCCATCTGCCAGTACTTGCAGAACGGTGGTGCTGATACGGTTCAAAACACCTTTGGGGCCCTTTTGTTGCAGTTGACACACCTATGTCTCCATTATAGGCTCCCACTAAGTTTCCATGGTTACACCCTAACACACGCACAGACAAACAGTGACGGGAACACAAGCTGAAACCGAAACACCTGCACACCCTAACTGGAGTCATCTGTATTTGTGTGTATCATATTACCCGAGATTTCTAGATCTGAGCTGCAACAAAATATAACTATTTGTGTATTCTCAATGTAGCAACAGTAACAATAAAAACATCCTGACAAAACTGTCAGCACTAACAAATGTGATAAATATAGCCTATGACACTTGCAATCATTCCATATTTTACAGGGTCCGACTAATAAATGGGGGCACAGCTGTGAACGGCAACAGACAGACGTGGGACAGTTGGAACATCTGACACCTACCCTCTGGTTTTAATTCGACCTTCATTCCAGCGGGTCCAAAGGGTATCGTAAAGACAATTTCTATTTTGCCAGCAATAGTACGAAGAATGTTATCTGTCTCTGGATGCGTCATATTGTAGTAATGATTAAACGCACTGTCATCTTCAATTCTGCTCTTTTACAGTTATGTGGCTGGATCTTGAGTAAATAGCTTAGCTGGATCTTTTTTCAACCGGTAGATGATTTTTCCTGATACCTCTGGGGTATTTGAACTGTTTTCAGTAATAAGTCAATGAGTCATGTGAGTTTTTTAGTGATAAATCCTGCACATTATGTACGGTATATGTGTTGTGACTATTCTCATGAAAAGCCATTCAAATATTGCAAAAGAGATTCAGTCACATAACAAGAACCTTTAAAGAACATGAAGGACTAGTTATGAGCTGTCCGTATAAAAGCAGCATGCAAGGGTCATGATGATACATTGAACACTAAGAGGAAAGCGCAACGTTCACTTTTTAGTTATCAGAGGAAATAGATAAATGTTATGTTAGTACGGATGCCAATCATGTGCCATGTTTTGTAAGATGGAGCGGTTGTCATCCTTCTAATGTTTGTTAAACATTTCTCAGAGCCAGATAATTTAATTCACAACAGTCTTCTGTAATCTCAAAAATAATTACTTCACCCACGAGCCAACAAGATAATTGCATTTGATTTGATGTTCGTTTAAAATGTATTATGGAAAACAAAACTGGAATCTAAGAGAAACCGCTATTGCCTGTATGTTTTGTGTGTGTGTGTGTATTTCAGGGAATGTAAATGTTTGATAAAACAGGGGCCAACTATGGGGACAACAGATGAGCATTTCTTCGTCTTTTCTTCTTCTTGCATATTATCTCTAACTCAGTGAGGTCAAAAAATAAATAGAAAGTCAACCAATTTTAAACAAAGAGATGTTGAGGCATAAAGTTAAGAAAAAATAGTAGAATATCGCACTTACAATCAGATTTGTGATCATTGATGATGTGAATTTTTCAAAAGATCAGATTAATTAACACTTTACTTAAAGCCTTTATAAAGTAGTGTATAAAGGCATTTTTAATGCATACAGTTATGCCTTGGAATGAACCTTATAATAGTTACAATTCATTACTTATCTGTTAATTGTTACACCTTTAAAAAGTGTAATGCATTAAAACACACAACAAACAACCAATTTCAGATTTAACAAGGAATCTGCAAAAATGATAATGCATTTTAACTTTGTGTGCAATTATTTATGAGATATAATGCATTATCACTGTAAGTATCACTATAAGTTCACTGTAAAAAATTATAGTGATTTTAACATTAAAAGACTGTAAAAATGCTACAGTGAAAAACTGTTAATTGGTTAACAGAAGTTTCCTTACTATATACGGTAAATAACTGTGATATAAATAATGGTAAGTTTAATGTAATTTTACTGTAAAATACTGTTAAATTGACAGTTTTTTGAAGTTAAGACTAGAAGTCATTGTAGTCATTACAGTGAAAAAATGTAAATTGACCTTCCCACAATTCCCTGCGTGACACTTCACATTTAATGTATTTTACCTGTTTCTTCATAATTTTCTTCGTTTTTTTCTAATCAGTTATGTACATTAGGGTTATATGTTACATTTAATGTTGTTAAATTAATACTTATTGCATTTTTTAAATTTCAACATGTTACCATGATGGTGTTTAATGTTTGTGTGAATGACACTGTGCAGCTTCTATATGAACTTTTATGTGGAATATTCGATTATGATGAGTTTTGATTGATCATTTGACTCTCATTACGGCTGTGATTGTTGGCAGTCAGTGTATTACAATTGAACAAAACAGATATTAATACTTCAAAAGGTCAGTAAATTACTGTAACATTATATCAGATAATGAAATACGGTTTATTGCTGTATAATTAAATACAGTCAAAGTCTGTAAAACCTAAAATGTTGCTACCGTATTTTTAACAGGAAAACTCTGGTAACCACAGCTGCCAGGGTTTTCCGGATAAAGTTTTTTTTTTTTACATTGTTGGGGAAAGTTACTTAGGGATTATTATTATTATTGTTATTATTATTAAGGAATGCATCACAAAATCGTGTTACACTATTTGTCTTAGTTACTTTTTAAGGTAAGTATAGTGTGTCAACGTTACTTATTCTCATACTGGGCTTTGAATTGGATCATCGAAGGTCGGCAGCAAATTATTTAACATATTTAATTATTGCAGGTTTGTGTAATGTTCTGAGTTTGCATTCTGAGGAATACTGAATATGTTTCTATGAAAGTCAAATTGCATGATCACATTTCAGTCTGAAAAATAGCCATCATATCTACACACAGACGCCTCTCAATTTCTCTCAACACTGGAACAGAAGAGGTGTCAGTCAATAAATGGCTCTTATATGAACAAGTAATTCATACATTTTGTTGTAAGTAATGCGTACTAGTTACTTGAAAAAAGTAATTTGATTACATAAGTCATGTTACTTGTAATTTGTTACACCCATCACTGATTATAACGTATTATAATGCATTGTCCATGCAGGTTTTAAGTGTAGTGCTACCTAAGTTCCTTTGCTTTACAACATTTCTGCCAGGTTGCCATGTGATTACCATAATTACAAAAAAAGAAAAGAAAAGTTGCCTCGAGACCTGTCAGGTTTCAGCACGAATAGCAATGATGTCACTGCTGATGATTCAGAGATGCTGTGTTTGGCTGAGTGGGGTGTGAATGAACTATGTGTGCCAAATATTTTAGCATGATGCATCATTATGACTAAAAAAAGTAAACAGGACATACAGATTAAATTGGATGCATATTAGGCTCTTTTTTCCAGCTGTCTCCATCCAAAAGTTCAAATAGGCCATCCACTTGCTTTGCTTCTGACCCCTGCAAATATTTCCCAAAATCAGTCCAAGCTTCATTGCAACATGGAAAATAAAAGAATAAATCACATTGCCAAACTCTTTGAACCTGTGAGGCCACAGACACATTTTTCCTATTTAGAGCCTCTCTCAAAGTCTCTCTGCATCCACGGCACAGCATCCATTCCAAGAGTGTGTGTGCACACGGCAGT
The DNA here is from genome assembly GCA_030378365.1 of Hybognathus amarus. Classification (NCBI taxonomy): domain Eukaryota; kingdom Metazoa; phylum Chordata; class Actinopteri; order Cypriniformes; family Leuciscidae; genus Hybognathus; species Hybognathus amarus. The sequence continues at coordinate 31,274 of JAQIUQ010001915.1, read as the reverse complement.
GTTGCGTGTTGACTGTTGTGTTCCTTGCTATTTCCTCCCATCAGACCACAGGCTTTTTTTCCCTCATTTGATTAATGCTGAGTTAATGACCCCCCATAGACCAGAGAACCAGGCAAAAAATGTTAAGCATCTTAAACTGTTGCAGCTTGTTTGCTCAAACTGTTTATGGGGCACAAGGACATGCTATAAACATAGAGTAAAGAGCAAGCAATGGAAAAGATTATGTGCGCTGTGGAATGCACTAGAAAGTCCTTCGCTTTGTGTCAGGGGAGATGTTTCATATGTTATTGAATTATTGTTTGGCACCCCAGGACGATGTGGGTGCAATATATACGTTTTTATTCTTCATGAGAATAGAGAGTAGAATTGAATAGACTACACTTTTAGAAGAAAAGGTTCAATATAGAACCTTAAATGGTTTTATCAGTGCTACGTATTTGGAATCAATAATATCTTTGTAACTAGGAAAAAGGTTTTATATGGAACCTTTTGGGTTCATTCATTATCATTTGTTTTGTCCTTTCCGGATTAAATATTTCATATTTTTGACAAACATCAAGACCCTAAAATGTATTTATGAATGCATGTGAATGATCACAAAATTCAAGATATGGGGGTTAGAAAATGTATATATATAATTTTATGTAGTTAATCAATATCACATGAAGAGTGCTATTTCAGTTTTTTCTCCTCCAAAAATCAGCATGATTAAAATATGATATTAAGTTACAACAGTTTAATAAAGAATAATTTAATTACAACTACAAAATGTTGCAGAATAATGTATTTGATTGAATAATAGCCTATAAAGAACCTTTGTGCCAAAAAGGTTCTTTCTTGTCATTATAGAACCTTTTTTTAGCATAAAAGGTTCTTTGGAGTTGAGTCAAGAACCCTATGCTTCATATATAGAACCCCAATGAACCCTTTTTTCTAAGATTGTAGAATAGAATAGAATAGAATAGAATAGAATAGAATAGAATAGAATAGAATAGAATAGAATAGAATAGAAATTGAACACAAGCTGGAATGTATAGCAACAAGGAAGGATGTATTGTATAAGTTATCTGACTATCGTAAGAATGTCTGTTTCTGATTATACTAAGAATATGTGGGGATTCCAGAATTCCATCAGAAAGTTAAAGGTGTTTATGTTAAAGATTTTGTAAGTTCTCCACCTCAAGAAAATAATGCCATATTTGTTGGATATGCAAAAGATGTCAGTTTCACCTCCTTGATCATTACATTTCTGTGGACAAGATGTTTATGAGAGCTAGAATAAGGTTAGTTGTTTTGCATGCCAAAATACATGTCATAGAAAAAAGTCTAAAATGTATATACCATACATAATTGTGAATTGGCAGTATTTCATTATTTGGCTAAATATAATTAAATAAATGGAGCATATTTTCCAAAATGGTAACGATGGGTAACGTTTAAGGCAATGCATTTTTCAGTGCAACTCAACATGCTTTTGTTTCAGACATTTGTCATTATTTTACTTCCATGAAAGTTTGTCATACTAGACAAGCTGTGCCAGTAGCTCAACTATCATGTGATTTTCCTCTAAATGCATATAGAAGTATTATTGAAGATTTGTAAAATTGCTTGATTACATTCTTCATTCTCTTGATGTCATATTTATTTGGCCTTGTCCTTATTTTAACTTGAATTAAATGAAATAAATACTAACACAGCTTACTTTTGCCCTAAAGAATCTAGATAAAAACTCTATACTTGCTGCATAGATAAAGTCGACGCATTCACTAAAGCGAAGTGGCGTTTTGATCAACCTAAACTAAGGTGACAATATCTGTTAACTTTAATCGAGTGACTGAGATACTGTACAAACATGCCCTCATGATTGAACTCTGGTTTTGAAGGACTCGTTGAAGATGGCACGTACACTGGGCTGTGCTGAAAGACAACATTAAGGTTGAGGTTGTAAGGATATGTTTGATCATGTCCAGCTGAATGCTATTTGCCTGTAGACTTGTCTGCACCAAGATTCGTTCCTTTTTTTTTGGCTCTAATATCTCTGCTGGGATTGGCTCCTGTCATCTTGTAAGGTAGCACATTGTGTCATGTTTAACCGGTGCTGTTTGTCGCCGCAGGGCTGGATCTATTCACTGTTTATTAGTGGTGACTGAGCATGTGCTTAAGCCAAGTTTCATGGAAAACGCACCGCTCAGGGGCAAATCATGAACGAAAGAGGGCGAGAGGGCAGGTTAATTTGGAGATAAGAGATGAGCGGAGTGTGAATGTGGAGAAGAGGAAGCACCTGCATGTGTGTGGCGATCACTGCGGTGAACAGCTGACAGGGTCAAGGTGAAGTTCAGAAGAAGAGGTGTCCTTTCACCTGATTATGAGAATAGGCTTCAATTTCCCTCAACCCAAAAATAAGTTCTCACACACATTTTCCAGTCAGTTGGAAGCATTCGATTCTATTATTAGGTGTATGATAATCTAGTATAGACTGTTAAAAAGTTTGGGTTTGGTAAGATATTTTTCTAAAAAGAGTTCTCATATGTTCCTCAAAACTTATTTATTTGATAAAAATACAGTAAAACATGAAGATTAACATCCAGTAATTAAGAAACAATTTAAAGAAATTGTTTTCTGTTTCAGTATATTTAAAAATGTAGCATAATTTATTCCTGTGATCAAAGGATTTTCAACATTACTCAAGTCTTCAGTGTCACGTGATCTTTTAGATATCATTCTAATATATGGATTTGGTGCTCAAGAAACATTTCCTGTTATTATCAATGTTGAATATTTTTGGAAACACAGTGGAACTTTTTTGGGGGAAGTTTGATAAATAGAAAGTTCAAAAGAACAGCATTTATTTCAAATTAAAATAATAAAATTCCTTGCTGAATAAAAAGTGTTTTTTTAATATTACTGACCCTAAATTTTTGAATAGTGGTGTATAATGTTTATTAATTATGATTTATAAAATTAAGAAAATTAAGTAGGCACTCCTGCGTGTTACATTAATACACCAATATGCAACTATCGACTAGTCTTTATAAATTATTGAATAATTTCCTCAAAGGGTGCGTTCACAAACACTGATTCATTCAGAAACTAATAAGTCATTGAATCAATATTTGGTAACACTTAATTTTGATAGTCCACTTTTAGACATTCAACTAACTACAAGTAAATAACTATCATTAGAGTATCAGTAGACTGTCTGCTATAATATCTGCTAACACTTTATTTTGTTGGTCCCCAACAGATATTCTACTGACTATAAGTAACTTAGCAACTACAAGTCAACTTGTTCTCCTAACCTGAACCCTACCACCTAACCCTAACCTAACAGTCTACTGACAGTCTACTAGCCTACTAATACTCTAATGACAGTTAGTTGACATGTAGTTGAAAATTGACTTATAGTTAATAGAATGTCTAAAGTGACTATCGAAATAAAGTGTAACCCAATATTTCAACAAAAAAAACAAAGATTCATTGAGGAAGAAAACAGCAAGATGGCTGATTCTGCCCTGGCTTCGTGTGTTTTAACTGTTTCAAACTATTTGAACTTCTTGGTGAAACACAAATACTAAAGTACTAGCAATATTGTATTGTATTGTATTGTAAGTTGTAACGACTTGTTTATTGGACCGTTGTATGAACTATAGCAATATCATACTCGCAAACTGTAGACCAGATAACAAATAGAAATGTTCTAAGAACATTGCTAATAATATTCATCTATTCATCTAATCTATTCATCCCCCCCCAAACATTATGGAAACTTTACTTTTGAATGTTTCTGAATATTCGGAAACATTTAAAAAGCATTAGATAGCCTAACTGTCCAACTTAAACGTTTCAGGAAAGAAAGAAAAACAGAACAGTTCTGAGAACATTTTCCAGATTTGTTGTTCTCTTTGATTATAGTAAACCGTGATGTGATTTGACCTCCTATGTAAGAACCAGAACAGGTGTTTTAACATGCAAGCTAGGTTTCTGAGAGACAACATGCCTCAGTGAAATGTATAATGTCCCCTTAAAGACTAAATGCTGACGCCCTCTCTCCCCCCTTTTTGTCCATGTCACAATTCATAGTATTCATCCTTCTAGACTCTGTTTTATGCCCCCAGCAAAGCAAACCACAACAGAGAATCCCATCTCTCTTTTACAAGCATCCAAATTACCAAAAATAAAATTAAATAAGTAAACGTTAGTCAGGAATGCAGAGCTTTCGTTTGGTTTACATTGTTGTTTTCGGCATCCCACGTTGAAATGTTTATCCACTTCACACAGAAACAGGGACTCGACCATGTGTTTCCAATAAATTTTTGTGTATGTGTGAGTAACAAAGGCTCTTACTCCACTTTCTGGATATAGATGGAAGACTAACACAGGATTTTGAAAGACTAAACCAATTACTAGCTCATCCCTCATCATCAAGTTTCATTGTAAGGATGTTTCGTATTTTCCTTACATAAATCAAGGTGAACTTCAACCAACTCTTATATAATTACAATTCTAGTAATTGCCCCCAGCCATCACCCTCTATCCCCATGTGTACCATTCAAAGTTCGCCACCTCTTTCTAAAAATCACTTTCTAAAAATACCCTTGCTTAAGGCGAAACACATGTGTACCGTAGCAGAAGATCGCAAACAGGGCAATCGAAAGCCTGATGGATTTGGGGAAGGGGTTTGAGAAAGCATCCGTCATCAGTCATCACGCGTAGCATTCTGGTGTATTTTGGGTCTGGAACATCAGGTTTGGGTCATTAATGTTCAGGCCGATGTGATAAACATCCTTAAAGCGAACCCTTTCTGTGTCTCAGAAGCATGCGGGTTCTGACTGATGTAGATTCTGTGTCTAGTATTGAAAAGGATAAATCAGAGCAGACTGTCTGGTCTCTGTTATAGTCTGTTCAGTTTTTTATTGATTTATGTAACCAGAATGCACATACGTTTGCCTCACGCAGTAAACTAGAACGCATTAAAAAATAATATATGTATGCTAGTGGACTGTACACTGTTTGTAATAGCATGTAGAAGACTCATAAATAAGATTCTTTTAAATGTGGGTAAATTTAAAAGGCAGATGTTCTTTATGTTAATTGCATAAAAAAACATCATGTAACACCTTGACTTTAACACTTTTCTTCATTTGCTCTGGAACTTTTTTAGACACATCCATCATCACATTGCTAAAAACAAGCCATGTGACTGGAAAAATATATTTATAAACAAAATTTATATAAGACATTTAAAACAGTAATTTGCAGTCTTTATAGAATCACACATACGTATTTATTAGCATGTACCAGCATCATATCTCCAGCATAATTATGATCCCACTATTCAGATTAGTTGTTGAATTACATGGGTTTTGCAAGAGGAATACCGGTATGTGCTTAAATAAATGAATATCCAGAGCCCACAGTTTTTGTTTTGGAAAGCATATAGTGATGACGTCTATTAATGACAGGTAAACTGCAATGTACACCAACAGTTTAACGTAGGTAGGCAATTTCGGAGAGGCAATAGCAAGATTGCTTTAAAAGTATAAGATACTATCCCTTCTTCAGAGCGTCTACAACACGTCACGAAAGATGGCGTTAAAGGTACAATATGCAGGATTTTTGCAGTAAAATATCCCAAAATCACTAGAACAACGTTATAAATTTTGTTTAGTTGATTACTTACAATATCCCAAATGTTTTCAACTATTTGGAAATCGTGAGAAATTTGGATTTTAACCAAGGAAATGGTTTTGACCTCGTCCGCCTGGTTTGACTTCTCGTACGGCAAAAGTAACCATGGCGACAGACATTGCAAACTGTGTCGGTTATGCCCGTAATGCCTAGAAGGACGCTCTAAAATGAAGATCAACATCTTTCGAGATGCCGAAGCTCCACGTCTGCGACTAACTTCGACTTGATGTCAATGTTAATGTTATGTAGTTCAACATGATTCAATGTTAGAATATGATCTGCATGTTATTATCTAATGTTAATCTAGCTTAGTCTCATACAGCCAACAAACAAACAACATTCAACACACTCAAATCCCGTGAAGTGTAATAGTGTAACTGTTAGAGCAAGTGAAGTAGTGCTGAGTTACCTCAAGTTTAATTTGTCTAATAAACTGACCTGTGTGAGTATTAATTCAGCACTTGCGTGTAGTTCGTTAGAATGAAATGTCCTTATTCCTTTATATCCGCGGGATTCGCGTTGCGTATGGTGCTGGTATACGCTCTATCGATCGCGCCTGCTTCACACCACAGTCATGTTAAAAACATCACTGTCTTCACTCATCCATAAAAGATCCTTCAGCTTGGCGTCAAGATCCATAATTCCGCTTAATGCAGAATATACGTCATCAAAATATACCTTTGGTATTGTAAAGGTTTCCAACCCCTGGTGGTGAAAAATCTTCCATATTGTACCTTTAAATTACCTCATGTCTCACACCACATAACATTACGATAATAATAAATGCAAAAAAGAGTTGAAAATTATAACATAATTTACTCTTTTTACCCTTAAGCCATCCTAGATGTATTTGACTTTCTTCTTTTAGCCAAATACTTGAGCTACATACATATATATATACACATATATACACACACACACACATATACATATATATATATAAATATCCTAACCTGACTCCGCCAGATGGATTTGCTCCGCATATCCATCTGGAAACTTCCGTTGAAGTAGTTTTGTAAGGGCGAAAATTCTGGTTAGCTGATTGGCCTATGTTGGTGATAGACGGGCCAAATCAACCAATCAGATCAACGAAGCACATGACATACTAACTTGCTGCTGCAGGTAAAGGCTCGTTAGCTCAGCAAATAAGCAACATGTCGGCAAAGGATATTTGCCGTTTATGTAACTACATTTTGCGAATAAAAGGCACCATTTCAGCTGCCCGGTCCATATTTCACAAGAAGGATGCAAGAGAAAAAAGCATTAGCGAGCGGCTAGAAGAATTAGGACTACTACCGCTGTCTGAAAATGTTTCTCAGATCGCGTTGCTTCCGCTCTCATTGCGTCACACCTCAACCCGCCTCAAAGCCAACGCCTGATTGGACGTTCGTTTGGTGAACTGCTCCCAAATTTTCTTTAACGGAAAGTATCCAGACTGATCTGCGAGTGAAACCTTGAAGCTCGCGAGATCAGGATGGTCTCGCCAGGCTATAATATCCTGGTTCTTCCAAGCATTATAATGGGAGTGATGTTACCCTAGATTGTATTTATAACTTTATAATCTATAACCGACTTCCGGTAACGGCTCGTATGCTAGTCTAGTTCCGAACAGAAGAGCGACGTATTGACGAACACAGAAGATCAGCAGATAGAGCAGAATAAAACACCGGTCACGAATTAGAATATTTTTAAAGAGAATTGTCAGAGGATTTCAATATAAGAGAAAGGAGCTTGAGTTTGTTGCCCAGTCCTATTTGTTTGAACCGCGAAAGGCTCTACTCTCACCTATGCTTATATGCTACTCCTATATCCTACATCATATGTCGGGTTAGAGGTCACTCTTCCGCCAGAACTTCCTATTATGCCCAAATGCAGTGTGAGTGTCCACAGAAGATGTACAATTTGTTATATTTTGACCACTTCTATAACAAAAAGTGTTTATGAAAACCATTACATACCCTAGCTTTAATTACTATGACGTCCCAGTGTAAACTCTAGACCTTATAAGGTGTTGAGGGTCATTTTAAAGATGGCAACAGTGGATGAGGTGTACCATCACTCAGCTGCAAATAGTATTTACAATTTTTTACAAAAAAATGTATGGGTTTAAAAAATATTTAAATTTTGTAGGTTTTGTGAAAGTAAAAATAACTTAACCTTGACCTAAATCTTTTAGATTGCAACTGTCACCATTAGAAATAGAATTATAACTCACGGCATGGTTTCCCTTGAATCATTACCATTTCCAAAATTTCATAAGCTGCAAAAATTAGACAAATAAGTGTTTAGTTGGAGTTTGGTGTCTGCAACCAAATGCAACCAATTTTGTGATAGTCTTTAAAGCATGCAGGGATAGTTGTTGATGGTGATACAGCACGTAGGTTTTCTCTGTTGGAACTAGTGCCAAACCTCGGCAGATTCATGCAGGCCCAGAGATGGCATGCAAGGAAGCGATTACGGTTACATAATGATGCAGTTGAAACCAAACGTAGGCTCGGATGAACATTTTCCTAGAAATTCTCAATGTGGAATGTCTCTACGCCTGACATGTTAAAGTAATATATCTTTATCATGACACCCTTGAGATGCTCATAGCCACAAATGTCACTTAGAACCTAAAAAAAGGTGTTATTTTATCTTTTAGCTGAAAAAAGACAGACAGAGTAGTGTTAACCCATTGAAAGTGAACAATTTCCCAACTATTTCAAATAAAACAATATTGGAAGCATGTCGACTTATTTACCTTGGTATAACGCATCATTTAGTAATGACAATTAGCATTATTATATTAGATAATGTTTAATGGATTATTAAAAAGACATGTTATGAAACATTACTCATGTTCACATTTTTTAATTTGTACTGTATATATGAATTTCATTGGTATTAATTAATGTTTGTTTATGAAAGTAGTTGGGTGTGATATAGGGAGCAATACCTGCATTTCTGTTATTAAGTATGAAATAGTGGATTTTTTAATAATTTTACATGATTCGTTTAAGGGGCATTTGTTGCACACACACACACATTTATGTATATATATATATATATCACCATTCAAAGGTTAGTAAGAAAATGTTCATGCATGGACACATGGAAAATTCCACAAAAATATTATGAGCAAATGTGTCTATATATATATATATATATATATATATATATATATATATATATATATATATATATATATATATATGAATAAATAATTTCTTTACAGAATTTTGAGGTCTATAAATAAAGCAAATGAATGGATTATTTAGTCTTGGTGAATCGCTTTCACCACAAAGCACATTTTAGCTGATTTGTCTTAACACAGAATGTACTGTAAAAGCTCAGATAATCATAAAACATTTCAAAAGTCTCATTCAGTGAGATGTAAAGCCTGTGTCACATTTTCCAAAGAGGTTAAACTAATCTTAGATATGGATTTGACCTCTTTTCAGAAACATTTGTTTTGAAACAAAACAATTCAATGTGAAAATCCTCACTGGAAACAATCAAAAAGAAAATGTCCATCGTCTGCTTTACGCATGACTTCCTATACTGACTGAGTTCATTAATGCTGTTTAGAGATACGCTAGTTTTCCTTGAAAGATTATACAGATCTGAAATAAAATATGGTGCTTGGAGTGTGCGGATCGATGGGAAGGATCATAATGTTTTCTTTCTAAACAAAGACGGCTGTTATGGCATACCGCAATATCACCTAGGGCAGTACAGACTGAGAGGTCATAAGACACAGAGAAAACCTTGAATGGACCGTTTTGATACATTAATTGTTGGTTGGCTTGTCTGTAAAATCGTCAGTGACTTGCATTCCATTAGAACATAATATCAAATTGCTCACTGAATTAATTTAGGTTATCCTAATCCACGTTTTGGGATTATAGGTCTCAGAACTGTCTGTTTTTGTCATAGGCCAGATATATCTAACTTCAGACATTCCAAAAATACAGCAGTGCAAAGGGAGAAAGGTCTTTTCAACACCTTCTGTGTCCCCGCTGAACACTTTAGATTGAGTTTCAGTGCAGAGGTCAACTGGGGTTAATTTGGCTCTTGGGACCCGTCTTTTGCTTTTCCACAAAGGACCAAATAATGAAAACTACTTGATGGCATTGAGTATATGCTGTTTTTTATGCTTAAAAAATATTGTGCAGTTCAGAAATTATATATAAACCATGGTTTAAAAATCCTTTAGTTTCTGCATATCCCCTGATAGATTTGTTGTCCAAAAAAATTAAGTCATCATGTTCAGTTCATAGTCTGTTTTTCTGACCCAGTTGTGCTTTAATGCGGTTTGAGTGACATGGAAATCCCAAAGCAAACATAAAAAGCTATTTTTGATGATTGCTGGCACCACTGAAATGTTAATGTAAAATGCAAATGCAGACAAGAAAAGCAGGTCACAAAAAAGGTCATATTTCACCCTAAGACAACCTCTTACTGTGGTCTTGAATGTGCTATGAACTGAAGATCTACTCGTTCTTCTACATTCTCTTTGTGACCCTGTGGTAATCAAGGAGCTTTTGCATGACTCATTTGCTGTAGGCTATTCCTCTTTGTTTATGTTTTCATAGACATCAGAGAATGACCGCAGGCACCGACCTTAATATAAAATTAGGTAAATGTCACGAACATTCAGTTATTTTGATCTTAGTTTCATTTTCTGTAAGGATCCCTAAACTGGACCGCTGTTTCCTCCTGGTCGGCAGGTGGCGCCTCTCACCTGACTCCTGCTGAACACTACTTCTCATTATACCTGATGTATCCATAGACAGTATAAGAAATGGACAGAACCATCTCATTGGAACTCCATTGAGACGATTGAAGCCCGTTTTTGGCGATTTTTCTAGCACTTCCGTCCCTGACACGCAGACTCAAACAGAGTCTTGACGACGAAGATGTGACGAGAGCAAACCGTCTGTCTTCTAGTGGCTGTGGCATGAGAAATCTGAATCATTCCCTTCTGAAACTTGCAGAGGCGGAGAGTGCGAATAGGAGCTGTCTATGAGCTAGGAGAAGGAGACAATTTTGCTAGATATTCTGATTAATTTTTTGTCATTTTGCCTCCACGTTTTCCATTGCCCGCAAGCTTCTCCTCCTGTCCATACGGTAATCTCCCTACTGTGCGACAGAGAGTCGTGTGGGTATGATGCAATCGTTAGCCTACTTTCACTAAAACTGCTTCTATGGGGCCATAACATAAGCTACAAGGTAATGGAGCATTTTATACATTGTCGTGTTTCTTTAGAAATAAATAATGGACAAATGGGGTCTTCAAACACCTCAGATGTAAAGTTATTCGCTTTCAAAGTGACGCCAAAATGAATGGGAGTCGATGGGAATGCTAACGCAAGTGAAGTTCTGCTACAAGATGGCAGCTCCCGCGAGGCTTCAACTTACGGTCGATGGATTACCCCTTGGATGTATCACACCTGGGTCTTGCCCTGTTTAAGTGTGTTTGTGCCATGCCTTTTTGTTCAGTCTTGAGCCTATGTTAACAGGCTATGCTTGAGCCTGTTAATGTTTAAAGGAGCTGTATGCAAGAAATTTATTTCAATTAATCATACATTTTCCCTGAAAATGTCATAAATTCATAAAAATTCACCCTTAGGTCACTGTAAAGCAAGTTTGGGTTCCACTTCCATTGCAACATCATATACTCAGCTCCCCTAATTCTAACTTGCTCCACTGCCACAGCAGTACCATCTTGTCCGCTCCCGCTCAACGCTCTGTTCAACTCACCTTTCAGATAGTTTGGAAAGTCGAAAGCAAGTTTGGTTCCAACACCGCAGCACTATCGTCTCTTCCTTCCCATCAGGAGCTTGTTGTGGGGGAGGGAGAGGGGATAAACCGCTCTACAGTAATTTGAAAGTCATTGCAGTACCAGTTTTGGCCACAAACTCCTTTAAAAGTTTAGTGTCCAAACTTTTGGCCGATTGGCTACATATATATACTATTATTCTACATATTAATATATATAATATGCCCCTTTTTAAAATTTTCCCTGCTACCTTTATTGTTGATATGCATCATGACATTATCATAACTTGCATATGAACTGGAAACCAGGGGATTCTGGTTTTCCCCACTGAAAGCATGTAAACTTGTTTAAAGCCACTGCAATCATTCCAACAAGAAAACTGACCAAATACACACACATTTTTGGACATCAATTTTGATTCACAGCTTTCGATCAGCTGATGTTTTGGTCTTTATTGGTAGTATAATTGTTTCTGATTGCCTTAGATTTGACCAAAACTGGCAGATTCTGTACACAAACAAAAAAAATTATCTGTTGTGAAACACTGGTATTTGAACAAGTGTTCTTCTCTATACAAACACCCCACTTAATCACGTGCAAAGTACTTCTAGCACTTCCCGTTTGTGTTGTTTATAGATCTATTCCAGAGTAAATACTTTGTAAAATAAAATACCTTTTTTCTTTTTTGCACTGGCCCTCATTTGCACTGGTCTTCAGAGCTGTCTTCCCTGTGATATTTTAAGCACATCCAGTCCTTAAATGCAGCAGACTGTCTGGGCCAGCTGGCTACAGACTCAGAGAGAGGTCAGAGGTGACCCTATTGAATTTCTCTATTAGTCTCTTTTCCTTAGTCCAACAGGCAACTAGAGACCATGACATCAGACAGTATATGCTATAATTGTAGTATTGTGTGTGTTCAGAGTGTGAGATTTGGTTTATAATGATAGAATCATTGTAATACGGACAAGATGTATAGACCCGGTATTTCACTAACTCAATATTTATAATCAATAATATAAAGAAATGTTCCTATACTGTGACAGAAAATAATTAAATAGAATAGCTTAGCCAAAAATGTAATTTTGTCATTATATCATCATGCCATTCCAAACCTGTATACTATAATTTTGTTAGAATACAAAAGGAGAGAATTTGAAGAATGACCGTTCATATTGACCATTACTGTCAAGCTTCAGAAGCAACATTCATATGGACTAAGTTTGTTTATGTTTTTTAAACTTTGGGTAGTTACAATAAGCTGTTGTTGAATGGAAAAGATTTTTCTAAAATTAATTTAGAAAATCTCTAAAACTATGTCATTTTTGGATGTTGCGAATACACCTGCATAAATGGACACTTACAAGTCTTCAATTGGAGCCTCAAAATGACAAAACAAGCCAAAATAATCAACTAAGGGCCCGCTCCACGCGAAAGACGCGTTTCGCTGTATACGTATACATTTTTTAACGTATTGGCGTTTTGTCCGCACGGATCCATTTGAAAAATTTTTTAAACCGGGAGCTATTTTTTTAAAACCGGGTCCCAAAGTGGATAAATCTGAAAACGACACCTTGCGATTTCGTATGTACAGCCAATCCCTATATTTTGTGTCATCACATCACATGTCGTCATCACGTCACACGCCATCTTCGTCTTCTTGGTTCGTATACAGCGCGCAAGGTTATGCGCATGCTCAAAGTCTTCTTCTCAGTGGATAGTATCTCTGTGGCAGAATTACAGGGCCCCATACTGATACAAACCTAGATATATGAGGTTGCCAAATTTTGATTTCTAGAAAAAGATTCAGAAAAAGATGCGCAACTTAAAACATTCTTATAACTCCATGATTATACATTTTTCAAGTATGTCAAGCTTTAATAGAATATATTTTTTATGTCCTTGAATACGAATCTAAAAACTTACGGGACCTTTTAATATTGTTGTGGACAATGAGAATCAATAAGTTTGAGAACCACTGATCAAAATAGATTATATTGCTTCTGTCCGGTGTTCTGTCAATTTTTGCTGCCTTGACGAAAAATGCTACCGTAGCGCGAATTGATCACAGAATGCCGATTAAAGTCATATGAAATACAATTATAATACAATTCTAAGTTATGAGTAGCTACTGTATACTGTAGACTGCTGTTTTTATTTTTAAAACGGTGTGAAAAGTAAAAATTATCATAAAATATTCATATTTGACTCAAAGTACACCTTTCCTCATAGTAACTGAAACTTTCAGTTATTCTTTTTCAGCTGGCTGACCGTACAAATATTCATATGGTAGTAAGCATTTTTTTAAAGGGAAATTATACATTATACCGGAAAATGTACCTTTTGTAAAAAAAAAAACGAGTCTGCACATGCGCATAACCGGTAAGTAGCAAATCTCGATGGGTAGCATGAATCGTCAGTAACACTTGAGTTCAACTTGTCTTCTTGGTAGAAAGAAGACTTTTACGAGACCTTTGTTCAACCCGTAATCGATTGTATATTTTGTGCACAACGTGGAATTCGCTAAACAATCACAAACAAAACACTCAAAACAAGTATTACCATATTCCAGTCACCACCTACGTCCTCCTGTCATTGTTTATGTTTCTGTCACTTATTAATTTATCTGGCCCATGAGTGAATACTTATTTGTTTGGGGTTTGTTTGTTTTTCTCTCATTTCTCTGCATCCCTCTACAAGGGCGACAGGCTGTCCAAACTTGTCCTGTCTGGACATTTTCCAGATATTGGGTCATGGTACTGAGCTCCAGTCTCCAGCCAAGATGGATGGATCTGTCTGCTACCGGTCATTAAAACTGACCCAAAAATAACAAGCTGCGTTTAGTACTTCTATACTGATCAAAATCTAACTTGACTTTTTAGTGCCAAAAGTAATCAGCCAATATCAACCAATAGTAACCTGTTTAACCACCTTTAAGTTGTTTAAGTCACCATCAGTGTTTAATGAATATGTTGAATGAATGAATATATATCCCCAGCCACTTTATTAGGTACACCTTTTCAACTGCTCGTTAACACAATCATTATCTAATCAAGCAACCGTGGACATGGTCAAGAAGATCTGCTGAAGATCAAGCTGAGCATCAGAATGGAGAAGGAATGGTGATTTAAGTAACTTTGAACATGGTTGTTAATGGCAAACTGGTTTGAAATGATAGAAAGGCTACAGTAAATCAATAAGCACTCGTTAAAACTGAAGTCTGCTGAAGAGCATCTCGAACCTTGCAGCAGATGGGCCACAGCAGCAGAACAACACACCAGTTGCCAATCTTGTGAGATAAGAACAGGAAACTGAGGCTGCAATTTACCCAGGCTCACCAAAATTAGACAATAGAAGATTGGTAAAAAAAATTGCCTGGACTGAGGGGTCTCCATTTCTGCTGCAACATTCAGATGGTATGGTCAGAATTTGATGTAAAAACCACATGAAAGCATGCATCCATTCTTTCTTGTTATCAACGATTCAGACTGTTGGTGGTGTAATGGTGAGCTGCATGTTTTCTTGGCATACTCTGGGCCCCTTGGTACCAAATGAGCATCGTTTAAATGTGACAGTCTAAGTCCACTAAAGGAGGGAGGGCGTTCTCGCATTTAGCTCCAAAACTCTGGAATAGCCTTCCCGAATACGGTTCAGAGGCTCTGACACAGTTTAAAACTAGACTAAAGATGCATCTCTTTAGTCAAGCATTTACATAATGCCTACCTTTTATTCCTCTGTTATGCCATACGGAACCGTTTGCCGCTGAAACTGCTTAACGCACCAGTGGGGCTCGACAGCCTTTTAGACAAACGGGTCGGCGCGTATGGCTGGGTTGCGGAGAGTTTGTGAGATAGTGACACAGACTCCTGTATAATGGAAATCATTATGAACATCAGCTATGCTAATTATTTCCCATCTGCCTTTCTGCTGTTATCTCGGGACATTTGTCCCGAGAAAATGGCGTTCGTCAGGTCCAGTTTGTATCCAGCCTCTCACGGGGATTTCAGATGCCCCAACGCCTGTGAAGAGACGACTCA
The DNA here is from genome assembly GCA_030378365.1 of Hybognathus amarus. Taxonomy (NCBI): domain Eukaryota; kingdom Metazoa; phylum Chordata; class Actinopteri; order Cypriniformes; family Leuciscidae; genus Hybognathus; species Hybognathus amarus. The sequence continues at coordinate 15,788 of JAQIUQ010001915.1, read as the reverse complement.
ACTATGGCAATATGTTATGGCTCCGTGTTATACAGTATATAAACAATATTTATATTTAATATTTATATATAAACAATATGAATGTGAGCCCGAGGAGAACTGGCCTCCGAGCCTGGGTTCTCCCAAGGTTTTTTCTCCATCCAATCTGATGGAGTTTTAGTTCCTTGCCACTGTTGCCTTGCTTTGCCTTGCTTTTGGCTTGCTTAGTTGGGGTTATTTAATATTTAACAATATTATTGATCTGTGTTGTGCTACTTTCATGTTATCACTGTGAAGCTGCTTTGACACAATCTGTATTGTAAAAAGCGCTTTATAAATAAATGTGACTTGACTTGACTTGACAGTCTACCTGAGTATTGTTTTGACCATGTCCATCCCTTTATGAACCCAGTGTACAATCCTCTGATGACTACTTCCAGACTGGTTTCTTGACATGAAAATGAGTTGACTATACTCAAATGGCATCCACAGTCACCAGATCTCAATCCAATAGAGCACCTTTGTGAGAATGGGAGATTCGCACCATGTGACGCTTTTCCACTGCTGGTATGACGTTCGCGCGTGGCACGGTTCGTTCCGCTTCGCTTTTCCACTGCGTGGTACAACTCGGCTCAGCACGGCATGGCTCGGTTCGCTTTTCCACTGCAGTTAGCACCGCTTCAAAGTGGGTGGAATTATAGTCTGACCGTTATAGTTTATCCGCTCCTTGGCAACCAACGAGAGGAATGTTTTCTTTTCTTTTGGCCAAAATGGCCAAGATATGTGTGTATATATTCAGCAGTCTCACCTCAATCCATTAACAGTTTAGCAACATCCCTCCACCACCCCTTCTCCACTCTTCTAGTCCTAACCATTTACATACTGGGGGGACTACTCTGAGTTCGGGCCGAGCTTCGGAGTTCCTTTGGTCTTCTGTCTTTCATGCTATTTTCAGAGATTCACTGTAAATTTCTACAGAAGGATGCTGGTAAACAATATGTTGGTTGAACTCCAGTCTCCTGAACCAGGCCAGACGTTTCTAAGCCAGAGGAATTATAAGGAGACACAGATTGTAAGGAGTTGGTGGGAAAGGGGTTAGATCCATGGGGGGTGTTTCACATTTTTTGTGTGGAGGCACTGATGTTTTATATTTGCTCATTTCCGCACATTCCTAAGCGCTAGAAGAAGAAGAGGAACAGGGACGATGAAGGACTGTGCCTATAAAAAAATCCTACTTATTGGCACGTCCACCATTGCAGACAAATGCACAAATCCACTCTGCCCTACTCACGCCATGCTCCCATGGGACACGAAAGGAGAAAAGGAGAGAGAAATGAATTAGAGTTGCGGTGTAGACTTTTTGTCTGTCGTTATGGAACTTGTCTTATGGGTTGTTTGAGTCTCCGTTCTATATAAACTGCTTGACAAAGGTCGAAGTGGCCACTATTTATAACCAGAGAGAACAATTGGAAGGGAAGGGTTCAATATCCCACTGAGTTTCCTGTGAAAATTATCCAGGTTCGTATTAAAATTATTTGGGCTCGTCTCTTTACCACTGCCTCAGGAAGAGGTCAAGAAACTGGGGAATATAATAAGCAAAGGAAATGACCTGATTTTGATTACAGTAACAATTAGTTGCTCAGCACATTTAATATAATATTAATATATCAATTTAAAATTTTAAAATGTTATTCGTTCTTGCGATGACAAAGCAGCGATTACTCCAGTCTTCAGTGTCACATGATCCTTCAGAAATCATTCTAATATGCTGATTTGGTGCTCAAGAAACATTTGTTATCAATGTTGAAAACAGTTGTGCTGCTTAATATCTTTGAAAGCTGGAATTTTTTTCCAGGACAGTTTGATGAATTGAAAGTTCAAAGGTAGAGAAGAAATGAAATAATTTGTTACATTATAAATCTACCCTTTTTTTATCAGTTTAATGCATCCTCCTCACTAAATAGGGGTTTAAATAGGGCTAAATTGGGGTTTTAGTGTATATTCAGCATTTAAATAAAAATGTAAAATATGGATATCATTTAAATTATGTTGAGTGAAAAAAAAGTTATGTATGCATTGCAGTTGAATGCATTGAAATTCAATGCATTGAATTTGCATACATTTTTTCATCAATTGAAATTCATTACTGCATTATAGTAATGAGAATCACCAATTAAAATAATGGAAATTACAAACAAAAACAAATGGATGTATTATGGAAATGAGGAATTCCTTATATTGTCACTCATATTAATAATATATTTGACCTTATCATTTGGTCAGTTTCGTTCTCAGAATAGAATAGTAGTAATGCAAGTTGAAAAACCTTATTTATTCATAACCTTGACCCATCCTTATTATCACAGTATTTAAGCTTAGACTGGATCTATACCTGAACTGTAACATTTATGAATCATTTTATGTCATTTACTTAGAACTCTGAATTTTTTTTACAAACACCTCCAGACTATCAATGCAGAACAAGCCACTAATCAGTTCCATAGATAGCTGCGACTTTTACAACACTCGCACATTCCAAAGACTCAAAGAATTAAACTGAACACATGGTTCCCCAGAGGTGCTAGCAGCTCCTCGCAGCACAGATGTAAAAATGCCTCTCCGTGGACACCCCAGAGCCCCTTTTTACAGTATCTACTGAGGGGCCACGGACAGGCATAACCCAGCGATGTATTCCAGATCAGGAATTTGATGCATTTCTGTTTCACATCATTTCTCTGGAATGTTGCGCTGAGCGCAGAAGGCCCCAAACCGGAGCTGATGGATTCAAGGAAGTTTGAAAGAGGAATGATGGGATACAGGCGCTGCTGGGGAGCGGGGCGCATCCGGCGTCCACCATTAATGACCCTCCATCTCGCTACGTAAAGAGACGCCAGTTAGTTCAGCCAGAACGCCGTGCATCTGGAGCGCACATTTACCCACAGCCTGTTTCTTGATCTCCGTCACTCACGTACTATGCAGATATTTGCACGATCATTAGATTTTTCTTTTAATATATAAATAATTTTGAAGGTCATTGAAAAGATATTTCATTAACTGTGGTGTTGAGGACGTGAAGTCCGTGACGGAACGACAAATGATGATGGATGCATAAATATGGCCTGCGATATTGCAAATTATTCTGTTGTTGCGCACGTTTTTTAATAAGTGCAGCACTTTTTGTTCTGGATGTACATCAGATAGATTTGGAGGAATGCAGAGAATCGCCCATTTACATCACTAATGACGTCTTTCGCCAGAGCCAATCGATCAGCCAGGGGGATGTAGTTGAAATAAATATTGCTTTTATCATCAAATATCTGATTGCATGTGAGAACACACGCGAGGACCGGTTACTTTAATGAGCCAAAATATTTCAGCATAAATTGACTGCAAAATTTTCAGATCATTGGACGGGGCTGGGGGTCACGGGGTTGGTCTCGGCAGTAAATACAGCTTTAAGTGGTATTGTCAGTTACACCATTTATTATAACCACAGCTGGACGTGTTACATAAGATATTGATGTGGTTCACCTTTTGCCCTCTGTGTTTGTGTGGTATAGCTATAAACTTCAAGGATACAATAATTTGTCTAATGCCAGTCTAAACCAGAAGAGGGACAACATCATTCTTCTGCACCACATTTCCCTCTTTAAAACCTCTACACAAACAAGCACAATGCAAATGGGGGAGGTATGGTACGCTGTAAAAAAATATTTTCATGATTTATAATCACAACTTTTTTTTCTTTTGTCAAATCAACTTAAATAATTTATGTAGTTCAGATAACAGAATATTATATATATATATATATGTGTGTGTATTATTATTATTATTTATTTAAAATTTTTTTACAGTGTAGACATTTAAATATAAGTATGCTTTTTTTCTATATTTGCTTTGAAACCATCTGTATTGTAAAAAGCACTATATAAATAAAGGTTAGCAATTAAGCAACTATTGGCAACACTTTACAATAACCTCTCATTGGTAAACATTAATTAACTTCATTAACTTGTACTAACAATGAACATTACCTTCACATTAATTAATTATTCATTTTAAAATATAATAGGAATACTATAAATATATACATATTTTTTTTAATCAAAACATTAATGCACTGTGAACTAACATCACACATAATGAACAACTAGCCTGTATTTTTTATTCACTAACATTAAGCAAGATTGATAAATGCAATAAAAAAATGTATAGCGCATTGTTAGTTCATATTAGCTAAGTGTTACCATTACGTTAAATAATAATAAAAATAAATATTTTTAAATGGGCGTATTAATGTATGATTTTATTCATTTTCATAGGTAAATATTATAATCACAGTTAGTTTAAAATTTCTCCTTTTTTTGTTTGTTTGTGTTATGCACATCTTGATCTTTTTTTATTGACAATGTAATCATGCTTCTCTTTTCCATATATGGCAAACACTCGAAAGAAGTAGAACATCTAGAAATTAATATCTGAAAAGATAAGGCCTGATTTTTTGTGATATTTCACAGGATGAGTTCATGGAAAACAAATGGACCCTTGTGCCTAATAACACAAATCTGACACTTCCGAACAAGAATGGAGGCGATACAAATTTAGTGTGTACAAGTGTTGATCTGTCATCCTCTTGGATAAGAGAAGCATTAACCTCTGGTCAAAGTCAATCTTACAGCTTAAAATAATCTCAATTATTATCTCATTTTAATCATTCCATGCTGTACGAGAGCAAGCATGCTAAATAAGAAATTCAATTTCCTCCCCGTTATCTGAATATACGGTTCCCCATTGAGGAATTAAGACAATACATCTTTGCCTCACCAAGTTACCCTTTGATTGTTTAGGCTATGAGCGATTTTCAATCGATTTAAAATAGTTTATGGAAACTTTGAGTCTATCAGGAATCCAATTATCATGTCAATGGAGGACAGTGTCCTGAAAGGTGGCCAACTTTTTTTAATATACTTGTATAACACTTGATCAGGAACACATTTATGCACAGGGCGACCACATTGTACAGTCTCCTACCCTCCCATTCACAATTTCTTTCTTTCAATCAATCATATTTTCATTGTTTGGCCCTTGTAATACGTCTTGAATATGAGTAATATTTCAAACAAATCCTTTTCAGGGCAGGTGTGGCAGTAAAGTGCCTCACCAAAATATTCATCCAAACATATATACACTGAATTAGCTACTAAAAAAATTTGTAAACTTGTTAAGCATTCTGCAACAAATATTTTTCAGGTTTTCTAGAACTATTTTAAATTGTAAAGAGTGCAGGATATATTAATATCTTTCCGGATGGATTTGGTAGGCCTATCTTGATACCTAGCAGGGCAGCCGGTCTCTGAGCCCTCTCAAGCTCTACAGTGCTGCACAATTTTCCAATGTAAATCTGTGGTGAAATATGGAACTGCAGCGAGGCAGATTTCAGAACAAGACAAAATCAGTTCGCTTCAGAAATGTGTCTGCATCAGGTCAGTAACTAGTTGGCATGTCTGTTCGTCCTATGTGGGGTAACATGTCAAATGAATGAAAGTTTAAAGAAAAAAAAATTTTAAACGTGCATATTCAAATAACCTCTATAGACAGGTTCTGTGTTTGTTTTATGTTTGTTCTCAGAAAAGACATGACTTTGTTTTCTTCATTGGAATTCCTACACAATTGCGTTCTAAAACAACATTCGGAGGCAGTTTACTATGTTTCACTGGTTTTGTCCAAATTAAAATGACATGGACCCAAAAAAAGAAATCTTCATGTGGAAGTGCCAGTGGCTCAGTGGGTTGAGCATGTTTAAAAATAGTGGGATGAATGCTACGTGGGATCTTAATATCTAAGCTCTGGAAAGGTCTAGAGTTTCCATTTTTGCACTCTGATAGTCCTCTATCAGAATCCAGAGTTTCGAGAAGATCAGAGATACTTTTTTTGCACCGAAAAGTCGACAGGGTACTACCCCTGTATTTTTGGGGGTTCGAAATTTTGAGTTTCTCCAATCTGCTCGAAACACTGATAGAGGGCCATGAGACTTAGACCTGAGTGCAAAAATGGAGGCTCTAGACCCTTCCAGAGCTGAGATAAGGACATCCCACGTAGCATTTATGCCATTATAAAAATAGTGGGATAAATGCTAAGTGGGATCTCAATATCTCAGCTCTGGAAGGGTCTAGAGTCTCCATTTTTGCACTCAGGTCTAAGTCTCATGGCCCTCTATCAGAATCCAGAGTTTCAAGAAGATTGGAGAAACTTATTTTTTGCACCAAAAAAACCAAAAGGGGTACCACTGTACGTTTTTTTTTGTGCGAAAAAAATTAGTTTCTCCAATCTTCTCGAAACTCTGGATTCTGATAGAGGGCCATCGGACTTAGACCTGAGTGCAAAAATGGAGGCTCTAGACTCTTCCAGAGCTGAGATATTGAGATATTTATAATGGCCAATATCTAGTATGTCATAATACGCTGAGATCTCAATATCTCAGCTCTGGAAGGGTCTAGAGCCTCCACTTTTGCACTGCAGGTCAAGTCCCATGGCCCTCTATCAGAATCTAGGGTTTCAAGAGATTGGAGAAATTTTTTTTCGCACCAAAAAAAAAAAACGACAGTGGTACCCCTTATGTTTTTTTGTTTTTTTGGTGCAAAAAAGAAAGTTTCTCCAATCTTCTTGAAACTCTGGATTCTGATAGAGGGCCATGGGACTTAGACCTGAGTGCAAAATGGAGGCTCTAGACCCTCCCAGAGCTGAGATATTGAGATATTTATAAGGGCATAAATGCTACGTGAGATATCTCAATATCTCAGCTTTGGAAGGGTCTAGAGCCTCCATTTTTGCACTCAGGTCTAAGTCCCATGACCCTCTATCAGAATCTAGAGTTTCAAGAAGATTGGAGAAACTTTTTTGCACCAAAAAAAAAACGACAGTGGTACCCCTTATGTTTTTTTTTTTTGGTGCGAAAAAAGTTTCTCCAATCTTTTTGAAACTCTGGATTCTGATAGAGGGCCATGGGACTTAGACCTGAGTGCAAAATGGAGGCTCTAGACCCTCCCAGAGCTGAGATATTGAGATATTCATAAGGGCATAAATGCTATGTGGGATCTCAATATCTCAGCTCTGGAAGGGTCTAGAGCCTCCATTTTTGCATGCAGGTCTACGTCCCATGGCCCTCTATCAGAATCAGGAAGATTGTAGAAACTTTTTTTTTGCACAAAAAAAAAACGACAGTGGTACCCCTTATGTTTTTTTGTTTTTTTTTGGTGCGAAAAAAAATTTCTCCAATCTTCTTGAAACTCTGGATTCTGATAGAGGGCCATGAGACTTAGACATGAGTGCAAAAATGGAGGCTCTAGACCCTTCCAGAGCTGAGATATTGAGATCCCACGTAGCATTTATGCCATTATAAATATCTCAATATCTCAGCTTTGGAAGGGTCTAGAGCCTCCATTTTTGCACTCAGGTCTAAGTCCCATGGCCCTCTATCAGAATCCAGAGTTTCAAGAAGATTGGAGAAACTTTTTTTTTGCACCAAAAAAAAAAACAACAGTGGTACCCCTTATGTGTTTTTTTTTTTGGTGCGAAAAAAAAGTTTCTCCAATCTTCTTGAAACTCTGAGATTCTGATAGAGGGCCATGGGACTTAGACCTGAGTGCAAAATGGAGGCTCTAGACCCTTCCAGAGCTGAGATATTGAGATATTGTAGTAAGGGCATAAATGCTGTGTGAGATCTCAATATCTCAGCTCTGGAAGGGTCTAGAGCCTCCATTTTTGCACTGCAGGTCTAAGTCCCATGGCCCTCTATCAGAATCCAGAGTTTCAAGAGATTGGAGAAACTTTTTTTTTGCACCAAAAAAAAAAACATGACAGTGGTACCCCTTATGTTTTTTTTTTTTGGTGCGAAAAAAAAAGTTTCTCCAATCTTCTTGAAACTCTGGATTCTGATAGAGGGCCATGGGACTTAGACCTGAGTGCAAAAATGGAGGCTCAGACCCTTCCAGAGCTGAGATATTGAGTATTTATAAGGGCATAAATGCTATATAGGATACTCAATATCTCAGCTCTGGAAGGGTCTAGAGCCTCCATTTTTGCACTCAGGTCTAAGTCCCATGGCCCTCTATCAGAATCCAGAGTTTCAAGGAGATTGGAGAAACTTTTTTTTTGCACCAAAAAAAAAAAACGACAGTGGTACCCCTTATGTTTTTTTTTGGTGCGAAAAAAAAAGTTTCTCCAATCTTTTTGAAACTCTGGATTCTGATAGAGGGCCATGGGACTTGACCTGAGTGCGAAATGGAGGCTCTAGACCCTCCCAGAGCTGAGATATTGAGATATTTATAAGGGCATAAATGCTACGTGAGATCTCAATATCTCAGCTCTGGAAGGGTCTAGAGCCTCCATTTTTGCACTCAGGTCTAAGTCCCATGGCCCTCTATCAGAATCTAGAGTTTCAAGAAGATTGGAGAAACTTTTTTGCACCAAAAAAAAAACGACAGTGGTACCCCTTATGTTTTTTTTTTTGGTGCAAAAAAAAGTTTCTCCAATCTTTTGAAACTCTGGATTCTGATAGAGGGCCATGGGACTTAGACCTGAGTGCAAAATGGAGGCTCTAGACTCTTCCAGAGCTGAGATATTGAGATATTTATAAGGGCATAAATGCTATGTGGGATATCTCAATATCTCAGCTCTGGAAGGGTCTAGAGCCTCCATTTTTGCATTCAGGTCTAAGTCCCATGGCCCTCTATCAGAATCAGAGAAGATTGGAGAAACTTTTTTTTTCGCACAAAAAAAAAAAAACGACAGTGGTACCCCTTATGTTTTTTTTTTTTGGTGCGAAAAAAAAATTTCTCCAATCTTCTTGAAACTCTGGATTCTGATAGAGGGCCATGGAGACTTAGACCTGAGTGCAAAATGGAGGCTCTAGACCCTTCCAGAGCTGAGATATTGAGATCCTCACGTAGCATTTATGCCATTATAAATATCTCAATATCTCAGCTTTGGAAGGGTCTAGAGCCTCCATTTTTGCACTCAGGTCTAAGTCCCATGGCCCTCTATCAGAATCCAGAGTTTCAAGAATATTGGAGAAACTTTTTTTTTCGCACCAAAAAAAAAACGACAGTGGTACCCCTTATGTTTTTTTTTTTTGGTGCGAAAAAAAAGTTTCTCCAATCTTCTCAAACTCTGGATTCTGATAGAGGGCCATGGGACTAGACCTGAGTGCAAAATGAGGCTCTAGACCCTCCCAGAGCTGAGATATTGAGATATTTCATAAGGGCATAAATGCTATCGTGGGTATCTCAATATCTCAGCTCTGGAAGGGTCTAGAGCCTCCATTTTTGCATGCAGGTCTAAGTCCCATGGCCCTCTATCAGAATCAGGAAGATTGGAGAAACTTTTTTTTTTGCACAAAAAAAACGACAGTGGTACCCCTTATGGTTTTTTTTTTTTTGGTGCGAAAAAAAAGTTTCTCCAATCTTCTTGAAACTCTGGATTCTGATAGAGGGCCATGGGACTTAGACCTGAGTGCAAAAATGAGGCTCTAGACCCTTCCAGAGCTGAGATATTGAGATATTTATAAGTGGCATAATATGCTATTATAAATATCTCAATATCTCAGCTCTGGAAGGGTCTAGAGCCTCCATTTTTGCACTGCAGGTCTAAGTCCCATGGCCCTCTATCAGAATCTAGAGTTTCAAGAGATTCGGAGAAACTTTTTTTTTTGCACCAAAAAAAAAAACGACAGTGGTACCCCTTATGTTTTTTTTTTTTTTTGGTGCGAAAAAAAAGTTTCTCCAATCTTCTTGAAACTCTGGATTCTGATAGAAGGCCATGGGACTTAGACCTGAGTGCAAAAATGGAGGCTCTAGACCCTCCCAGAGCTGAGATATTGAGATATTTATAAGGGCATAAATGCTATGTGGGATACTCAATATCTCAGCTCTGGAAGGGTCTAGAGCCTCCATTTTTGCATTCAGGTCTAAGTCCCATGGCCCTCTATCAGAATCTAGAGTTTCAAGAAGATTGGAGAAACTTTTTTTTCGCACAAAAAAAAACGACAGTGGTACCCCTTATGTTTTTTTTTTTGGTGCGAAAAAAAGTTTCTCCAATCTTCTTGAAACTCTGGATTCTGATAGAGGGCCATGGGACTTAGACCTAGGTGCAAAATGGAGGCTCTAGACCTTCCAGAGCTGAGATATTGAGATATCCATGATAGCATTTATGCCATTATAAATATCTCAATATCTCAGCTTTGGAAGGGTCTTAGAGCCTCCAGTTTTGCACTCAGGTCTAAGTCCCATGGCCCTCTATGAGAATCAGAGAAGATTTGGAGAAACTTTTTTTTTGCACAAAAAAAAAAACCGACAGTGGTACCCCTTATGTTTTCTTTTTTTTTGGTGCGAAAAAAAAAGTTTCTCCAATCTTCTTGAAACTCTGGATTCTGATAGAGGGCCATGGGACTTGAGACCTGAGTGCAAAAATGGAGGCTCTAGACCCTTCCAGAGCTGAGATATTGAGATCCCACAAATCATTTCTGCCATTATAAATATCTCAATATCTCAGCTTTGGAAGGGTCTAGAGCCTCATTTTTGCACTCAGGTCTAAGTCCCATGGCCCTCTATCAGAATCCAGAGTTTCAAGAAGATTGAAGAAACTTTTTTTTTGCACCAAAAAAAAACGAACAGTGGTACCCCTTATGGTTTTTTTTGGGTGCAAAAAAAAGTTTCTCCAATCTTCTTGAAACCCTAGATTCTGATAGAGGGCCATGGGACTTAGACCTGACATGCAAAAATGGAGGCTCTAGACCCTCCCAGAGCTGAGATATTGAGATATTTATAAGGGCATAAATGCTATGTGGGATCTCAATATCTCAGCTCTGGAAGGGTCTAGAGCCTCCATTTTGCATGCAGGTCTAAGTCCCATGGCCCTCTATCAGAATCTAGGGTTCAAAGATTGGAGAAACTTTTTTTTTGCACCAAAAAAAAAACGACAGTGGTACCCCTTATGTTTTTTTTTTTTTGGTGCGAAAAAAAAAGTTTCTCCAATCTTCTTGAAACTCTGGATTCTGATAGAGGGCCATGGGACTTAGACCTGAGTGCAAAAATGGAGGCTCTAGACCCTCCCAGAGCTGAGATATTGAGATATCTATGTAGGGCATAAATGCTACTATGAGTATCTCAATATCTCAGCTTTGGAAGGGTCTAGAGCCTCCATTTTTGCACTCAGGTCTAAGTCCCATGGCCCTCTATCAGAATCTCAGAGTTTCAAGAAGATTGGAGAAACTTTTTTTTCTGCACCAAAAAAAAAACGACAGTGGTACCCCTTATGTTTTTTTTTTGGTGCGAAAAAAAAGTTTCTCCAATCTTTTTGAAACTCTGGATTCTGATAGAGGGCCATGGGACTTAGACCTGAGTGCAAAAATGGAGGCTCTAGACCCTCCCAGAGCTGAGATATTGAGATATTTATAAGGGCATAAATGCTATGTGGGATCTCAATATCTCAGCTCTGGAAGGGTCTAGAGCCTCCATTTTTGCATGCAGGTCTAAGTCCCATGGCCCTCTATCAGAATCAGGAAGATTGGAGAAACTTTTTTTTTTTGCACAAAAAAAAACGACAGTGGTACCCCTTATGTTTTTTTTTTTTTAGTGCGAAAAAAAAATTCTCCAATCTTCTTGAAACTCTGGATTCTGATAGAGGGCCATGGGACTTAGACCTGAGTGCAAAAATGGAGGCTCTAGACCCTTCCAGAGCTGAGATATTGAGATCCCACATAGCATTTATGCCATTATAAATATCTGAATATCTCAGCTTTGGAAGGGTCTAGAGCCTCCATTTTTGCACTCAGGTCTAAGTCCCATGGCCCTCTATCAGAATCAGGAAGATTGGAGAAACTTTTTTTTTTTTGCACACAAAAAAAACGACAGTGGTACCCCTTATGTTTTTTTTTTTTTGGTGCGAAAAAAAAGTTTCTCCAATCTCCTTGAAACTCTGGATTCTGGTAGAGGGCCATGGGACTTAGAACTGAGTGCAAAAATGGAGGCTCTAGACCCTCCCAGAGCTGAGATATTGAGATATTTATAAGGGCATAAATGCTATGTGGGATCTCAATATCTCAGCTCTGGAAGGGTCTAGAGCCTCCATTTTTGCATGCAGGTCTAAGTCCCATGGCCCTCTATCAGAATCTGGAAGATTGGAGAAACTTTTTTTTTTGCACCAAAAAAAAAAACGACAGTGGTACCCCTTATGTTTTTTTTTTTTTTGGTGCGAAAAAAAAAGTTTCTCCAATCTTTTTGAAACTCTGGATTCTGATAGAGGGCCATGGGACTTAGACCTGAGTGCAAAAATGGAGGCTCTCAGACCCTCCCAGAGCTGAGATATTGAGATATTTATAAGGGCATAAATGCTACGTGGGATCTCAATATCTCAGCTTTGGAAGGGTCTAGAGCCTCATTTTGCACTCAGGTCTAAGTCCCATGGCCCTCTATCAGAATCAGGAAGATTGGAGAAACTTTTTTTTTGCACAAAAAAAAAAACGACAGTGGTACCCCTTATGTTTTTTTTTTTTTTTTTTGGTGCGAAAAAAACATTTCTCCAATCTTCTTGAAACTCTGGATTCTGATAGAGGGCCATGGGACTTAGACCTGAGTGCAAAAATGGAGGCTCTAGACCCTCCCAGAGCTGAGATATTGAGATATTTATAAGGGCATAAATGCTACATGGGATCTCAATATCTCAGCTTTGGAAGGGTCTAGAGCCTCCATTTTGCACTCAGGTCTAAGTCCCATGGCCCTCTATCAGAATCCAGAGTTTCAAGAAGATCGGAGAAACTTTTTTTTTGCACCAAAAAAAACGACAGTGGTACCCCTTATGGTTTTTTTTGGGTGCGAAAAAAAAGTTTCTCCAATATTTTTGAAACTCTGGATTCTGATAGAGGGCCATGGGACTTAGACCTGACTGCAAAAATGGAGGCTCTAGACCCTCCCAGAGCTGAGATATTGAGATATTTATAAGGGCATAAATGCTATGTGGGATCTCAATATCTCAGCTCTGGAAGGGTCTAGAGCCTCCATTTTTGCATGCAGGTCTAAGTCCCATGGCCCTCTATCAGAATCAGGAAGATTGGAGAAACTTTTTTTTTTGCACAAAAAAAAAAACGACAGTGACAGTGGTACCCCTTATGTTTTTTGTTTTTTTTTTGGTGCGAAAAAAAAATTCCCAATCTTCTTGTAACTCTAGATTCTGATAGAGGGCCATGGGACTTGGACCTGAGTGCAAAAATGGAGGCTCTAGACCTTCCAGAGCTGAGATATTGAGATCCCATGTAGCATTTATGCCATTATAAATATCTCAATATCTCAGCTTTGGAAGGGTCTAGAGCCTCCATTTTTGCACTCAGGTCTAAGTCCCATGGCCCTCTATCAGAATCCAGAGTTTCAAGAGATCAGAGAAACTTTTTTTTTTGCACCAAAAAAAAAAACGACAGTGGTACCCCTTATGTTTTTTTTTTTTTGGTGCGAAAAAAAAAGTTTCTCCAATCTCCTTGAAACTCTGGATTCTGGTAGAGGGCCATGGGACTTAGAACTGAGTGCAAAAATGGAGGCTCTAGACCCTCTCAGAGCTGAGATATTGAGATATTTATAAGGGCATAAATGCTACGTGGGATCTCAATATCTCAGCTCTGGAAGGGTCTAGAGCCTCCATTTTTGCATGCAGGTCTAAGTCCCATGGCCCTCTATCAGAATCTAGGGTTTCAAGGAGATTGGAGAAACTTTTTTTCTGCACCAAAAAAAACGACAGTGGTACCCCTTATGTTTTTTTTTTTTTTGGTGCGAAAAAAAAAGTTTCTCCAATCTTTTTAAAACTCCGGATTCTGATAGAGGCCATGGGACTTAGACCTGAGTGCAAAAATGGAGGCTCTAGACCCTCCCAGAGCTGAGATATTGAGATATTTATAAGGGCATAAATGCTATGTGGGATCTCAATATCTCAGCTCTGGAAGGGTCTAGAGCCTCCATTTTTGCATGCAGGTCTAAGTCCCATGGCCCTCTATCAGAATCAGGAAGATTGGAGAAACTTTTTTTTTTGCACAAAAAAAAAACGACAGTGGTACCCCTTATGTTTTGTTTTTTTTTGGTGCGGAAAAAAAATCTCCAATCTTCTTGTAACTCTGGATTCTGATAGAGGGCCATGGGACTTGGACCTGAGTGCAAAAATGGAGTCTCTAGACCCTTCCAGAGCTGAGATATTGAGATCCCATGTAGCATTTATGCCATTATAAATATCTCAATATCTCAGCTTTGGAAGGGTCTAGACGAGCCTCCATTTTTGCACTCAGGTCTAAGTCCCATGGCCCTCTATCAGAATCCAGAGTTTCAAGAAGATTGGAGAAACTTTTTTTTTTGCACCAAAAAAAAAAAACGACAGTGGTACCCATTATGTTTTTTTTTTTTTTGGTGCAGAAAAAAAGTTTCTCCAATCTCCTTGAAACTCTGGATTCTGGTAGAGGGCCATGGGACTTAGACCTGAGTGCAAAAATGGAGGCTCTAGACCCTCCCAGAGCTGAGATATTGAGATATTTATAAGGGCATATATATGCTATTATGAATATCTCAATATCTCAGCTCTGGAAGGGTCTAGAGCCTCCATTTTTGCACTCAGGTCTAAGTCCCATGGCCCTCTATCAGAATCCAGAGTTTCAAGAGATTGGAGAAACTTTTTTTTTGCACAAAAAAAAAACGACAGTGGTACCCCTTATGTTTTTTTTTTTTGGTGCGAAAAAAAGTTTCTCCAATCTTCTTGAAACTCTGGATTCTGATAGAGGGCCATGGGACTTAGACCTGAGTGCAAAAATGGAGGCTCTAGACCCTCCCAGAGCTGAGATATTGAGATATTTATAAGGGCATAAATGCTACGATGGAGATCTCAATATCTCAGCTCTGGAAGGGTCTAGAGCCTCCATTTTTGCACTCAGGTCTAAGTCCCATGGCCCTCTATCAGAATCCAGAGTTTCAAGAAGATTGGAGAAACTTTTTTTTTGCACCAAAAAAAAAAACGACAGTGGTACCCCTTATGTTTTTTTTTTTTTTTTGGTGCGAAAAAAAAGTTTCTCCAATCTTCTTGAAACTCTGGATTCTGATAGAGGGCCATGGGACTTAGACCTGAGTGCAAAAATGGAGGCTCTAGACCCTCCCAGAGCTGAGATATTGAGATATTTATAAGGGCTATAATATGCATATGTGAGGATATCTCAATATCTCAGCTCTGGAAGGGTCTAGAGCCTCCATTTTTGCACTCAGGTCTTAGTCCCATGGCCCTCTATCAGAATCCAGAGTTTCAAGAAGATTGGAGAAACTTTTTTTTCGCACACAAAAAAAAAAACGACAGTGGTACCCCTTATGTTTTTTTTTTTTGGTGCAAAAAAAAGTTTCTCCAATCTTCTTGAAACTCTGGATTCTGATAGAGGGCCATGGGACTTAGACCTGAGTGCAAAATGAGGACTCAGCACCCTTCCTACAGAGCTGAGATATTGGAGATATTTATAAGGGCATCAATATCGCAGTATGTCGTGAGTATCTCACAAATCTCACGCTTTACTTGGGAAGGGTCTAGTAGCCTCCATTTTTGCACTCAGGTCTTAAGTCCCATGGCACCTCAATCACAGTCCGAGAGCCTTCAAGAAAATTGCAGAAACTTTTTTTTCTGCACAAAAAAAAACGACAGCTGGTGCCCCTTATGTTTTTTTTTTTTCGGTGCGAAAAAAGTTTCTCCAATCTTTATAAACTCTGGATTCTGATAGAATATGAATGAGTTTAGTGATGACAAAA